>OX381713.1:61814892-62149892 GCA_947462335.1 Harmothoe impar | reverse complement strand
GGGAACAGCCAAGATTATAGGGGTGGAAGCTTAGTGTGGGGAACAGCCCAAATTGGAGGGAGCAGCTCAGTGTGGGGAACAGTCCAAATGAAGGGGAGCAGCTCAGTGTGGGGACAGCCAAGATTGAAGGGGGAGAAGCGCAGTGTGGGGAACAGCGCAGGCTGGAGGGGGAGCAGGTCAGTGTGGGGGTCTAGCCGAGATTGAAGGAGGAGAAGCTCAGTGTGGGGAACAGCCCAGATTGGAGGGGAGAAGCTCAGTGTGGGGACAGCCCAGATTGGAGGGGAGCAGCTCAGTGTGGGGAACAGCCCAGGTTGGAGGGGAGCAGCTCAGTGTAGGGAGCAGCCCAGGGTGGAGGGGAGCAGCTCAGTGTGGGGTACAGCCCAGATGGGAGGGGAGCAGCTCAGTGTGGGGACAGCCCTGATTGGAGGGGAGCAGCTCAGTGTGGGGAACAGCCCAGATGGGAGGGGAGCAGCTCAGTGTGGGGACAGCCCTGATTGGAGGGGAGCAGCTTGGTGTGGGGACCGGCCCAGATTGGAGGGGAGCAGCTCGGTGTGGGGACCGGCCCAGATTGGAGGGGAGCAGCTCAGTGTGGGGTCCAGTCCAGATTGGAGGGGGAGAAGCTCAGTGTTGAGAACAGCTAAGATTTGAGGGGAGCAGCTCAGTGTGGGTAACAGCCCAGATTGGAGGGGGAGCAGGTCAGTGTGGGGAACAACCCAGATTGGAGGGGGAGCAGCTCAGTGTGGGGAACAGCCCAGATTGAAGGGGGAGAGGCTCAGTGAGGGGAACAGCTCAGATTGGAGGGGAGCAGCTTAATATGGGGACAGCCAAGATTTGAGGGGGAGCAGCTCAGTGTGGGGAACAGCCCATATTGGAGGGGAGTAGCTTGGTGTGGGGAACAGCGCAAATTGGAGGGGTAGCCGATTCTTAGGTTTGAGGGCAGCTTAAGCAGGATTTAGTAGATGAAAACCTTTCCACCTTGGAAGCAAACCATTGTCTCTCAATTTTGACCAGTGTAAATGTATGTTAATGATTAATGTACTCCATGTCCTTCAGCTGACCCATTCACTTAAGTCTTGTGAAGGCAGTCTTTGTCAACTGGTCAAAGGCTGGTGGGCCGAGCATAGAATTCCCATCTCCCCTTTCCATCCCTCTCTCACTCACCCACCTACCTACCTACCCACACCTACCCACGCACACACCCACACACATCCACCCCCCCCCCCCCCCCAGTTAATTACCACGCACGTGCCTGCCGCGTCCCCGTGATACGCCTTGATCAGTGCGGGGGCCGCTCACTAGACGGCGCCAGCAGCACCACCAGTCCCCACCTACCCGGGCAGAGCAGTGCAGCCACAGAGAACCAGCCACCACCGCCCAGAGCCCCAGTGTAGCAGGTGCGCGTTGCTGGAGGAGATTCCTCCAGGAGACATTGCTCCCGGTGCAGGGGACAGGGTAGGACGGACGCAGCAGCAACAGGCACTGGAGGCACACCTGGCCGCAGAGCAGGGAAAGCACAGAGAACCAGCTGCCACAGAGCATCATGGGGCCAGTGTAGCAGGTGCCCGTTGGTCCTGGAAGAGAGGCAGCGTTAGGGTGTCACAGGTACTAGAGGGGAGCAGGAGGAGCAGGGCCAGCCCTGGAGGAGTTGTAGGAGGTGCGGCTACAGGAGGGCCTAGGTGTGCATTGCCATACCTGTCTACTCCACCCCTGCCTCAGTCTGTCTGAGGGTGGCATTAACATAGGAACTCATTTATGGCATCTGGATTTCACTCGAGCCATACCTTACCATAATACTGGTAGAACGTGCATTGTGTTACGCACGGGGGTTGATAATTCTGACCACACTAGGACACCATATAGGGTATCTTTTACATATTTTAAGGCCCACTTGGAGGATGTATTAAGACACTGGAGCATAGTTTGTGTACCTGTACATACTGCCTGCGAGGTGTGTAGTGCTATGACATATGTTGGAGTATAGGGCACCTGGAAGGGCATTAGCCACACAGTCTGAAAGCTTCTCCACATCCAGAGTCATAAGCCACCACTGTCTTTCATTGAATAAGCCCCACTGCTTGAAAAGGTATAATCCCGACCACTGGGTAAGGGGATAGGCCCTCATTACCTCTAAGGGCACTAGCCCCTACTACCTCTAACGGCACAATCCCTTACTACCTCCAAGGGCGCAAGCCCTCATTCCTCTAAGGACACAAGCCTTTACTACTTCTAAGGGCACAATCCCTTACTACCTCTAAGGGCACAAGCCCTTAGTACCTCTAAGGGTACAAGCCCTCACTGTCTCTAAGGACACAAGCCCTCACTACCTCTAAGGGCACAAGCCCTCACTACCCCTAAGGGCACAATCTCTTACTACCTCTAAAGGGCCTCACTGCGTCTAAGGGCCTAAGCCCCACCGTGGATGGAGAGTGACGGGTGGCGGCAGCAGGTAGTGGAGGAGACAGTAGCAGACAGGGGGAGTGGAACAGGAGCAGCAGGGCCTTGTGTCTGTCTGTGTGTCTGCTGCTGAGGGCTTTACCATAAGGCCCCACCCTGGAGGAGGGAGGATAGCACTACACCTGGATCTACATGAGACGGACATGTGCAGACACTAATCAAGCAGTCTCCACCTAGACACCTGAGTCCTAGACACCTGTGGCCCATCTACTTTGGGGAACCTACCTACTATGTGCAGCCATAATCCTGGTTTTACATACCCGCTGCCGTATTAATTTTGTCCACGGAATATCACACAAGATTTAGCTTGGTATCAGATTCGCAAATACCATAGCCAGGAACAAGCTAAGTTGTGAGAGCAGAACGAACATCGCATGATACCTGCGATGACAGCATATATGTGTTAATCATAGGGAAAGGTTCTTTCCAGTTTCATTGCTATAGCGATAATTCTGGTTGCTCCATATGCGCGTCCATGTGAGTTCTGAGCTAGGAATCTCCCATGAGACTAAAGTAGTGACCAAACACCCACAGACCATAGCTTGCCAGGAACAGGCTGCATTGCGAGAGACGAACTAGCAGCTCATATGATTGCCGGTGTCAGTGTACACACAGAGGTTGCGGGAACAAGTGCACACCAGTTAGATCGCTATAGCATCAGGGCACCCTCCCCCCTCACCAACTACCCTCCAGGCAGAGGCAGGAGGTGTGTGGCAGTGGCTGCATGTAGCAGGATCAGCACCAGGGGCACCTGGAGGCAGCAGCAGCAGGAGGGCACTGATATCTGTAACTCTGCAGTCACCCCATGTGGTACTATGGTGGATATTGAGATAGCACATGGAGGTACATGGAAGGGCCTTTAGCCTGAGGGCTTCTGTGTCAAGCTACCTAAGGACCTAAGCCCTTAGTCTGAGGGCATCTGGACCTCACCTGTGTGCTGGTAGTACTGTAAGGACCTCAGCTTGGAAGGGCATCAGGCCCACTACCTCTATGGGCATACGCCCCACCACCTCCAGAGACATGAGCCTTTAGTCTGAGGGCATCTAGACACCTATATGAAGCTATACACTGTGACCCCTTCTAAACCCACCTTGGGGTTATTTACAGGAGGCATCACCTTAAAACACCTGTACTAACAGTGGCCAGCTGGGTGAGGGGCAACCAACTAGAAGGGCTTTAACCAGAGAAGGGCATCGAGGCAGTGCCAGCAGGAAAGGGCTTAAAATAGCGGCAGCAGCTGTGGAGGTCCTCAGGGTTGGGTGTCAGTCTGACTGTCACCACCTGTGGGATAACAGGTATTCTGAGACTACAGGTGGGCTGTGGGATCAATGTAAGGTCATCCTCCAGCACTGGAGCGTAATCCCGGCCACATCTTAGGGCATAAGCCCCACCACATGTGGAGTATAGGGCACATCTAAGGGCATTTTTGAGCCCCATCCACTAAGGTCTGAGGCGCCTGTAAGGTCATCTGCTAGGTTTATTGCATAGGACCTCAAAGGGCTAAAAGCCTACCTCATCTTAGGGCATAAGCCCCTGTGGCACTAAGCTCATATCACTGCAGCAGTAGGGGATAACTAGTACAGCAGGTTGACTGGAGCAGTGACCACCTGTGGCTACATGATACTTACCTGAGCAACAAGAGGACACCAGGGGTCAGAGAATTACACACAGGTGACGAGCAGGAGGCTTCACCAAGTCTTTGATCTAACCAAGGTGTTATAAGCCATGCCCCAAGGTGAAGGGATAATACGAAGCAGAGTCATATGCTACATGGGCCGGGCCAGATATCTTGAGGAAACAATCATCTAGCTCCCCTTGATCCCAAGTTATCATATTTCAGTGTGGGATCCCAAGTAAATCCCCCTATTACAGAGGGGTACCGGATTCAAGGATTAACCTAAACCTGACTATTGGGTCCTGAACTACAGAATCTGAGCCTACCTTTAACCCTATCAAGGACACCATCACACTACCACCATGTTCTCATCGGCCGTGGCAGGGCTTTTTGGCAAGCGAATAGCCAACCGGGCTAAGCGGAATACTGTCCAGGAAATATGTAAGTCAGCAGATTTAGTTTTTCAGTTGTTTGATTAGATATGAAGTGTTTCACCAGTCTTCTCTAATTTTGATTATTTATGTAGCATATCATGCAATATGTCGTTAACATATGCTGATTTGCCTGGCTAGGTCGAGACATTTCCCTAACCATAATTGTCTCTTGGCCCATCGATGAGATCTGAACAAATTCATTTTATTGGCATTGGCCTGATGAACACAGGCCCTACTTTTTCAATGGTACCATAATGATTTAAATTATCTTACTACAATGACACTTTATTATAAGAACCTCTGGTATCACAAGACCTTCCCTCTATGGTTGACATTTGGTCGGAACTTCCTTGTTAATACCTTTGGTTAAAACTAACAATGTATACTGGGCCCAAAGGGTGTCATAATATAAGTAGGTGTTATTGTATGTCATAATGATGCTTCAATGCAGTCCTGGAAAGCAGACTCACACCCATGTATCATGACAACAAAGGGTCATAACACAATAACCTTCCAAGGCCTGGGTAGTGCTTCACAGCTTCATGGTATTTCTTTCTGTCATCAGGATGCATGGATGCAGTAATGATCAGTAACTCGTTAAGGTGGTGCATCATGCTGACCCTTTCCATGGTTGTTGCAATCGGGAACTGGTCAGCATGAGAATGATCATTATGCATTAAAGCACCCTGCATGTGGCCCTTGAATGTGGTTTGTTATGACCAGATGTTATCATATATATATACATCTTAATATATACACTCTTGCAGGCTGACTCGCACTCATACATCCTGACGACAGAGGGCACAGTCCACTATAACACTATGCAGCCCTGGGACTTACTGTGCACCCAGTCGTTAGTTTGGAGAAGACTGACGGGGGAAGGGAGGGGTGTTTTATGATATCTAACTTGCGTTTTACAAATCCTTTGGGTAAACACAAAGAAATATGCTAGTGCCAAGGGGCTTGTTATGACCAGGTTATATTGCATGCAGACCTTAAATAGTTAGAACACTATGCAGCCATGGGAACCTGGATTGTCCTGCAGGTAGAGGCATGAGGTAGGGTAGAGTGCCCATGAGATGACTAGCTGGTCTGTTGGTACCTTGAGTAGACCGGTACACAGATCAGGCGCCCTGTGGACAATAGGTCCTATGGCAATTGGCCCTGAGGACAATCTGCCCTATGTCTCTAATAGCCCTGTGGAAGATTGGCGCCATGATTAATGGCACCCTGATTAAGACATACCAGTCTACTCAAGGTATAAACAGACTAGCTAGTCATCTCATGGGCGGTCTACCCTACTGTGGGGCGGAGAGAGGGAGGGACACGTGGAAGGAAGGGTTCAGAGTGATGGGGTGAGGGGGAAGGAAACCCACAGTGAGGGGTGTGAATGATGGGACATGGAGACAACGGAGGACAGGAAGGGGGATGTGTAAACAGGGCATTATGGGTAAATGATGGAGTGGGGCGACGAATAATCAACACCGGCCAAAACAACAACATGTTGTTTGAAACAGCTGCTGTAAGAGTTAGTTTCCACACTTTCTGCAGTTGAGTTGAAGGTATAATTTCCCAAAGTCTTCACCAATATAGATGAAAGGAAAGACTCTGACAATAACTGTAGCAGAAAACGTGTTTTTTTTCATCTGAACGGAAGAAAGTTTCAGGAAAATTGGCTCTAACCACTAAAAATATCTAAACATAGTACATCATTTGGCTTCAAGTCCACATCAGACCCCCATTTCAAAAGTCCTGCTCCGTCCAGATGAGGAAAAATGAGATGTAAGTGGACATAGTAGATACCTTGACTTTAAGGGCTGTAGAGAATATAAATGCACAATTCCCGCCTGCCGCCCTCTAGGTAGTATGGTGAGTCACTCACAAGCGTTGGGTTTAAGAATCAAACCATTCAAATGTGTCGGGCTGATGCATGAATGCAGCCTTTGTAAGCAGACGCACTATTACTATATCCATGCATCATGACAACAAAGACCCTAGCACATTGAAGCACTCTGCTGGCCTTAAAGGGTTAAGTACTTTTAATCTTTGTCTTTGGGGAAAGCTGAACTCTGATTGTGACGCAGGGCCTCAGTTTCAGTCTACCTAGTTTCTAGGAGGGATTGTAAACCGCTGCCATCTGGTCGGCCATATTGACAGTGATTCCCACTCAAAAGCTTAAAGAGTGACTTTAAGCAATAAAAGGTTGCGTAAATACCAAAGTTCATGCAGTGCTAGTCTCAGTTGTGCAATTAGTGATCACCAGCAACCAGCTCTGCAGCCAATCAGACGATTCTGTGGTAGTCTATGCATAGACATTTCCCCCATATAATGTAGATTCTTGTATTAGCCGCACCTAGACTTTGTATTTGGGGAAATCCTATATGCTGCACAGGGGTCTGATTGGGGCCACTTCAGTACTGTATAACACGAGCAGAAACCCGCATGAAAGCTGCACTTTGGGGTGACCCTATAAGCCGCACTGGCAATTTGAATTGGTACAAACCACAGCTTATATGAAATAAGTTATGGTATTTATGTATCAAGAAAGGCTTGCATTTCTTGAATATAATCAGCGCAGGAATCTCAGATGTTACCCAGTGGGCACACAAGAAGGAGTCTCGGCCATTCGGAGACTGACCACTCAGAGAGGCGGACGCTGGTGAATATATGTGACTTTGGGATAGTTTTCCTCTTCTGTTTTTTTAAAAATATTATTTATTTTTCTATAAGAGGTTATCATTATCATGGTTAAGGTGAGTGTGCCACACTGGCAATTTGACTTGCGTATAAACCGCAGCCTATATGAAATGTTATACAGTGTTTATAGGACCCTATAAGCCGCACTGGCAACTTGACTGGCGTACCAGTCACAGCCTATATGAAATAATTTACAGTATTTATAGAACCCTATAAGCTGCACTGGCAATTTGACTTGCGTACAAATCTCAGCCTATATGAAATAATCTACAGTATTTATAAGACCCTATAAGCCGCACTGGCAATACTTGGGTACAAACCCGAAACCTATATGAAATAATTTACAGTATTTATAGGCTGTCTCTCCATGCCGTTGACAGCCGGTGGTTGGCTATACCTCAAAAGGCGGCCTTGTAAGACGGATGGTGATTACAGAAGAAGACATCACTACCACAGTGCTGCCAGCCCCACTCTGCAGTAAAGGACAAGTAGACTACCCCAGCTGCAGCCCTTTATCCCTTTAAGGACACATGTCACTAACAGATGACATTGGTTGTTATGATGCACCAATGCATCCACGGCGAGTAACTCGCCAGTGCTGCATTGGTGCATCAGGTGGGCCCTTCGGGAGTGTCTCAAATCCATAGGGTCATCATGATGCTTGGATGCAGCGCTGGTGAGTTACTCGCCAGGGCTGTATTTATGCATCATGACGACCAAGGCTATGATGCAGTAAGACATATATGCCATCCTTAAAGGGTTATCTTTGTACCTGACCTGCAATCTAGTCTGTAGGGGGACACTTTTGTTAAAGTCGCCCCTGGGGTATAAAGTACTTAGACTACTCGTCGCTGCTCCACTCAGACTCTAGAAGTTGGAGCCACAAAAGGTAACCCTTTAAGAGTGGTTTAATGCATTAGTATATCATGCCCTTGGGCGTCATGATGGATAAATGCAGCCATGGCAAGTAACCCGCTATATTCAAGCATCATGTGGAGCCTTCGGGGTTGAGACACTCCCAAAGGGTTTGCATGATGCATCATTGCAGCACCGGCTAGTTACTCACCAAGGCTGCATTGGTATATCATGACGACAAATATCATATTACAGAGACACGCTGTCCTAGAGGGTTAAGGGTGTATTCCACTTCTGAGAAATTGTTGCTGATCCGTCAAAGTACGCTGTGTTAAACTGCACTGGGTACGCAAAAGATGGACAGGACTTTACGCTTTAAATCTGTTATAAAATGTAACCTGTGGGATCATTGAGAGTAAAGGGACTATTCCATCAACGTTGGTCGGCTGTAATTCTGTAATTCAATGAAAGTCTATCATGTTATACTTATGAACGAATCTAAGCCGACAACGAAATCTTTGCCGATTTTACATCAGTGGAAAACACGTTTTGGGGTATTTCAGATCTCGTATTCATCATATGAACGTTAAGAGTAGTTTTATTCCATATTTTGCTGAGCCCTTCCATAGTATAGTCAAGAGTAAGATGGACAAGTAGGGAGTTTGGGATTACAGTTCTAACACGCACGGCAGTGACTCTCCCATTGACGTACACTGTAAAAAGTTGTTGTTCTTGAACAGCAAAATGTGCTGTACATAACTATACAGTACGTTTGCTGTTAAAAATATAACAGCAGAATTTGCTGTACATGTACATTACTGTTGCTGTAAATGCAGATTACGGTAGTGATTGTATATCTACAGCACTTTTCCCTGTAATATGGATATGGGAGGTCCAGGGATCGATCCTTGGTCTAGCCACTTCTCATTAGGGATCTTTAGCAAAAAGAGTGTAGCTCATTTAATACAGACATGACAGAGGTAGCTTATATCCCAATATGACCATTTGTAACACTGGCCCTGTGGTACAGCGGATCAGGGCCCATCTCCAAAACCACAGGTGGTGAGTTCAATCTTTGGTCAATCCACTTCTCTTGTTTTACCTACATCTACCTAAAATTCATTTTTTCCTCTTATGGATGATTAGAATATGATTAGCACTGAGAGGTGAACCCAGCACCTTCAGACTATGATTTACAATTAATTTTGCTGTACAGTAACAGAAGGTTTTGCTGTCCCTGTATAGTACATACTGCTGTAAATATACACACACTGACTTACTGTAGGTCTACAGCAAAATCTAGTAGAACCAAAGTTGCCTGCAATATTTGCGGTACAGGAACAGTACTTACTTCTAACAGTGCAGTGGAATAAGCGACGTGCTTTAGTCAGGGTACCAAGTCACTGCAACTCAATTAGTGACGTCCTTCTAAGAGACGTCATAGCAACACCAATCAGAGTGCAGGTTATATATTGTGACGTCAACATGGAGGAACCGAGATATATTACAGACAAACTGGTATAGACCTATAAGTAAACCCCTAGGTGGGGCCTAAGTCTCTGTCTTGACAAGAGCCTTTGCTCACCTGAAAGGGCTCTTTAGCTGTGTCTACAAATAAATGTAGAGCCTTTCATGACCAAAGTAGAGGGATGTATGTATAGATGTGTTGGTCTATTTGTGTGCACTATGGTGCTGACTAACCCATTAAGGATAGCATTTTGTCTTAATACTAAATGTGTCCTTATGATACAACAGACCCTACAATCTAGCAATTATCTGACTTGCATTGCAATGGTACATCATGCAGACCCTTCAGGGGTGTACTCACCCTATAGTACTAACCTGATGCATGAATGCATGAGAGGCCTAGGTGGCATGCGTAATGATGAAAAGGCAGGTTTGGGCAGAGATGCAAGTACTGATATAAAGGCACAGATGCGAGCGTCTTGTATGTAAACAAGACTGCAGTCTCTTTTGTTGCAGCAAATTGTAACGGATTGTGTGTTACCGTGCACTCTCCCACCACCCATTACCCTCAATCCATTTACCCACTGCCTACCGTGTTAACCCTATAAGGCCCTCATGGTGCTTCAATGCATCATGTCCTTGGTCGTCATGATGCATGAATGCAACCCTGGCTAGTAACTCACCAGTGCTGTATTTAAGCATCATGCTGTTCCCACTCAGTGAATACACATAGCAGATGCAGCCCTGGTGGTTGGAATCGCCAGGGCTGCATTCATGCATCCTCATGACAAGATGCATGGTACAAAGAAGAACTATGCGGCCCTTATAGGGTTAGGAGAACGGTCCCTAATTACCCTAATTGTGATTTATTAAGCCATTCCTTACAGCCTCCATCCCAAAGTGCTGCATCTCCTTAGGCCTAAGCTCCCTAAGGAGAGTAGAGTGTTGTCATGCACTCTGTCCCTTTATATTGGCATGATGGTTGGATAAAGCACTAACACAAAACCAGGGCTGCATTCATGCATCATCCTGACCACCCTGCGTTAACACTCCTAAAATAGCAGCATGATGCATCCTAGCGAGTTATTTGCAAGGATGCGTGCGTTCGTGCGCCATAATGCCAAATTGAAAAAAAAACGTTGAGACGCCTCGCCGTCCTTAAAGGGTTAATGTGTGTCAATAGAAGGACAATAACTCTGCGCTAATTGAGCAGGGAGGCGAGCGATAAAGGGGGACATTCGTCATTAAAGTAAAGATCAGTCCCCTCTGGTTCTCTGTGCTGTGTGGTAAGACTCTGGTAACCTCAAAATGTGGGAACACAAGCCTGATGTACTCTCCAGCCTGATGCTTCACCTGTCGGGCAGGCATGCTGCCTAAATGACTCCTTTTAAAAAGAGTCTAGCAATATTGGCCTACCCACTCTAAAAAGGCTGGGCTCAAGAATTTAGCCTTGACAGAAAGCTTTTCAAGCCTTGCTTTGAAAGAGTAGACAACTGACTCCATTGGACTGAATCCTTTTTTGTCTGTATTTACAGAGCTATAATGTATTAGCCCAGTGGTAAATGACTGAATTTTAGATTCACTGTTTTTAGCTGAAAGCTGGATCGATGCTAAAATTGAGGAAGGTGAATGGAGATATTATCTTTTTTTCAGTAAGGAAAACGTGTCTGAGGGTCCAATCCAAAGTCACTCAGAACCTCCATGGTGTTTTCTGTCTACCTAAGAGAGTGCTCATTTTTTAACAACAGGTTGGGGGGGGGGTTAAGTCTAGATGCAGAGCAGATGAAATATTTTCACCCCTGCCCTATCGGGGTCTGAATCCTCCCCCCCCCTTGGCAAGGTGAAAAATGTATGCGTTGTACCTCTCTCTTACATAGTCTTTTCTGCTCAAAACAGGTCAAATTATGCCCTCCCCCCAACCAATATCCACCACCCCCGGTTGTTTAAAGATGAGCAGTCCCTGATAATCTTTCTGGTGTTCATGCAATGGAAATTGATGAGGATCTAGACATTGGTTTAGCGCTGGCTTAACTAGGGCCTTTCCCCGGGCCCCAAAACCTCAGCAACATGCATAAATCTCTGCTAATTCTCTAATTGGAGTGGGATGTGACGGATAAAGAGACCATTTGTCAACAGACTAAGGGCGAAGGAGCAATTCCCTGCAGAATGGCGCTGTTCTGAGTTGTTCCATAATGAAGTACGGGTAAGGAGCAGCAAAATGCCTTTTGATGTCCCGCAAATGTTCTTTCCACCCTGGAGAGATGCATTCATGTATCGTGCCCATCTGATGCACTCCAAACGTGTTGTAATCATACACCGGTGTATCTTGGCAAATAGTAAATTGACCCTTGTGGTACCATGCTGTTCTGAATGGGTTGATTTCTCAGCAGCAACCCTTTGAGGGTTGATTAGTGCTTATTTGTGCTATCGCCTTTATCTTCATGCATGCATAATGCCTACTCTTCAAGAGGGTATTGACCCCATAGAAAGAATGTAGCATGATTATAGCGTTCAGGAGTTACTCGCCAGGGCTGCACTCATGCAACATGACCACGAATGGCATAGCACATTAACCCTTTAAGGATGGCATAATGCCTTAATACATCATACCCTTGGTCGTCATGATGCATGAATGCAGCCCTGGCGAGTTTCTTGCCAGTACAGCATTCAAGCATCATACTGACCCTACGGGGCTCAGACACTCGTCATGATGCAGGCATGTAGCACTGGCGAGTTACTCACTGAGGCTGCATTGTAGCATCATGACGACAAATGTCATCTTTTAGCGACATCCATCCTTTAGGGTTAAAGCACTATGCAGCCCTACAAAGTTAAGTCGTGGTAGCTCCCGCCCTGTTCTTGTCGTGTCAGAGCGTCGGTCGGGGTGATTAGAGCTGTCATAACTCTCAAGGTTATCTAGAGGACAAGGGGCCCGTTGAGTCGTTGTCATGGTAATTCTCGACAAATTGCTTAAGATGTAGAGTAGCGTCCCTGTTATTGTGATTACTTGCTGCTCTGTCTGCTCGTGTTCACCTCATGAAGCGTGATTGCCTCTTGCGATAATTCTTCTGCGTTGTTCAGGTGTCATGGTTGTATATATATATATATATATATATATATATATATATATATATATATATATATATATATATATATATATATATATATATATATATATATATATATATATATGTATATATATATAACAAACAGGGAGTGGAGGGGAAAAGGGGGAGAAGAGATGAAGGAAAGAATAACTGCAGGAAGGAATGAACAAAACAAAGAAGGAAATTATATATATATAAATATATATATATATATATATATATATATATATATATTCTTTCCTTCTTTGTTTTGTTCATTCTTTCCTGCAGTTATTCATTCCTAGATTCCTTCATCTCTTCTCCCCCCTTTTCCCCTCCACTCCCTCTTTGTTTCTTTACCTGCAGAATTTATTTTAATTTAAAATTGTTTCCCTATTACTTCTGTCCTCATTTTCATTATTTCATGTCTACCCTCTCTCCCTTCCCATTACTCTCCTCGCCCCCTCTTCCCAATCCTAACCATCCCCACCACGCAGCTGCCCTTATTCATTCCTTTCCTTCCCCCATTCTACCTCCCCTGCACGGAGACAAGAAACAGCATCAAAGGGGAGTCTAGGTTGTCTCAAGAATTACTGCTCTCTCTAGGGGAGTCCAGGTCACCTAGGGGAGCCTAGGTGACTCTCTGGCTGACCTAAGGGAGTCACCCGGGGGAGTCATATGACCCAGAGAGCTATATGACTCCCCCGGCAGACAGCCTTAGGTCAGCCAGAGAGCCACCTAGGCTATCTTAGGCGACCTGGATTCCCCTAAATAGGGGAGTCATTCTGGAGGCGAATTGGACTCCCTTTTGACGCTGCTTCTCTGTGTACCCCTTTTATCCCTACACTACCTCCACTCCAGTCCTACCAGCTTGGGCTTTACATCATCTTTTTAAAGTCTGTTCATCTATAGATATGAACAATATCAAGAACTTCTAGGAAAAATAAAAATATCAAGCTAATCTCTACCCACTCCCGAGGCAAGGTTTCAGGTTGGTTATTAACTTTGACACCAGCTCCAACTGCACCCCTTAAAGTCTGCCGTTACCGGTCAATATATGCCAGTCAGCACACAACACACGTGTGCTGGAACGTGCCTGTGTGTGCCTCTAATGTAGGTGTACAGGCAAAGGGTAAAAAGGTAAGGTGTTAACCCTTCAAACTCAGCATACACTGTAAAGTGTTGATTGCCATATTTGTAGGTGTACAGTAGATTCCACTGTAGGTGTACAGTTGATAGTAGGTAAAGTAGAGCTACAGTAGATTCTACTCTGTACCTACACTAACTATTTACAGTGTAGTGCTTTAATTCACTATGGTAATCTTAAGCCATGATACATGAATCTAATCCCGGGCTCCATTGAGTGAGTGAGTGATTGTTATTTAATTCCGTTGTGACAGGCATGGTCATATTTATGGCCAGAAAGCTACATGAGACATTTGGTAGCAAATAATACATGTCTCTGAGTCTGTGCATATGGGCCCAAAAAACACAAAGAGTGAACAGAAAAGAGGAGATAAAGACCCTTTTAGGATAGGCTGTGGAAGCCTTGACTCCATTATTGCATCATGTAGACCCCAGATAGGGCTGATGTACTCCTAATTGGTCGGCATGATGCACCAATACTGGCGAGACATGCATCATACAGACCGATGATAGGGGATGGGCCCGAGTGAAGTTCACGCTCATTTTGGGGGGCAAAGTCTATCAGTGATTTTTAGTAAGGTATATTGATTGGCTGTGTTTTCGTCAATAATCAAGATAGAAACTTAGGAATGGAACCAAATTGAACCCCATTCATTGCTTCTTACTCACATATTACTTTGGAATATATATCTCATTTACATATATTATGTGATCATGAAAACACTGTTTTTTATTTAAAATAGTTTGTAATCTTTCATTTCCACAAAGCAGCATGCATGAAAAAAATTAGCCTATGTTATACATTTATAATTCAGTACAGATCCTCAATATGTTTTGTAAAGGACAGAATGGGTTTTCCCATTGTGAGGTCACTATTTGTGTATCATGTTAGCCTGTTCCCTTATGGTGCATGTATTTGAAGCAGTTGTGGAGGAAATGAAACAATGGTCCTAGTTGTCTTAATTATAAAGATAGAAGGACAAGCCAGGTTCTTAAATGTGGCGTATGGAATGCTATTCATGAAGGAAAAACACATTTAGTTCTCTCCAGGAATACCCAAAAGTATTCATGAAATAGGGTCCCTTAGATAGCATTTATACAGCACTATATATATTTCTCGCAGATCCCATACATATATGGCAATACATTGATTTTATGTATTGAACTGGGTGAATTAATTGAAAATACTATTCACACTATAATTATTCATGCAAATTTATATTCAAAATTAACCTATTCCAAAATATCCTGTTAGAGCCTTAATGGTGGTCATTCTTGTTCATGAAAGGCACATCACATGGTACTAGAAAATGTTATATGGTACCAGATAACATCAAACAGTACCAGATAACGTTATGTGGTACTACATAACGTCAAATGGTACCAGATAACATTGTATGGTACTAAATAACATTGTATGGTACCAGATAACATTATATGGTATTAGATAACATCACATGGTACTAGATAATGTTATATGGTACCAAATAATGTTATATGGTACTAGATAACGTTATATGGTATGAGATAATGTTATATGGTACTACCCTAAAACGTCTTGTAGAAGCCGCTGCTAGTACGCGAGTCAGATCGCCAGTGCGGCTTATAGAATCGCCCCAAAGTCGGGGTGTGGCTTATAAGTGAGTTTTTCCGAATTTCGATTTCAAAATTCAACATAAAATGTCTTTAACATGGCCATGCTGGTGGCCCATGGTAGAGCAAGGTGGGGGAGGGTGGATTAGCGCTAACTTTGGGGGGGGAAGCTACAAGGTGTATGGTTTCTGTGTGAATGCTAGCAGGGATTAGCGGTGCACTGCATTGTCTTAGGGCTAAAGTGTGAGTGGGCTGCATTGTCTTAGGGCTGAGGTGTGACCATGAGAAATGAGGCATTGACACTGCCCATTCACGTGACAGGCACTTGGGGGGGTTAACAAAAGATGTTAATACTCATGGACAGGTATGACGGACACCCCCCCACTCCGGGTGTGATAAACTGACAAAACGTGACAATGTAGGGGCCACATGGGGGCCTCATGCCGTCACGAGCCATGGGGAGGCCGTACGGGCCGCCAGGAGGCCACATAGGCCCACCAGGAGGACTCTGACTCCATGTGTGGGCTACAGACTACCTGTAGGCCAAAGAAGGGGGTGTGGCTTATACGCGAGTTTTTCACAGGACGACTCAGAAGGCTTATAGAATCGGGCCAAACTTGGGGTGCGGCTTATACGCGAGTTACGCTCATATGCGAGGTTTCATGGTAGACAACATCTTATGGTACTAGATAACATATATGGTACTAGATAACATCACATGGTACTAGATAACATCACATGGTACTAGATAACGTTATATGGTACTAGATAAACGTTATATGGTACTAGATAACATCACATGGTACTAGATAATGTTATATGGTACTAGATAACGTCAAATGGTACTAGATAACGTTATATGGTACTAGATAACATTGTATGGTACCAGATAACATTGTATGGTACCAGATAACATCAAATGGTACCAGATAATGTTGAATGGTACCAGATAACATTGTATGGTACCAGATAACTTTGTATGGTACTAGATAATATCACATGATATGAAAAGGAAGTAATTACTCTTCCTTTACCATGTTCCACATAAAGACACCTCTCTCAAGATTTTTTCAAATGAATTTCAAATGGGATATTGAGGTGGAAAGGATGACCTAAGAAGAAACTGAAAGATTTTTGTAAATATTCTAACTAGAAGTACATCTATGACAAAATGAACAGTACCGTATAATCAGAAAGCAAGATACCCTAAATCGCCCTATGTATTCCAATAAGGGAGATAAAGCCCTATTTGAAATTAAATATAGTAAATTTTTGTGTATATGTTGCAATGGCAACTTTAATTTAGACCATAATGCATCAAAATAGACCTACACTTTTAGTACCATCCTTTTCAGCATGAAAATCTAGACAAAACCGTTTTCTACCCAAAAAACAACATTATTTGACACTTTTCATGATTTTTGCCTTAAACATTGCCCAAAGTATATTAAAAATGGGTTAAATCTCATCCAAATTGAGATGCCTAGCATTTCTGAAATAATGAATGCATGTACAAATGGATTTAGATATGTAGAGACAATATACTATAGATCACTGTCAGAAAGAAACAAGGGATTCTACCCACTTTTAGGCAAACCACAGGGGCTCAAAAATCGGCCAAAATCGGCGGAAAATCAGTGACTAACTAAAAAATAAATAAATTTGTGTACGGTGCTGTACAGTAAACTCGCAATAATGCGTGTACGGTAAAGGAAGGGCTATTCTGATAGATGGAATCTGTCTGCAATATAAAGGACTGTGAAAATGGTTGCGAACCTACAACATTAAATGAATATCTTTACATATCCTGTCACAAAAAATGAAAGAATAATATTAATTTTCTTTTTTATAAAGAATGGCATTCCATACGCCACATTTAAGAACCGGGCTTGTCCTTCTATCTTTATAATTAAGGCAACTAGGACCATTGTTTCATTTCCTCCGCAACTGTTCAAATATATGCACCCTGAGGGAACAGGCTAACATGATACGCTAATAGTGACTACACAATGGGAAAACGCATTCTGTCCTTTACAAGACATATTGAGGATCTATATTGAACTATAAATGTATAACATAGGCTTATTTTTTCATGCATGCTGCTTTGCGGAAATGAAAGATTACAAACTATTTTAAATAAAAAACAGTGTTTTCATGATCACATAATATATGTAAATGAGATATATATTCCAAAGTAATATGTAAGTAAGAAGCAATGAATGGGGTTCAATTTGGTTCCATTCCTAAGTTTCTATCTTGATTATTGACGAAAACACAGCCAATCAAAATGTTGCGGGGTGCGGTGCAATAATCCAGAGGTTGGTGCATATACATGGTGATAGCACCAAGAAGCTGCCGCACCTACAGGTCTATCACACTTTTTCCAACTCTATACATATATACCTTGCTAAAAATCACTGATAGACTTTGCCCCCCAAAATGAGCCTCATATGTGATATCAAGGGGTCGGGCCCATCCCCTATGACCATGAAGCCTGTAGTAGGTAGGACAACGCAATTTTAGAAAATGGTCCGAGTTCACCATATGATATCTCAAAATGACGGGGAGATCAATTGGATATTGCATATGTAACTCTCATTGATCTGCCATTGATAGATAATCTTTCTAAAAAAATTAAGGGTTGAGATAATCAACCTGTCGATCCCTTCTACCATTACTCCTTCTTGGGGTGGTCCTGGGCTGCTTCCCTGCTGTACACTCGAGGCAGGGCTGCAAATAGCCCAACTTTGAATGGGCCTGGAACATCCCCTTTTAAAAATATCATTATTCTGTTTTTTACATTGGATTTGTAAAACTCTTTTCTGTTGGATCCATGAGCTATATATGATGTGAGGTGCTTGAATAATATTTTACAAGACATTTTCCTGAAAGTGGCAATTCTAGAGTTATTACCTCATTCCAGGAGAACCCCTGTCGCCAATTTTCGCCAGCGTATTTCTACACCAAACTAAAAGAACATTACTCACAAAGTTATAGGCTACCTATTGGTGGGGGTTTTGGGGGGTTGTAGGGGGTTCTTGACAATATAAATTGCCTGGAAAGGTGTTGTAATTTAATCACACATACTTTTATTTAGTAATTGTTGTGACAAAAAGTAAAACAAGATACCTACAAAACCTGCTCTGTCAGGAGAGTATATATGTATCAGATACACCAAACATAAATCAAAACTTTCATCAATGACCCCCCTTTTCTGTGAAGGTAGCACCAGTGCCTCCCATTTAGAAACCGTTCCAATGTACCTCTTTGCAGTGCAGCTGTATTTATTTTACCAATTAATATCTCGGTACCTATTGCCCTGACCGCTTCAGATAGGCCAGAAAGAAAAGATAAAGTCTTCCCCTCTCCTGGGATATGTCATTTGATATTGTTAAGTGTTTCATTGCTGAGTAATGAATTATTTCCTTTGGCTTGTTTAGCAATATTACACATACAGACCCGGCAAACCGGCCCCTGATTTCCCTACCTACCTGTACGCCAGATGCTGTAAATGAAAGGTTAAACGATGGAAAATGTGGGGAAGAATTACCATGTTGGTTGGAGGTGGTGCTGGCGAACAGATGTTTCAGATGTCAAACACCAGGGGGACAAATGCAAAGTGACCATCAACCCTTTAAGGCCGACCCAAAAAAGGTATTTGCTGGTGATGGGGCCGGGACATTTTCACAGCAACTTTCCCTGGGCCAAGCCTTTGTTGATTCCCATAGAGTTATACTGACTATATTTAATGGTCAACCAGCCTTGGTATCGACTATAGTCGATTGCCGGCCAGCCATGGTATTAGCTATAGTCGATTCTCGTCCAGCCATGGCATCAACTATAGTCGATTCTCGTCCAGCCATCGCATCAACTATAGTCGATGCTCGCCACCGCAAAGCTGAACAGTCTAAGGACCAATTGAATAAATACATAATGAATCAAATCGCTATCTGGCTGAGAGCCAATTCCAACACCTCTATGACAGGGGAAGGACACAGATCACACCTTTAGTTATAATAGAGCCAAAGTGCCAATCAGTTCAACGATCCCAAACACCTGCTTGTTTTGAGCAGTAATTACTACTGTGGTATGGTAGACAGCATCGGGAGAGCTGGTGGATTATTTTCACTCCCAAACCAAACGACCCCTCCAACCCCTGATGTTAGATAACGTCCACTTCTATAGACGATTGCGTATTAAGTTATTATTATCCAACACAAATCAGGCCTCGTGTTTAGTACGACGTAATCCAACGTAGAGGAAATAGCATATTGACTTCAGCAGGACTTTCATTCAAACTCATGAACCTTTCTGCAAACAAATGAATATTTCAACACACATCGATAATCTCAAAGAGGGGATGAACCCACCATATTGATGTCCAACTCTTTTTTTCTAAATCAATAATCCCAGTGCATATCACATCAATACTATGGCTATATATACATCGTACATCCGTGGTATATAATACATTTCTATGATGAGATTATGGGCATAAGCCTCCCTATATCATTTTGCTGCTGCTAATTCAAGGTCCACCGACTGAGGTCAATATCTACAAAGTTTAACACATAAATGAAATATAGGGTTATGAGGAGATGAATCTACGATATGTTTACCAGCTGAGCGCCATGTCAAAACAACTCTAGGATAGAGTAGTGTTTTAGACCTTAAGGACGGCATGATGCCATAATTCATCATGCCTTGGTGGTCATGATGCATGAATGCAGCCATGGCGAGTAACTCGCCAGTGCTGCATTCAAGCATCTTGCCAATCCTACGGGGTTGAGACGTTCCTGAAGGGTCAGCATGATGCACCAATGTAGCATCTGCGAGTTGCTTGCCAGGGCTGCATTCATGCATCATGACGACAAATGTCATCTTTTAGTGACATGCTGTCCTTAAAGGGTTAATGTGCTGCCGTCTTCATTGTAATGATGTATTGAAGTACGCTGAGTGACAGGACTAAACGGGGTTTATATACGCCCGCGGGATCTGGGCGGTGCAGGGGTGCATCAGTGTAGTGCATGGTGCACCGATGTAGTGAATGTAACTGAAGTTGCAGTCTATACGAAAACGTGCTGGACACCGGCTATAGCCGGCTAAAAGCCTCCTGGTCTGGCAGAAAGTCTGTGTCTGCCGGTCCTAATGACTGGCTGTGATCCTGGACTACATGCCAGTTTTTATGGCTTGTAAATCGGACTATCATTAAGTTTTCTGGAGAGTTGACTAGAAATCCTGAATATCATGTAAAAAAACACGAAAGTTTACAGATACAAAAGATTTAGATATACCAGTAACCTCTATTGAACATCATATCCTATGTTGATTCTTGCTTTTTACTACATTTCTAGATACAAATATTTCCCCGGGGTATCCGGGCCTGCAAATATTAAGCCGGGCCTACAGTTTAACAAATCTGCAGGACCAAATGTCCTGCAAGGTGAAAACCTTTCGTATAGACTGAAGTTGTTATTGTGCAACTTGAGGATTGATCTTGAGGCATCAATATTGTCCCTACCAAATTTGAAAACGGCAGACTGAGTTTGAAATACAGATTTACAATTAAAGTGCTGATTATTGATTGTGCCACAATCATACTTATTAGCCATTTACAAAAAAAAACCTGTCCTTTGCCGGCATGCTACAGGAATACAGTGATGGGAGACACTCACCTGTCCTGCATCTTAGCATTATGTTGGCCCTCCAAGATTGCTACACATCAGAGGGGTGGCATGATGCATGAAAACAGGCTTAGCAGACTCGCCATGCAGTGCTGCATTGACGTATTGTGCTGACAAAGGGAAGAAGGCATTAGAGCGATATGCACCCCTTAAAGCCCTGCTTAACGCTGTAAGGACAGTTTAGCACTTTAGTGCGCAATGAATGAATGCAGCCCTGGCGAGTAACTTGTCAAAGCTGTATTCAAGCATCATGCCAACGGTAAGGGGTTAAGACATTCCCAAAGGGTTGGCATGATAAACCAACACAGCCCTGGCAAGTTACTCGCTAGGGCTGAATTGGTGCATCATGACGAAAATATTATCTTTAAGCGACATCCGCCTTAAAGGGATAATGGCGCGTCCTCCTCATGATCATTCACCCCCCTCAGATAAACTGTAACTGCCAGGGCATTGACTTCTCACATCAAAGTTTATATCAAGTTCCTTGTTGCATTGATAACCTTTTAGCTTCGATATCAGAGAGTTTGTTTTTAGTGTAGTCAACGCTGACTCATCAAGTATGTTTATCACATAGAGCCAACATGAAGCTTAACCCTGCATGATACCTTTATACATTATAACCTTGGTTATCATGACCGTGGTGAGTTACTCGCCAGAGCTGCATTCAAGTATCATGCTGACCCTATCGGGTTCAGACAACCCAGAAGAGTCGATATGATGCAGCACATGAGAGTCACTCGCTGGGGCTGCATTGGTGCATCGTGACATCAAATATCATTCTTTTAGCGACATTGGTCCTTATAGGGATAAAGGCTGAGATTCTGTAGACTCGCCTGGGCTGTATTTATGCATCAGGGTGCCAAAAGACAAAGTACATTGAAGCAGTCTGCGGGCCTTCAAGGGTTAAGCATGATTCACATGTTAGCAAATTGATTACAGTGCACTAAGTAGTCACAGGTGACTGCAGTTTTTGACACCTACTGGGATATTTTATACCTTGTCTGGAAAAAACTGGTGAGGTTGACAAAGGACCTGGCTAATGTGTTCTCTGTGGGAGTCTGATAGGGCCAAAAAAAAGAAAGGTTTGTTTTAGGTAACATGGAAAAAACATGTACAGTCGGTAGGTCGGATTTTTTTCTTTGTTTACTTTTTTTTTATAAACATGAAAATACCAGCAAGCCGGTCCGAAGACCCAAAAATTGACCAAAAAAGGGTAAGAATACAGATATTTCTTCAAAATTGCATAAAAAAACGTAGGGTCGGCCCTGTTTGATAGAGTTGGTCGGGTTACCAGAAACAAATCCTTTCTTTGGGCCTAGCTGTGGTTATTAGTTACCTTGATAACTCAAATATACCACACTTCTCACCTCATGAGCTGCTTGCCCCAGGTATTTTATTGAAGTGCTAATGAAGCCATTTTCTAAAGCTTTAGAGTCTAAAATAACACAACCAAAGGGATAAGGCTGGCCTCCTCCTGTAGGTGTCAATTAATATTAACACTAATAAAGGTCTAATGCTCTCATAGTCAGGGAGCTCAGTGGGTCTTCTCAGACGAGGCATTGGGAGTGTTAATTCTGTTAACACTAAGGAGTTTGGGGGATTCTCGCATCGTGCGACAATATTTTCGATACCCTATCTCCTGCATAATGGGGTTAGATATGTCTTCCAAATCATGTTATAGTTGGAATGGCGCATTAAAACACCGTACGACCCTTAGAGTGTTGAGCAAAATTAACGAACATATTCTATGGGTCTCTCAGCAGCATGGGCCACCCACTGTCAGTTGGCTGACACTGTAAGAAATACTGTGAAAGTACTTAATTTCGCGGAAATTTGAAATCTGTGACATTTTTATATGCTTAAGTATGGAATAAATACCTGCAAAATACTAGCGGAAATTTAAAATCCGCGAAATGTTTATATGCTTAAGTATGGAATAAATGCCTGCAAAATTTTCGATTTTCACTCTTCCACAAAAATTTACACCCGTGAAAATAAGTACTTTCACAGTCAGTGCTGTAAAATAAATCATGAGGCCTTACAAGGTGCTGTGCAGGTCACTTAACCTACACTATGTTTTTGCCCCAAGCCTTAGGTTCTCAGGCTTTGAAAAAAATAAAACACCTTACGAATGGTGAATACCTTTAAAATGAACATATAATTATAGATGAAAATCCTAGATTCCTTTTTGTCAAATCACCTTAACAGAACCATTTATCTATTTTCCCACCTGCAACTATCTGACCAATGGAAATCGTACTTTCGTCAAAATCACTCATGAGTGCATACTTGACCACTGATATGCTGGTTTGCAGACTTCTCAAATTGTATATTTGTAGATTCGATATATATTTTTTATATTTTATATTCCTATCATATTGCACATATATAGATGTATATGTTTAACAATTGTTTCTTTTGAGGTTCACACTAAATGTCTCTGTCAAATATTAATTGTCACGCTATAAAACAGCAACGTATTTTCAACCGAGCCATTTACATCTAGTTTTGTATTACAAGCTATACACTCCCCTATATAGGTGATAAGGTGTGTGTGTTGGGGAGGAGGTATATAGTGAGCTTTTAGCCGATTGACGTACATATCTAGGTAAACACACTGTTCGACTCTCCCGCTAAGACTGTGCTTGGAGATCAATGCCCATGTTACCGTAAAACCTTGCTTATAAGCCGCGGCTAGTACCCGTGTCGAATCGCTGGTGCGGCTTATGGAATCGGCACAAAGCCTGGGTGCGGCTTATACACGAGTTTTTGCTCCTATAATACAGTACAAAAGTCACCATGATCAGATGGCCAATGCGGCTAACAGGATTAGCCCAAAGTCGGGGTGCGGCTTATACGTGAGTTAGGCTTATACGCAAGGTTTCATGGTAGACTCCATCAGAATGTCACATGTAATATAGAGGATGTATTGTAAAACCTCTCGTAAAGGCTGCAGCTAGTGCGGGGGGTCAGATCTCCTGTGCGGTTTATAGAATCGGCCCTAAGTGGGGAGTGGCTTATACTTGGGTTTAAGATCTATACTACAGTACTCAAGTCACCATAATCAGATGCTCTGAGGCTAGAGGGTGGTTTGTATGTGTATGCTATACGGGAGATTTTTATGGTAGTGGGTTATGTAACTGAGGACGTTCACACCTAGTCTTCCCCTGCATTAAGGCCACTTATATCACGGATGACACCCACACACGTTTTCCTGTCACCCTTGACCCAATGCATCATAACCCTTGTCATCATAAATTATGAATGCAGCCCTTGCACCCTGCATATTGATTTTATTGCATTGTTTCCTTTGTCGTCCTGATGCCTGAATGCAGCCCCTGTACGCATACTCTCAAGCGCTGCATGCATGAATCACACTGACAATTCAAGAGTGTATCAACCTTTAGGTTATCATGATGCTTGGATGCAGCAGTATTGAGTAGATCCACCAGGCCTGCATTCATGTATCATGCCAAGTGAGTGTTTCAATACACATTGACAGTCTATATGGAAAGAAATTCACTGTGCAGGACATTCGGTCCTGCAACTTTTTTCTAGTGCAGGCCCGGCTAAATTTTCGCAGGCTAGGAGTACAACATTTGTATCTAAAAATCAAATATAAAGCAAGTGTTTGCACTGATAATGAAAATGAATAGAGTTCCCCTCATGTTCCAATCATATAAATCATCTCAATATTTAGATTTTAAAGAAAATTGCAAAAATTATCTATGCCTTCTGTTTTATGCTCTAGAAACCTTAATAACAGTCCGATTTACAACCCTTAAAATCTAGCATGTAGACAAATATCTGCAGATTTCAGCCAGTTATTCGAGCTGGCAGTTACCACATATCTGCCGGACCGGCAGCGTACTTGCCGGCTGTAGCCGGTGTCCGGCAGGTTTTTGTATAGACTGCATTGAGGGTCGACACAACCTATCTATGCAGCACTGATGATACACTGACTAGTGATGCATTGGTGCATCATGATGACAAATGAACATGAAGTATGAGAGTATCATCTTGCCCTTCGCGTATCGACAATATAAGACGGGAAAATAAATCAGGCCCTTGACATTGTTTTGCGTTATAGGGTGTCATACACATATCCACCTGTTAACGTAACTGGTGTTACCGAACCCATTAAATATGCCATAGTGCTTTAATATATATGTCACGCGCAATATCAGAATTTGCGCAATAATGGAACTTTGACATCTCAATAACAAGTCTTATAAAATAAGTTAGTGCATTACACAAACAGAGAGGTAGGGTAGAAAAAGTATTTACAAAGACATGTTACAGTTTGTTGGGTTACAGGCGACTGAGCTCCCATTGTTTTATCACACCAGAGGGATTACTGCCACACCTTATTCACACCTACAGTTATGTGTGTGATGTATGGGGACCTTATACTGAATGTTCTCACACCTCCAAGGTGTGGCACAGCATACTCAAACATCATTGACAAACATATCTAGTGTTATATGTGTAGAATGGCTAGGAATTCTGAAACTGCCCAATGTAAGTAGGGGGCAATTTGGGAATTGCCCTGCGCAGTTCCGGAATTGTAACTGGGCAATTCTGGAATTGGGCTGGTTCCTATTCTGCGCCTGACATATACATTATATTCTTTGTCGTCACAGTGCATGATCGTAGATCTCAAGGGTAACTTGCCAGTGCTGTATTCAAACACCATGACAGCCCCGGGTCATAGGTATAAAAGGCATGATTGATGCATGAATGCCACCCCGGAAGTACACTCATCAGGGCTGGATTATTGCATCATGGCAACAATCAGAGAGTATACATGATGCACCTCGGGGTTCATTAGAGATTATAAACATAAAATTGGTTACCCATTCCCTTACACGATTAGCCTATTTTGGAACAACGCATATATATACGTTAATTTGCCGTTAATGGGTACAGTATTATATATACTTGGATGGCATAGAGATACCTGAACAGGCTAATAACGGTGGACAGGAGGAGCTATGATACATTGAGCGGTTAGTAACAGTATTAGTACATGGACTGGTGCATAACTCAAAATGATGGTACTGTTTCGGCTGGTAATAGTTAATATAATACTAGTAGTACATGCATAGGACATGGAATAGTGCATAGTGTATGTTACTGTTACTGTTAGTAGTATATGAAATGGTACATCGAGTTGGGCACCGTTACTGGTAGTAGTAGATGGAATGGTACATTTCCTAGGGTAGGTTCACCCGAAGTCAAACTCATACCTTGAGTCAACCACTTTTGACATGAATTTACTGGTTTACTATGAATCTGGTAACAATGAACTCCCACCAAATCATAAATTGAATTGTTTTAGAAGCATATATATTGCATTTTCTGAACGCTCTGATGAATTATGTAATGAAATACTATAAACGAATAGATGACCCTGTCAGATATCATGAGTGTTATTCTCCATATCAGTGTTTAAAATGTGGTACATCTCTGAAGGTTGTGGACAAAATCCTCTTGGAGCAATCAGACCTTAAATTTAGCTCATACAAAATCATGACCGATTGAAAGTGGTGAATCTACCCTACTGGTAGTAGTATATGAAATGGCACATCGAGTTGGGCACCGATACTGGTAGTAGTATATGAAATGGTACATTGTGTCTGTTACTGTTAGTGGTAGTAGTATATAAAATGGTACATTGTGTCTGTTACTGTTACTGGCAGCAGTATATGAAATGGTACAAAGTGTCTGTTACTGTTACTGGTAGTAGTATATGAAATGGTACATTGTGTCTGTTACTGTTACTGGCAGTAGTAGATGAAATGGTACAAAGTGTCTGTTACCATTACTGGTAGTAGTATATGAAATGGTGCATTGTGTCTGTTACTGTTACTGGCAGTAGTATATGAAATGGTACAAAGTGTCTGTTACTGTTACTGGTAGTAGTACATGAAATGGTACAAAGTGTCTGTTACTGTTACTGGTAGTAGTACATGAAATGGTACAAAGTGTCTGTTACTGTTACTGGTAGTAGTATATGGAATGGTACATTGTGTCTGTTACAGGTTACTGTTAGATCAAATAGTCCATAGTGCATGGCACTCATGCTGTGGGTAGTACACAGAATCGCAGCCAGAGCAGACTTTGATGTGAGTGTGGGGTTAGGCTTTGAGGAACGCAAATTGTAAAATGATGATGAACCATGTTTCTTTTCTCAAATCTTCTGCTCATTAAATCGTCCATTAAACAATACAGTTTATGAACAATGATTCCGTAAGAAGAAGTATTAGGTGTATATTATGAAATAGGTTGTTATAAAGATACTATATATTAAAGCTACTATCATATAATATATTTAGGATACTAAATAAAATAGACCACATTATCCAGAACCAACTATATATATATATATATATATATATATTCCCTGGAATGGACAACGAACGATGATGATTATAGTTTGCCCTTAGCGAATGATCTAAGCGGCCCTGTTTATTACCAGATAACAACATTTAACATCAATCACATCTTTTAAAAAAAAACAAACTGGTAAGACTTCACAGGCGAAGGAGAACACGGAGACTGACTAACATGAAGCAGTAACTACCGAAGTCAATGTAACCCTAGTGGCGAGAATGGAAACCACACTGTGTGGACATTGATGAGGGTAACAAGAGTCCTGTGGGTGAATATATCACCGTAATGCCAATACTCATTACGGTACACATATTCCCTGGAATGGACAACGAACGATGATGATTATAGTTTGCCCTTAGCGAATGATCTAAGCGGCCAAGGCCACAACACACAATAGTTTGCCCATCTAAAAGGCAGATAGCCTGTCGGCCACCAACAGGTCCTTGTCTTTTCTTGTAGCGTAAGTGTCAGATATGTAGAGGAGGACGGCCCACGAGCGCCAATCCCCATAAGTTTTAACCACATGCAGCGGCAGGAAGGAGGAGAGGAAAGTGGCAGAGCCCCTCCTCAGGCTATGAGTGGTGTACTTGTCTTTCAATCCCGCCTTGAAACAGACCTTTTTGAACAGGGTGGAGAACTTGTTGTAAGTATAGGGAAATAAAGGAGTGTCCTTTGAAGGTTTTGCAATTGACAAATAGCACCGCAGGTAGCGGACTGGACACAGGACACTGTTGCCTGCACTGACAACAGGAATCAATTGAATCCTTTCTTTAAACTGAATCGTCTTTGAAGATCTCAAGGTAATGTCCATCCCAGCATCCGTGAAGGCCACATCACCCACCAGTAGGGTGTGTGGAGAACAAGTTATATGGCTCACCCTCAGCAAGCAGCGGTAAGCTAAGGTAATAGCACACCACAATTGTAGGTCATAATAGTTATCCAAGTTCAAGACGCGCCACATCCTCACCAAGTCCGCAGGAAATAATGGGGGTGCCTGAACTGTATGGCAACCCAACAGCCGTTTGGCACCCTTTAGTGTTGACTGGATGAGAAAAATTGAGGGATCAACATGACCAAGGCCCCAGTAGTCATGCAAGGCCCACAGTCCTGACACATAGTTCTGGATTGTGACATAGCAGCATTTCCTAGCCAAGAAGATTATAAATAAGCACACAGTCTCAGGTTCTGCTGGTAAGGGTAGGAGATCATATTCCGTGCAGAAAGCAAAATATCTCCTCCACTGGCTCCTACGGGCCTTGTGAGTGTTTTCAGACCAACACAAGTCTCTAACCTCGGCCCATTCCCCACGCAACACATCCAGCTCTGCAACATGTAGAAAAAATATCAATCTCATTGCAACAAATAGTAACACAGTCTGGGTTGTTAAGGCGGGACAGAGAGTCTGCCAGGATGTTGTCAACCCCGGGGAGCCATTCAGCACGAATATCCACATTGTAAAAAGAAGAAACCCAGAAAATCTCCCTCAGCCAGGCCATAGATGTAGGGTTCGTGCTTCTACCGGTATTCAAAGCAGCCTGTACCTGGGTATTGTCAGTGTAGACCTTGATCTGACGGTCTCTCCATGCCGGTCCCCATCTATGAATACCCACAACTACAGGCCAGAGTTCAGTCACATTAATATGATCACAGTAGGATTCCAGCCTGGGAGGATTGACGGCATGGGGGCAGCTGGGGGCATCCTCCCCCCACGCCCCCCAGAAGTAGTCCCACTCGTTGTATGCTCCAAACCCAAAGTCAGATGAGTCAGAGCAGACGACCCAAGGTTCACTTTTCGCTCCCAGAACCCTGGCCTTGCCATTGAACCAGGTTACGAACGAGGCCCACCATACAAAATCCTGTCTCACACATTCATCCAGACGTATAATATTACCAGACGTGAGTTTTAACACGTTATATATACGCCTAGCAAAGGTCCTGCCACCTTTGACGACGGTAGCACAATGTGCCAGCAGACCCGCCGTCTCCTCCAGGTCCTTGCGGCTGCAGGATGATTTGTCCA
Source organism: Harmothoe impar (assembly GCA_947462335.1). NCBI lineage: Eukaryota > Metazoa > Annelida > Polychaeta > Phyllodocida > Polynoidae > Harmothoe > Harmothoe impar. Next base: position 62,120,445 of record OX381713.1, on the reverse strand, counting down.
ATAGGCTAAGGACCTCAGCCTTCACACGTGCCAGCTTAACATTATCAATAGAAATGGTCATGTCCAGGCTGTTCACTATGATGCCCAGATATTTGAATTCCTGTGAGGGTTCCACAGACTTCTCGGTAGCCACCTTGAAGCCTAGGGTGAATAGCACACTATGAAGAGTCGATTGTCCATGGGAACATGTGCTAGAATCCTCTCCCAGAACTGCAAAGTCGTCAAGGTAATTGACGACCCTGACGACCCCCAGCTTCTCACAGCATTTCACAACAAAGTCAGACATCTTGGTGAAAATGTATGGTGCACACTTAAGTCCAAAACTCAATCTCATATCCTCATAGAACTGACGCCCCCCTCCCGAGTCCCACTGGAATCCCTGGAAGGTTCTGTGAGAGGGGAGTATGTGGACGGCACGATAAGCACTGCTGATATCCGTGATAGAACCAAAGTCTTGTTCCTGTAGGATGTTGACTACCGTATCAATGTTCTTATAATGAAACTTCTCACAAGTTGTAGTCATGTAATTGTTAATTGAGCGGCCATCAGGCATGGAACAATCAGTCACAGGACGAAGTTTGCCGTTAGATTTTGGCACACCACCCATAGAGTGGACACAACGAGGGGGAACTGATGTCATTCTAATTTTAGAGTCAAGGAACTCACTCTTGACTTTCTGAGACATTTCTGCAGCAAATTGCACGCCGGTAATAGTCGAATAATTTTCACACAAATATGAGGTATCACAGCCCTTGTCCACGATGCGCGCCCCCCTACACACACATGTTAAGACAAATGCATCATCCCTGGTAACACTGACACCGAAAGCCAACACCGCTGCGGCGAAACGACACGGTTTCAGATCACACTCGGCCCCACTGAGCACGTATTTACAATCACACACACCATCAACACACGACATAAACACAGGGATAAAACAGTTTAGACCCACTTCTACAATGGCACGAGGGGCCTCACAACCGTATACATCACTATATCCAATGGTAGAAATGGTAGAATGGTCATAAATACTCACAAATTCAGGCAATTTGTCCCAATATTCATCGTCGAAACAGCCCACCTCCACCACACGACCGCCATCTTGGAATAGACGGACGTGACTCGACATAGTTTCGTAACTCCCAAATACCGCCCCACTTTTGAATACACTATCGTGAACACTATCAGCACAGTAACTCCCCACAGGATCAAAAAGAATATTTTCATCATTTTCAGAACATAAATTGACTAGGTCTGGGTAGGTATGGAAATCTTGAGGAGAAATACGAAATTTGCCATCAAAGTCATCGCTGACTAAATACTCGTCCACTTCCGGCGCAGTAGGGCGAACCAAAATACAATCCACCCGGTCTTGTTTTTCACACATTCGAGTCACAATTATGTCATCCCCACCGTGAAACACAGCAGGATTAACACAATCAACTTCACAATCAACCCCGCTAGCAGTAAGTGGAACACAATAGGCCGGTACGGCTTGTTTATCACCTTCGACTAGTCAAGCCGTCTTATTATCGCCCACATATTGACCCCGCTTAGGGCAGTCAAACATGCAGTGGGTCGAAACATCACAATTCAAACACAAATGCCTAAAAGAACAATTTTCACACGGCATATTCTGAGAAAATCTGAAGCAAATGCCCTTGTCTGCCGCCACCTTGCGCCAGCCAGACAAAGCTTTGCTTTTGTTGTCACTAGACTTCCCGGGGTTAGAACTATAGCGAGACTTATTGCCAGACTGATTACCCCTGGGTTGAGGACTGCGACCCCCCGCACCCCCGTGAAAGGACTTGATGCCCCCCGCCCCCAATTTGGTGTTGGTTAGATGAGTATCTGCCCCTTGAAAAGCCAGTGGACCCCAGTTATTGGCCCTTTCCAGCATGACGGCATCATAACCAACCAGGGCAGACACACTATAAATACCTGACCTGCCCATTTCTGACATGTAATTCATATGTTCAACAAAACCTGTTACATCATCACCAGCCTGCAACATATCTCTCAGTAGATTGTTGTGGAAATCCCACAGTTCTTCAATGTTATTAATGACCAATTGTTTTTTCCGTTCACTGGCAGGCACGTAACGGCGGTAGTCAAACTTACTCAGTGCAGAATCCACCCGTGCTCCACAGCATCCTCCTGCGTGTGACTGATCGCCGTAGAAGGAAGCCCCAAACGATTGTTGCTGATGAGGCTGCAGATACTGATACTGGTTGTATTGCTGGTGAAGAGGCAGCCTTCCATGTGGAGACTGCACTGGAGGATGAGGGACCTGCCCCCCGACTGGTAGGCCCCCAGGCTGTTGTAAACTGGCAGCTGATGGTTGGCCCCCCGGAGTAGATGGCGAGAAGATGCCTGGCGGGAGCCCTGACCCCCGAGGTGGGCCCCCCGACGAATGAAGATCTGCGAACTGGCCCCAAGGGAAACGGCCCCCAGGGGGGTAGGCCATGTTGAAACGCGGATGTGCGCCATATCCACCGGAAAAAATATCCGAGTGTGGCCCGGGGAACTGTCTGCCCGGATACAAGTGGCCTTGAGGAGGGAAGCTCTGACCCATATATCCAGCTGGATATTGAGAATCATAATGGAAGGATTGTGGCTGGTGGTAGAATGAAGAGGTTGCATCCGCCGGGGGTGACTGAGAAGGCTCGGTCACCGGGGCCGAAGTGGTGGCTCCAGGACTGCCGGCACCGTCGCCATCTTGGACGCCACCGCCATCTTGAATACCACCCGCCTTGGTCACCAGTTTGTCCATCATTGCTCCAAATTTGGACAAGGTACTCTCAAATTTCCCTACCAGAGCGTTCACCACAGACAGGGGGACACTATCCTTTTCATCCCCCACGTCCAGGTCGTGCAGGCTTGTGTTCCCCACGAACTCCTCCTCCTTGGACTCGTCCGTATTCAGATCCGACTTCGTCGACGAAGTTGTGTCATGAAACACAGTCTTGTCTGTAGCCTCCTTGTGGTCCTTGAATTGAACCTTTGTGTAAGTATCATCAGGTGCTTTGCCAGTAGCGCCTGGAGCTTTGCATTTAACACAATTAGAACAAATCCTACCGTCCCACTCCAGGAGACATGGAGTGCAGAACATGGTGACTGGTAAGACTTCACAGGCGAAGGAGAACACGGAGACTGACTAACATGAAGCAGTAACTACCGAAGTCAATGTAACCCTAGTGGCGAGAATGGAAACCACACTGTGTGGACATTGATGAGGGTAACAAGAGTCCTGTGGGTGAATATATCACCGTAATGCCAATACTCATTACGGTACATATATATATAAATATATATATATATATATATATATATATATATATATATATATATATATATATATATATATATATATAAATATGTGTTAGATAGACTACACCTGGACACGGTTCTTCCATAAACCCACTGCCCCACGGGGTCAAGACAAGATGTCATACAGCGAGTTGATGACCAGTAGGCAATGGGTATGTGGGAGGACCCTGGCCAGGTGTAGTCTATCTGATTTAACCCTTGGGTATGCAATATACCCAATGTGTGAAGCCTTTGTTTCAGCCATCCACCGTGGGTTAAATAGTGATAACCTTCCTGGGACTATTCTGAGAGATACGCCTTGTACATATCTCATATAACATAATCCAGCTACTCAAATGTCCTACGGAGTGGAGGGGCTTAACTCCTTAAGGGTAAAGAAGTGCTTTAAGCTTTAATGTGCTATGCTTCTTACTGTCGTGATGCCTGTCCTTAGCGCTAGTGAATAACTTGCCAGCAACAATGTGATAAGTTGATATACTTATACTTGCTCATACCAAAAAAAAACAAACTTCCCGAGTGAATCAACACCGTGAGTTTAGCATGATGCATGGATGCAGCACTGGTGGGTTACTTGTGAGTGATGCATTCATCCATCTTAACAACAAAGGGCATACTGCAATACAGCATTAAGCAGCCCTCACCCTGGTAAAGCTTTCACTTCTTTGCTTCCATACAGGATTACAAGCAAGCATTATCGGGTGTGGCTTTTACTCTTTAGGTATGATGTGTCTCTACAATGCAACATTTGTTGTCACGATGCACCAACACAGCCCCAGCGAGTAACTCGCTGGGGCTGCATTGGTGCACCATGATGACCCTTCGAGAGTGTATCAAAAATGTCAGCATCATACATGAATGCAGTCAAGCAGCATGCAGATCAATGGATAGCTGTATCAATGTATCATGCCGGCCATATAGGGTTTTTAACGCCCAACAGGTGTAACACTGAAGTATTAATGTCCCAACACACCTCGGGAGACGGTCACACGGGCTTACGCCAATAACCATTTCAGCACCACCTAGCGCATGAATCCTGTCATCATGACACCTGGATACAACTCTGACGTTTAACTCATCGGGTACTTCATTCAAGGGTCATGTCCTTTTCAAGGGGTTGTTTTCTCCTGAAGATTTGTCATGATTCAGGAGTGCAGCCTTGGCAATAAGACTTGCCAGGGCTGCACTCATGCATCATGATAACAAAACACTAAGCAGGATTAAAGCGCTCTGCAGCCCTTAACCCTCTAAGGGCGACATAATATCTTAATACATCATGCCCTTGGTCATCATAATGCATGAATGCAGCCCGTGCGGGTAACTCGCCAGGGCTGCATTCTAGCATCACGCTGACCCTATCAGATGGAGACACCCCCAAAGGGCTGGCACCAATGCTGCATGGTGATCATGATGCTAAATATCATCTTTAAGCGACATGCTGTCCTTAGAGGGTTAAAGTACTACACACCGTGGGGACTGAGCAGGTAGCGAGGTGCCTACACCTACTACCTTATAAGGTCAGCGGGTCGGTGTTTAAAGATGGCCGTCCTCCTCTCCTCGCAACTAACACGCATATGTTGTAGCAGGTCTTTCAACCAGCAATGTGCTGCAGGTGGCTATGGTCTAGATAGAAACACGGCAATTTTGTATGAATTATTGTGTCACTATCTATGTTAAAGTTTTTGCCACTATGATACAGTACTAAAATCGGCACATTCAGATCGCCAGTGCAGCTTATAGGATCGGCCGTAATTCAGGGTGCGGCTTATACGTGAGTTAGGCTTATACGCGAGGTTTTACGGTACTGGGAGAAACCCCCTTGGAGGTGGGATCGGTGGCTCTCCTGGCGGCCCTTATCTCAGGAGATAATGGCCTGGCACCCACTGTGGGGGCTGCCCTAATGAGAAGGAGAATCTCCCCTTGCTGGTAGAACCTCCTCTGTAGGCTGCTAGTGGCGAAAGCTCTGGATTATCCAGCCCTGATTAAAATGACACCTGCAGCCTATCCATAATGCATGAACCATATGATTTAAGCAATTATGAGCAACACTTAAATTTAGTCAATTGAAGCAGATCGAAGCAACTTGAAGGAGGCCATTGATCAAATCTAGTCTTTGTTTAAAGTTGCCTAAATCAGATGGTTCATGTGAATTCGCATGCAGTGCTGTATTATTAGTAATATTGCCTGCAGTGGAATACATCCATTACGGAGTGCCGAAACTGTGTCCTACCTACTGACGCCAATCTCCCAGGAGATTCTCTCAAACGTTTCTATCGGCACTACTTCTTTTTCTGCAGAAAGGCGGCGGATCATCATGAAAACCTACCTACGCCATGCTTTTTTAGTATGTATTTATATAACTATGATTTGATTCAATTATGTAAAGGAACGTGTGGACAAGAATTGTTTAAAATTATAGAACTACTGATCATGTTTTTATTGGGGAATTCGGGCATATCTCTTGGAACTATTTTTGGTGTATGGAAATGGCAGTGTGTAACAAGGAAAGGAGAGCAGACAAGTAGTACTGTTTTCGCCCCCTCTTCCACAAAAGATTTCCTGAAGTCCGGGCCTTTTGGCAGAGTCTTATTTGAGACTGTGCTGGGAGAGTGTACTGACGCGTGTTTGGTTGAATTAGCACCACGACTGTTTGCATAGGCTTCCAGCCACCAGACCAATCTATGGTCGGTAAACATTTCAATCCATACCTCTACATCAATCTCTACACGAACACAGTGGCACGCAAATTAGTGGGCAAAAAACATCCTCACGCAATATGAATTGAAATATGTAATTTCATGTGGACCATTTGATTGAAATATCTGAATGGACATTTAAATTAGAGATTTCGTAAATGACAGACGAATTGGCCATCTTCTTGTGGGATATATAGTAGAGGGAGGCTACCCAGACATTGTGCCAAAAACCTGACTTTGGCAGTTAATCCTGGTATAAGGGTACACATACCCCTGCTTTGTATAGAATGCATGGGTACTGGTACACTACCCATGCATTGTTCACAAAGCAGGGGTAAGAGAAAGCATGGGTAGAGTGAAACCCCTGCTTTCTCCAGTAAGCATGGGTAGTGGGACATTTACCCAGGCATTGTCCCAAAAACCTGGTTTTTGGGAGTTAATCCTGGTATAAGGGTGCACATACCCATGCATTGTGTAGAAAGCATGGGTAGTGTACCAGTACCCATGCTTTGTAAGTTATACCAGGATTAAGTAGTACATTTACCCAGCCTTTGCTCTACCCCTGCTTTCTCTAGTTAATCCTGGTATAAGGGACAAAAGCCAGGATTAACTCCCTTAACCAGGGTTAAGGGTACCTTAACCCAGGCTTTGGTCCCTTAACCTGGCTTTTGGGCCTTATACCTGGATTAAGGTCTCTAAACCCTGGTTAAGGGAGTTAATCCTGGTATAAGGGACCAAAAGCCGGCTTTTGGGCCCAAAAGCCGGCTTTTGGGCCCTTATACCAGGATTAAGGGAAGTTTACCCATTAGGCTTGCCATAGCACAGCACAGGTTTGAACAAGACCTCAGCTTGGCGAGTGAGGATATATCCTTAGGACTTCTGGTGCTTTCTGGAGGCGCACTGCCATAGCGTATAGTTTCCAATGCAAACGCAAAATCTTGGCTTTCAGGGGCCTTTTTTACTACATGTATATGCATTGGCCCTCTATGGCAGTGCTAAGGATAAAGGGTATCATGGGAAGGTGCACAATAGTCATCCTTGGACGTGACAATAGACTCTACATACAAGTAGTGTTTACAACACGTACTAGATGGTGCTGATGCATACCCTGTGGCCTGTTGTGGAACTACTGGTATGTGGAGTCTATTGTCACGTCCAAGGATGACTGTGGACTTCTAGTTGCACACCTTCTCATGGTACCTTTAGCCTTCTCACTCGCCAAGCTGAGCTCTTGTTAAAACCGGTGCTGCCAATGGAAATTTAACACCAGATCCGCATGTACCTTTTGCTACCACTCCACTACTCTCGTTTCCAAATCCTACCGAAGGAAGGCTCTGGTGACAGCCCGTGTGACCTTGAACTTGGGATTTAGCTGGGTTTGGGCAGTCCCTGCTGGTAGCTTGGAACCAGTGGACAGGAACAAGAATGTATGATGGTAGTTTTACCTGTATTTCCCATCTTACATTCTGGTTCCATTTCTGGTTCCTGTTTGCTGGTTCCAAGCTAACTACAGGGACCGCCTAAACCCAACAAAATCCAAGTTCAAGGTCATACTGGCTGTCCCCAGATCCTTCCTTTGAAAGGATTTGGGAACGAGAGTACCACTCTACCAGCATGCCTTGACAGGTGCTATTTCTCATGTACTAACGGCTACTTTGATGCCATGCTGATATACTACCAGACTAGGTACAGCAGCAACATCAATTATATAGCAAAATTTCGTGTTTCTTCATATGAGCTGCCACCTTAGTTATATCCATGGAATTTCTGGTGAGATTTAGGCAGTGACCACACACTCACACACCATAGCTTGCAAGCAACAAGCTAAGTTGAGAGAGCAGAACTGGAACAAGAAATGAAATGCCTGTGTCAGTGTACACAACACAGTCGTGGGAACAAGTTCCCTCCAGATAGAAGCCTATGGGTAAAACTCCACGGCATTGAAAGGAGGAAGCCAGTAAATATCACACTAAGCCTTTGGCTTTGTGAAATATAAGGTTTGGTTCGGCACATGCGTGAACCTAGCATACAATACAAGCTTCATCATACGACCAAGATATTTTTCTACCTCACTGCCATTTTTCTTCATGAATCGGCGAGTTCTCTTCATAAACTTGCGAAAGGTTTGTTAACATTGATGCCATTGATCTATGCTCACGTGACCATGGAGCAACGGTTATAGGCAGTCAAATGAGTTGATTAACTGTCACTCTAAGATTATGTAACAGTTCTACCCTGATGTCCTGTATAGTGTTAATTACTACCCAGTCAGCATTGGTCCGTGGTGCCCATATATGTGTTTTACTTGGGCCAGCTGGGCTTGCCCATATCTGGGTTATGGTCCTTTTTGTCCAGGGGTACCATTGGGGGCCCAAAAGTGTCAGCCCACGAAAACTTCATAAATACATTGTAAAAAATGCCTAAACATACTGACATCTGATTTCCCTCCAGAAATGAATATCTATTGTACATTTTTATAGTGTGTGCTAAATCTGGGCTAGGGCTGGGCACTTTGAATCGAGGCATGTCAATGCCGTGGATCTAAGCTCCCACTGGTAGTCCTTGACAAAAAGGACCAAAACCCAGGGTGGGCAGATCAGCTTGCCGAGGTAAAAACACATATGGACTCCATAGAGCAATACTGATTGGGATACTCCCTGGGGGCATGGAGTACAGAACTCCCATGGGTTTAATCAACATAGAGAGGATCGTATTACCGATGTAATGAAATACCAGTGACCCTAATGGACACTTATCATATTCTCATTGCGTGTCAGATATGGACTCGCCCATTTGGTATGAAAGGCTTCAGTTCCGCCCTAGCTTCTCTCAGATTTGGCTCAGCAACATAGCAGACTTTAAAACCTACTCAACCCTTCAATGGCTACATAGTGCTTTTATCCTCCTTGCCAAAGTGACTGTAGCCATTGTTGTCATGATTCTCGAATTTTGCCCTCGGGTCAGACCAGCAGCAATCATATCATGGTAGGTGCTACCTACCTACGGGTCACATCACACATACACTGACCCTGTGTCTACAAACCATCTATAGGTCAAGTTACATATATACTGATTATTTCTATTCATACGGGAGCTGCGGTGGCCAAACAAACCACTGGACTAGCCTAGTCGCATCAACAGTGTTAGCCTAGTCTTCGATCTTTATCTTAGGCTGATTTCTCTATTATTGCATTGATTTAATGAGGCTAGCAATTGCCTACATAAACTTAAACTAAGATTCTACCAACTATCATGTAAGAATATCAAGTATTTACATTACAAATAGACAAAATCTGTGAACCATTGTTTGCTCACCATCACCAACTACAGATTCCAGGCACAGTGTGATACAGTGTACCTAGATACCACAACTATCCAGACAATTTAGCTCTCCCAGGTCCCAGGACAATCACATACCACGGTAAATTGCCATGCCTAATTCTCATTATGCAACAGTAGTCTAATTTAGTATCATTTAGTCTTACTACCTAAGACTACTTAGGACCCTGACCTAGCCGTAGAGGGGCTTTCACCCGGACGACTAACGCGCCTACTGATTTAGTGTCTCGGCAGGCCACCAGAGGGGCACTAAGTAGGTAGCTGTCTCAGAAATGTGTTGCGTTGAAGTATACCTATGACCTATGCGACCCCTACCGGCGGGCCCAGCCTCCACTTCATAATGCAAGCTGCTCAGGGGCCACTCTCCCAGCACAGTCTTCAATAGGACTCTGCCAAAAGGCCAGACTCTCGGAACTCTTCTGTGGAAAAAGGGGTGAAAAAGGTACTACTTGTCTGCTCTTCTATAGCCTTCCCACACTGCCATCTTATTACACCAAAAAAAGTTCTCAAGAATATGTCCAATTTGGACCATCAAACCATGATCTAAACTTCTGAAATTTTAAATATTCACTCTACACTTATCTCTAAGCATATTTCAATAGAATCATAGTCGGGGAAATCTGCTGCCTTTTGGCAAAGAAGGAAGTAGTGCCGGTGGGAACTGATGGGAGAATCTGCTGGGAGATTCCTTGGGGGGGGGGGGGGGCTACACTTGCCTCAGACACGTGCATGCTGGGCTTCCGGTCAATGCGCTCTACAAGCTGAGTTTTAGTAATGTATACTGCATGAATGTTGGCATTTAAATTAAGAGTGGACTGCTTAAAGCCGCACTTTATGCATCTTTAGTTTCAGTAAATGTCATTTAAGGTCCCTTAAATGTCATTTTGACATTTTCATGACATTTATATGACATTTACTGAATTCCAACGTTTGTTCATGCAGTGATTACCCGTTATGTAGGGACCTCATGTCTACCATCTCAGAATTTGGGTGACGTGGCCCATAGACAATCTGAAAGAAATAAGATGCTACAAAAGTGCCCGATCGCAATTATATCCTAATTAAGTAATGTCTAGAGCATGCAGTGACCTATAATGGAGATATCAGCTTTTGGATTTGTCTACCCTCTCCTGTGCACTATCTTATGTATGGACTGGACCTAGGATGACAAGTGTATTGACACAAATGCACCCTAGCATGCACGTGGGACCTACACTGGTCCCCATGGCCTGCCTATACCTATGGTATTAGCACCACAGGTGGGAGGCTTTACCGCCCCTGTACGTTGTTGTTGATGGGAATAGAGGAGACATGGGGTAATCAGTAGATGATGCACGGCTTTGTTTATCCAAAAAATGTGCAAGCTTATTTAAACCTTAAACGGCCTTATAGTGCTTTAGTACACTGTGCGCTTTCGGCATAATGATGTATCTGTCAGTATCTCTGGTGAAGAATTGATACAGTCCTAAACAAAAGGTAAGGGACAATGCATCCGTGCTTACCAGGCAACAAGCACGTTTTCAACACTTTCTCTAAAAAGTCTCCATTTATCAAGATATACCTGATATGTTCACCCTTTAAGAACTGCATGGTCATTCAATGTGTTAAGCATCATTCCAGTTAATATGATTCAAATTCCAAAAGAATTACTTATATGCCGTAAATGATTCTCAAAATGTCATGGCAAAACGATCAAGGCCTAACAGGACGTAAAATTGTATTGCACACTGCTTTAATGTATTAGCACCTGTATCATATGTAAATGATATGCGTATAAAAGGCGTATAAATTGGGTATAACAGGCGTATACACAGAGAGAAGAAGTACAATCACTGTAACTCTCAAATGGGAGTCCAGCCCCGATCACTGAGGTAACTCTCCCCACATCTCTAAAGTGACTCCCAATCATTATGGAGTCTTAGAATAGGAGTCATTATAGAGTTATTTCAGAGTCCTGCTGATGTTAAGGAGTCACTTTAGAGTCCTGGGGAGAGTTACCTCAGTGATCAAGTCGGGATCGAGTTACAGTGATTCTACTTATTTTCTATGTGTAGTAGGTTGCAATACCTGTATACTACCTGTACAATTGATAGATAACCCACGAATAACTGAGTGTATACATATCAAAATAACGACGACATTTGGCCCTCCATCGTGGGTTAATACATGTATATAATACCTGCATAATGGCTGCTATTACCAACGACCCTCGCTCCTCACACACACAAGCACAAAACACTTATGTTAGTGCCTTTTATGGGTCTCGTGGTGCTGTGATACAGTAAATTGTATCTTCATAATGCATGAATCTAGCCATGGTGAGTAGCTCCTAAGGGGTGCATTTAGCCACCATGCCGGCCCTACCAGGGCTGATACCTTTCGGATGTTTACAAAAATGCAGCCCGGGCAATTAAAGCCTCGGATTCATTCATCTTATCGCCAAAGGAGATTAATACAGCGCATAAATGCACTGTGCTGGCCTTAGCTGTTTATGCAAATGTGTCCCTCCCCAAGGGAATGTATAATATCGCGTCCTGGGAGTTCTATGCTGACACCCCCCTCCCCTCCCCCTCCCCCCTATCCCCATTCCCCTGGCGGCGACAACCACAGGCCCGGGCTGCCCTGTCAATTACGGCAGCTATTCAAGTCTCCACCTCTCTACACCACCCTGCCAGCCCATATCTACCTGCCCCGCCACTCTCCGCGCAGAGACTCGCACCTTATCTCTGCCTCAGCCTAGGACTCTACTGGAAGATGCAAGCTGGCCCCAGCTCCTCCTCGGAAGCGTCTGAGTAACATCGCTGGTATCTAAAGAGCCTTAACTGCATCGCTTCCCCCATATGTTAGGGAGGATTTTACCACGGTACCTCACCAACAGGTACATAATATCACAGCACTCAGCATGCCAGAAGTGCTTGCACGAAGGTGCCGGCGATGACTCTCAGAAACAGAGGTCGAGGTGGGCCGACACATCTCGTAGCATTTACTGTTTACATGTGTGCATCCATATTTTCCTAAAACTAATAGCATAATTCATTGGAAGTCAGATCTTTCAATCAGATTGTGTACTGCACAGAAATAGTCCCTAGTGATGTGCAGAGGGAGGTTGGTGCAGAGATGACAGTGAGTGCCTAGAGGGAAATATCAGCAGACCGGAGATTGGTGCGCGTCATGAGGTGCCTATGATTAGGGCTGGGGCAGAGGGTGTGGGATGGTAGAGCCAGGCCAGGCACTCAGCCCTTTAAGGATGGCTGGTCGCTAAAATATGACATTTGTCGGCATGATGCACCAATCGAGCCATGGTGAATAACTCGCTGGAGCTGCATTGGTGTATCAGGCCGACCCTACTGGAGTGTCTCAACCCAATAGGGTCTGCATGATGCTTGAATGCAGTACTGGCTCACCAGGGCTGGATTCATGCATTATGCCTACCAAGGGCATGATGCCGTTCCTTAAGGGATAACTGGGCCCCCTGTCAGCGCCCAGCCACACTACCATGGCTCCCCGTAATTTACTGGATGCAGCAAAGAATACACAGCCAAAAATGGCATTATTATTCTCGAAAATGTTTTTCATTTTTGACCATTCCTGTACGGTATTAGGGTAGATTCACCTAAAGACGGACACACACCCTGAGTCAGACACTTTCAGGCCTATATCATCATAACAATGCACATATTTATGTATGTGTCTGAATAGGGAAGGACAATTCAAGTGTTTTGCTTGAGGATACAAGTAAAATCAAGCAGCCACACATTTTATATGCATATGTAAAGTTACCTTAAACTGACCCTGTTTTGCATTGAGCAGCTGGTGGGCAATCTTTAGATTTTTATAGTACCACATGTCGGACATCATTGTTATCATGTTATATTATGAGGAGTATGGACACATAAGCTGCCTATATAAGACATAGGCAATTAGGCATATATATTCAGCATTCTATAATAGAAAGTAGATAGGATAACTACCAGAAATAACTATGTGAGACACTTTAAAAGAGGTGCTCCAATTTCACCCAAAGTCGGACACCAATTTCCAATTGGGTCTCTTTATCCTACAGATAATGGAGCAATGATATTTATGACTGTAATACAATATATAAAAGAAATTACTTATCTTATCAGGCATTCTACCATGAAAATATGAAAATTTACTGATCCATTATTTTGTAAAGTGAGAAAATATACTTTTCTGGTATAAGTTAAGTTCAAGATAGTCAAGCACATATTTCCTATGGAAATTCTTTACATATCTTTAATGAGAATCGTACCCTGGAACTATTAGATCATCCCTGTCCAATTAATCAGGTGCTCTACCTTTTATTTCCTTACAAAAACAAAATAAAACTAAAGTGTCCGACTTCAGGTGAAATTAGCCTTTCTAATTTTCAATTTTTGAGTGACAATATTTGGGTGAAAAATACTTTAAAATCCTGATTTTATACATAGGTCATGAAGTTTGAACACTCCCCTACCCATAGGTATGACATAACCAATTGTAGGTCAAATAGTGCCTTGCCTATACTCAATGGGGAAAGGGTCGCATTAGCCGTGACAACGAGCGTCCGAAAGTGGTGAATCTACCCTACAATGGTTACCATAGGAACATATTCATAGCTACTTTGTCTAGGTTCTGTTACCATGGTTACCAAAATAATAGCGTCAACCTGGGCTCATTAGATGTTTCTGTATGCGCATGTTGAATCAACATTGAATCAACATTGATACATGGTTGTCGATGTGGAAAAGGCCAAAACACACCTATGTATCACACCACTGCGCTGCCTTTAAAGGCTTAATTAGGCCAATAGGGTACCAATTGGTGTGATTACTTTACTCATACCACAGCGGGCACGGAGAACAAAGCATTTCACAACTCTTGTATACTTCATACAGCTAGTGGTATAAATAAGTTTTAGGCCTCGTACCAAACTATACGGCTCCCTTCATTGTACTTCGCGTACAGCTTGGTACTCGTCTTATAACCATAAAATGTCTGTTCCCAAAGCAGCAGTGACCCTTTGCCCCAAACTGCTCACTGACCCACTTTTCTCCGGCGATCTAGATTGTTTTTCCTCATTATAGTTGGCTTTCTTATAGATTACCCTACATTCTACAGCAGAGGAGTGGTCAGACGCGCTCTCTGCTGGATTTAAAAATCCAGAAGACACAACCCTTCAAGTACTGTCTTGGTTTAGACTCAAATTCAGCTCCATAAGTTAACATGTGCCCCATCATGGACAAAGAACGACATGGGCGACATGGAGACACGGCCCTTTTAAAAATCGACACAGGTGACACAGCTCTTTTAAAAATCGACGGACACAAAAAAAATATGGGTTAAAAATCGACCTGCAGATAACTCACTCTAAGTCCTTATATATACATAAAAATAGACATGCCGACATGCCCCTTTTGCTTAAAATCGACACGGCGACATGGTCAAAACATCGGGTCCCCATGTTGAAGCCTCACATGCATATATTATCCACCATTAGGAAGGGGATTGCATCATCTGCACAGAGAGATAATTTGTCTTGGAGATTGGCGCCCCCTTTCTCCTCACGACAGAATGACAGCCTTATTGATGCCCGCTGGTCGGCAGGAGCGCCGATTGTGCTGCGGGCCTCAAGCTGCTTGCTTCTTTCACAATCTAACTTCTCCTTTTTACAACATAGATTAGCCTGCTCACATTGCCCACTAAACACCTTCAGTGTCTGCGTAGTGCTTTAATACATTCAGTTCTTTGTTGTTAAGATGCCTGAATACAGCCCTGGTGAATGCACTCACCACTGCTGCATTCATGGATCATGCCTGGCCTTCGGGGTTGAAACAACCGTGAATGGTTTTGCAGATAAATTCAAGCAGCCCTAGCAAATACACCCGCCAGTACTTTATTCATGCATTATGAAAACAGGCAACTAATATATACTGACCCTGCCAGATTCTAGGCTAGGAGAAAGATGCCTTAGTCTACATTGGCTGTAAAACTGTTTTGTATTTCCTTTTATTTTCAAAAAATGAGATACTAGTATTCTTAAAGTTTAATCACAAATCCGAAATACTGCTAGAAATTTCCTATTGTGACTATTGCCTCATATCTTATAGCATTGTATTATTTTGCTAGGGTAGATGGGAAATCTGAAACACTTGGCCTTAGGCCTCCCTAGGGCCACCTCCCAGCGTGAGACTCATCAGGACTGCAGGCCAATTAACATTGTGAGAATTATCTGTTTTTTGCTGACATAAAAGAAAACTGCCTGTGCCTTTTCTGTACCCACCTTTTACTTCTTGGATTGAAGCAAAGGTTTAAGATTGCTCTTGATTAAAAAATCAAATAACATTTAAAAAGTGAATGAAGGTTGCATCTGTGTCCGGCTAACGCAGTCCAGGTGCGGCAGCCTTTTATTGTTGTTGGTGATGACACATTAAAGTCACGTAGACGGCGAGCGTGTGCCGCGCTAAATATCTGCAACCTGACAAAAGCAGATGCCTGTTTATTGGATTGTATACATTCCTATACCGATGGTACTAGCACCTTCATGTCTGCAGTTGATATAGAAACGAGCTAATTTCAATGAGAGTGCAGGAATAGATAAATTTGTGCATTGACAACTTATTGCATTCACAGATGTTTTGCAATAGCCTAGATTTCGCTCCAGTTCAAGTTAATCACTGCATTTGAAACTTGCAGAATACGGGTCTCATTGACCGCATATATAAAGCAAGTAGCTTATTGAGCCTAGGATAGTGCTGGAAGGCCATGATGGACCTGGTTACAAAGCAATACATAAAGTATCGCCAAAATGTGATGATAAAAATTGAGAATTTTAATGTTTAATATTTTCCTCCGTTCTGCCTCGAGCCTGACTGGTGAAGAAATCGTCAAATTGTATAGATTTTCTTATATCACAAATGTTAAGCTATAAATTTCATCACAACGAGGGCGAGGGCATATGGCTGTGTCTCATGAGATTGTAACAATTGAAACGTCTCTCACCGGGTGTAGTCTTTGACCAGGTGTAGTCTTTGACCAGGTGTAGTCTTTGACCGGTGTAGGTACAGCAAGTTTCAAAAGGGCTGAAACGGGGGGGGTAGGCGAGGTTAATGGATATTTTAACACTATATTTATAACATACTTCCGGATGAGTCACAGCCATATTATTGTCATCATGAGGCACTAACACATGAGTCAGAGGAGGAAGGGTCAATAATGCTGACTATACTTGGCGGTCTGCCAGGTACAGATTTTGGCAGCGTCTGTGTTTGGCGTGACACCATAAAGACAACAACGACGGACCACACACTGCTAACAACGGTAACGCTTTAACCCTTTAATGGCGACATGTCGCTAAAAGATGACATTTGTGGTCATCATGCACCAATGCAGCCCCGGTGAGTAACTCGCCGGTGCTGCATTGGTGCATGATGCCGACCCTTTGTGATGTCTCCATCCTGTAGAGTCAGCATGATACATGAATGCAGCATGGGCAAGCTACTCACCAGGACTGCATTTATGCATCAAGACGACCAATGACTTTATGAATTGTGCATAACACCTTCTTCAAAGGGTTAAGGGCCACAGAGTGATTCAATCATTTTCCCCTTTATCGTCATGATGCACAGATACAGTCCTGGTGCGTAAATTGGCGATTCTGCATTCATGGATCATGCCGGCCCCACTGGATTGATACACTCTCCCAGGGTTGGAATGATGGATAAATGCAGTACACTGACACATACGGCTACATTCATGCATCACAATGACCAAAGGCATGGACATTAAAGCAATATACGGCCTTTAAAGTGTTATTATCTCACCACCCAGATAGTCAATTCTAGCTAATAACGCACGGCCAAACCATCGGATAGAATTTTAGATATTAGCTGATATTAGCTGACTAAAACTGACAAAGGATTTAACTGGTTTTTGTAAGGGATCCCGTGTGCTTTCTCTATCAAGTGCTTTTAACCATTGAAGTCAGAATTCTCTAAGATATTTTCTGGATTTCAAAAAAACACCCATGAGCATACATGCTCCACTCAAAGAATAATAGCTCAAATGTCCCAGCTTATTGAAAACCTAGCTTTTTTTATATGACACAGTTTTAAAATCTGTAAATAACTAAGCCCAAAGAAAAAAGGTCTTTTTTCTTTGGTAAGTATACTGATCCCGAAGCATGGGTTAGTGCTCTGAGGCTCCTTACCCCTGTTTTACTTGTCTGTGATGCCTTTAAGCACCATACTGACCATACCATACTGAGATTATACCCTTCTGCAGGGTAGGCAGGACTGCATCACTGTCGATTCACACCACCCATGGCTGCATTCATGCATCATGCCGACAAAGGGCAAGGCACATCAAATCACCATTCAGCCCTCAAATAGTTAAATGGATTAGTTTCACCAAATCAATCCAAGTTGAATTTCTATGACCGGGTGCAGTCTATGACTGTGTGAAGACAATGCCCAGGTGCAGTCTGTGATCGGGTGCAATCTATGACCAGCATGATAAACAGCTTAATAAGGGCAAATATACACAGAAATCGCCGGAAAAGCTTATGGATGTTTAGGCATTTTATATTACTAATTCTATTTCTTTCCTTTCCTAAATAAGTTCTGCTCTTTCATGCCGGTCATAGATTGCACCCTGTCATAGACTTTCAATTTGTATCGTTTAAGTGAGACTACGCCAAATATCCCTGGTAGCATAAAACAGGCACGTCTAGAGGTGGCAGATTCCAGTACATACCACGCAGTAATCACACCTGACGTTATTTTCCCTCCAATACCATTTCCTTTTAGACCGGCTCAAATAAATGTCCTGGTTTTAGTTTGCAACAAATAAAAAGTCCCCGACCTGTAAAACCCCATCTCCCTAAATCAGGAAACAAATTGCAAAATGATGCTTTCACCCCGGTCGGCGACAAAGACTTCTTCGATTAAAATCACTTTTGCCCTTTAACAATGAATAGTGCTTCCTCCCCACCTCCTTGCCAGGCAATTCTCTCCTCAATCTGGCCTGGATTTTATCAGAATTTATTTGTCATTTCTTTTACACTTTTCGCTAATTTATTTTTTGATCGGCAGTCACATCGTACTTTGACATTTTCCCTAAAGGTCACGTGGCTCAGGGTCTCAGTCTCCCAGCACAGACGTCACTCTCCAAACAGAGTTTTGTGGGAGATAAGGCTGTTTTAAACTAGACAGCCGAGGGACTGAAACACTCCCATATATGTTTGATGGGATCTGCATGATGCCCCACAATGCTACATTCATGTATCATGATAACAACGTTCATTGCCCATTATGATGCATCTCTCTATTATCTGCAGCTACGGCATAAGGCCTGTGTCCACTTGCATTTATAAGGCCGTTTGTCGTCCGTCAAAATGTGAATTTGAATACAAATATGAAATATATGTTTTATCTCCCTATGGACACAGCCTGACGACAAAATTCTAAAATACAAAAGTGAGACAGCAATCTGCAGGAGTCAGAAATGGATGACAAAACTGGGCAATTGAATATCTAACATGTTTGATTTTTAGTGCAGAAATTGGGCGATATGCTCTTTATTCTATTATATTAACTTGTCCATGTTTGCCCTGGGCAGTCTGGGCAGCAATTCATAGCGCCTAGTGGACACAGCATACCTGCAGTTATTGTTGAATATATCTACAGAATATATTCCCAGATATGTGCATATTGCTGGCCATCAAAACGACCATATATTTCACTTTCCTTGTTGTATAGTAGACACAGGCCTATTACTTCCTCTTTGCTAAAAGGCAGTAGATCACTTTACTTGCTTTTAAGGAACAAGTACATATCACTATCTATCAATTCAAATATTTAAAGAAATTCATGAAGAACAAATATGTGTTTATGGTTGATATTGTTGATGTTCCTAGGTACTCTGTTTTCACATAGGGAGTTTGTAGTGTGTGATGTGTGAAAAGAGGGCAGTAGTGTAATACAGTTTTCGTCCCTTTATCCACAAAAGAGCTCCTTTGTGAAGATTCATATTTTAGACTGTGCTCCTGGAGTGGCGACATTGATTAGCCCTAAGCCTGCCTATGGTTCATGATTATTGCAATGATTCCTTTATTAAAAGGGGTCAAAGTTTTTTGGTTCCCACCTTCAAAAGGTCAAAATTAGTCTATGCCAAAATCAATTACTATGTTTTAGATGATCTGCAACATAATCTATCTATGTAATACCCATCGAACCAGTTGTCCAACATAAAAAGCCATGTGTAGCAGTGATATCAGGGAAAGAAAACTTCTGCTTGGTAATTGCGCTGACAAGGCCAGTGACAGGCAGGGAATCAGCTGACTGCAATGATGAAGGCCAATGTCTCTGAATCTCAACTATGGAGGAAAAAAAGCCATCGAGGTCTAGACTGGCCCATCAAAGATTCTGTTTTTTTTAATTGATAATCAGATGCTGATAGAACCTAGTTTTTTACACGGAGACATTTGTGTTGATGATTTTCAGCAAACACAAGAGAAGAGCAATGACTCAGAAGTGAGGAATCAGAGGTGAGATGTTGATCATCTTCTGTCCAGCTTTGGAGGATGTGCTTTTTCCATTAACCCTTACTGGCAATGTTGTCTCATAAGAAAAAATATCATTAATATCAAAAAGTAAAGAAGTATGTAGACTAAGAACTATGTGTTACGGGAACATGCATAAGGAGTTCCATACACAAATTTGCAACATACTTTTGGGATCAACAGACTTTCGGTTAAGAATGTACAGTGTGTAGTGTATTACACACGAAAAAAAGTGTGCTAAAAGTGGCTGCAGAAGAGCGTGTTGATAAGTTTGTGAATGTAACAAACGGTTCTTAGAGTGTAATATAATATGTCAATAACCTTTGCTTGCATGAGGTGAGTAACTCGCAGTATCAGCAAGTTACTCACCAGCACTCTGTTGGTGCATCATTGTGAAAACTATGCTTCAATGCAGCATACTGGCCTAAAGCCCAGCCTCCCCTGCACACAGAAAAGTAAAGGTGTCAACTGTGTCTGCAACGTGGCACTGGCAAAAACGGAGTGTCAAACAGCTATTGACACTGACAGTAGAGAGTCAACTCAAGTTGACCCTTCATATAAGCAGAGTCATTAGTCTCTATTTTACTAGAGCCATGTTGGAGACACAGTTACTTCTCTCTTTCCAAAAGTTTAAGTTCTTCCTCCACTACGAATATCGGCCTTTAAAGGGGTAAAGGATAATGCATGCATTGTAATAGATGATGCCAAGCAGATGGTATAGCACAGCTTAGTGTCTCGAAGATATAGTAGGATCATGAACAACAGATATACCTAGCCGTACGGCATAAAATATGTCTCGTTCAGCCAAGGTATTCTCCATGGTGGAAAGCTGAGCCAAGTTAACATCCTGCTGCATGTACCTATACAAAGTTGGGGATTTAAATGAAATATTCAATGGGAAAGATGAGAGCGAGGAGTTTGAGGTTTATGTTAACGTAAATCCGATAAAGATTTGCGGTAGTTTCTAGTCGGATTACTCCATACCTCTGTTAAGACGGATTAGCGATTAGCCTAAATAAAGCATGATGATAATCTTAAGTATTTCAACAGAATCAAGGAATAAAGATCAGTTCCCCCCCGTCCATATTTGTAAACTACGCAGCCCTGGCAGCAGGTTACTCCCCAGGGCTGCATTCATGCACCATGACGACCCAGGGCACAATGCAATAATGTCTTATGTTGTCCCTAAAGAGTTAAAACCAACTTTTTTATTCATCAGGAACTAAATTATGCAAAATGAGATATCCAAAAAATATAGAGCCCACACTTATTATTTCAATTCTTTTCTGGAAAAAAAAGGTAAGTTATGTCAGAACGCAGTTAAAATTGTTGTATAACATGGCTGTAATAAAAAGGTTTATTACACTAGGATTTCATGAGTTTACTTCATTGGGTTAAGCTGGCCCACAGGAAAGTCATTCCTCAGTAAACTGCAGGCCCACACCAAGAATTCAGAACAACAGGTCCCTGGGCATAAGATGAAGGATTACAAAGTGCACTGTATGGGAATCCTCACGCCAACACCATGAGTGGTTACAGTAACTATGTCGTGCAGCTCAACAGTATGGATGAGCCAATTAGAAAATAGCATGTTCTGTTTTTCAAAATTAATGTATATTCTTTTTATAAATCTTGTCGTTCACTAGTAAGGAATTCTAAGAGGTAACTGTGATTCATTGTCATTGACTGCCATTTGATATAAACAGTTGACCAGAATAGTACAGAACTAAGAATTATTTCACAATATCTTTTTAAGGAGGGTGGTTGAGTAGAATAGTTCACAACATGTTTTAGGATTCGAACCAAATGAAATGGGCATCAATTGTTTAGTAGCTGTGTACTCCTCTATATTCATTCCCTGAGATTGCTGATATAGATTCTGAATTTAAAAAATAATAATTTAGTTTGAAATTCAGGGAATTCCCATTTAGTACCACCTGTGTGAAACGTCCACATTGTATTCAAACAGGGTGTGTGGAATACAGGATCTTCAATAATTAAGTATCTGACTCGCGTACTAGCTGCGGCTTCTAAGCAAAGTTTTCCAGTAGTAATTGCTACTTCAAAAACAAAATTGCTAATGTTTCACTGTAAACACGACAGTACTTGTTAACACTTTCCCCTAACATGACAGACTGTACTACACCCTTTATGGCTTATGTCCTAGCACCTGGGCCCTTCCCAGAATTCTGCCTTCGCATAGACCGGTATGTCAATCAGTCTTTTTGTTCGGGAACTTCTGGAGAACACACTTTATGCTGTAGCTTTTACTACAATGTCTGGGGCTTTGGGAATCTGCCCACCTGCCTTCTTCACCTATTATCTACAAGAGAAAAGAGCGTACTTTACCCCCATGTTCTGCTTTTCCTTATCCACTTTTAAGGCTAAAATGCCTAGTCTATGCTGCATGTTAATAGGCCTTTGTACCCTGCATCAACTTTGGAATTTCAGCAAAATTCTTACTGGTTAGGGTCACTTATTCATTTTAGTTATTGCCATGTAGATTTTGCGGAAGGACATTTAAGTGGCATTTTGCGGAAAGACATTTAAGTGGCATTATTTGGAATTAAAGATGCTTGTTCAAAGTGTAGCTTTAGGCAGTCAAACCTTCGTTTAAATGCCAAAAGTCATGCAGTGTATGTACTGCAGTACATATTACTCCCCGCCGGACTATGTATACATAGGTTGTGTAGGCACACAATAGAATCTACTGTAAATCTACAGTAGAATCTACCGCAAAATGGATTTACAGTAGATTCTACTGATTACCTTCAATGAACTGTACACCTACAGCAGTGCTATAGTAGAATCTACTGTACACAAACAGGGTCAATCCTAACCCATTGCCTGCAATGTTAGTGGATATTTTTAGTGGGTCCTTTTCAAGTCAGTTAATGTAAATATCTGTGAGATGGTAAACTGCCGATCAACAGCCTGATCTGTGTGTCAACACCGTGCTCCGTCCGATTGAT
The DNA here is from genome assembly GCA_947462335.1 of Harmothoe impar. NCBI lineage: Eukaryota > Metazoa > Annelida > Polychaeta > Phyllodocida > Polynoidae > Harmothoe > Harmothoe impar. The sequence goes on along the minus strand of OX381713.1, from coordinate 62,097,550 downwards.
TCCAAGCTGCTTTCAAACCCGAGACTTTATGAGAAAAAGTAACGAAAGCGAGAAAATTCCGAACTACCCATGCTAATTTTTGACCATGTTGCATGAAACACACTCTTCGTCAAGCCTGATTAAAATCCTCTATAAATGAGAGCACACCCTTGCTGTGTTAACGATCTAATTACTCTGAAATCAAAACTTATTCGGATATTGAAGGTAGATAAGATTGATACAAGATCCGATAACTCATCCATCTAGCTGAAATCGTCCAGAATCGTGTAAAATAAATTTTTGATTCATTATCTTTACAGAGTTATCCTAATTAATCTACAATGGTGTAATGTAGCCTTTTAAGGGCAGCAAAGTGCGTTAATATGTTATGACCTTGGTCGGCATGATGCATCGAATGTAGCCCTAGCGAGTAATCACCAGTGCTGCATCAATGCGTCATGAAGACCAAGGGCACAATACATTAAAGCACTATGGGACCCAACAGTTTAAATAAGATTACAGTCCCCCTCACCATGTCGCTAATTACAGTCTGAATGATGAGTCAGCACAAATAACAAAACCTTGGAGACAGTCTCAGTTTCTCCCATTATCGCTCACATCATTTTACCAATGGAGTAGACTTACATTTATAATGTATGGTTGTCTATTCCTAATACCTAGAACTCTATTTAGTGGACCTTATGACGCAGGGTATCTGCAACTTTAATTCAGAACTTTGTTAACAAAATAATACCTGTCAAGGAACAAATGTTGCTTTAATGTTGATCTGGATCCATCACAACAGCCCTGGTAGGTTGCCAGGGCTGTGCGCATACACCATGACCGTGCAGCGAAGCACTATGCCAGCTGGCACAGAACTTTGAATCAACATTGATAATAGTTATCAATATTGATTCAATGTTGATTCAATGTTAATTCAACCTTGAACTCAATTTGTGCCCGCTGGAATGTCGTCCTTGAAGAGACAGTACATAAGTGGGGACCATTCAACTCAGTATCAGTCTGTAGACTAGCAGCCATCATGGTAGGTTTCTACATAGTATCCATGAGGGATACACTGCATCAACAATCTGCTTTAAGGTACTTTAAGCAACAACTAAATATCCTTAATGGCCTTCTTTAAGCAGCTTTTAGCAATTGAGATTAAGCACCTTTAATCAGATGTTTTAAAAGTTGCTTGAGGTTGCCTCAAGCTGCTTAATACGGGCCATTGATCAGGTTCAATTCCGGCTTAAAGTTGCTTAAATCGGAAGCTTCATGCAGTGATATCAGACATACACTGGCCCCTTCCGAGACATGCAGTGTCGTTGAAGAGAGTGCAATATTTTCCCGACCTAGAGACCTACACTAAGCAGATAATTTATATCACCCAGGCTGCCGGGCATTACATCATACTTTGGTTAGTTAGCACTAGGGTGCTAAGACTGCTTTTGCAGAGGTCGTACACACCCTAATGTCATGTACACCTCTGACTAGGTGCACCTGGGTTCAGTGTCCATTGATGATACACTTCATACATCCAGCATCCTTTCCATCACCAGATAAAAGGGCCTTTGCTCTTGATCCAATAGATGTGATCACATTGACCCTTTAAGGACCGCATGATGCATGAATGCAGCCCTGGCCAGTACCTTACCAGTACTGCATTCATGCATCATGCCGATCCTACAGGGTTGATACACTCCCAAATCTTGGCATAATGCACCAATGTACCACTCACAAGTCGCTCGCCCGGTCTGTATCAATGTATCAATACGACAAATGTCACCTTTTAGCCACATTCCATCCTTACAGGGTTAAGCATCCCTCACATCCCCTCCACTGCCAGCAGCAGTGCAAATAATATGACCATCGTCAGATATGTGTAGGTTGCCGTATGTGGCTGTATAGTTTATGGCCTGGTCAACATGTAAAGGTATTGATTGTTCTTAATGGTGGTTATGAGTGTTTGCTATATGTTTGCCTCCCTTGATCTGAAGCTTCTTGAGGCTCCCTCTTTCTGTACGGTATATCTATCTGTGAATCTGTCTGCCTCTATAGGTCTATACCGGGATCGGACTTGTTCCCGCAACCACTCTGTACACATTGACACCAGCAATCTCGTGAGACCTTGGTTCTGCTCTCTTATTGTAGCCTGTTCCCCGGAAGTTATGGTGTGTGACTGACTGGTCACTGCCTAATTCTCCTGATACATTGCGAGCTCAGAACTAACATGGCCGCCCATACGGAGAAACCAGAGTCATCGCTATAATCCCCACGTCTATCTGGTTACTATGTCTGGTACACCTTGCGCTCTCTGTCTATCTACTGTTGTGTATGTGCAGTGAAGGAAGAGAAGACTAGATACCACAGGCCTAAACAGAGTGTTCTGGTAGAGATGGTCGGCAGGGGGTGGTAGTATTGGGGTATTGAGGTAAAGGTCTAAAACTGTGGTGGACCGGTCATCTGTTTATGCCTGGTGCCAGATACTTTGTAAGATGACTGAGCAGAACCAATGTGTAGTTCGCATGCTTTTATTCACTCCCGATCGTATATAACACGCTCTCTCGCTCTCTACCTCCCTCCCTGTCCCTCTTCCCCTTTCTCTGTCTCTCTTTCTGAACATATTTCTGTTTATATATCTCCTGTCCCCTGCACCGCCCCCGGATCTTTTACTCCCTGCCTCTACGTTCCAACCTTTACTATAGGTGAGATATGAGTATGATGTGACAGAAGCCTTATGGTGTTATGAGTACAGAGGTTAACCCTCTAAGGGCAGCATGGTGCTTTAATGATTTTGCTCTCGATTATTGCAGCGCTGGATAGAAACTTGCAATTGCCTTTGCTGCATTCAAAAAGTATGCTGACTATGGGTTTGTTGCATTCACATATGGTTAGTATGATGCATTTGTTCAGTGCTGGCAGCAAGTAAACCGCAATCTATGCGTTTGTGAATGATGATGACAATTTATGCGCAGTGTTAAATCGTGATATGGCACTAAACCCTTTAAGGACAGCATGATGCCTAAATGCATCATGACCTTGGTCGTCATGATGCATGAATGCAGCCCTGGCAAGTAACTTGCCAGTGCTGCATTCAAGCATCATGCCGACCCTACGTGGTTAAGACACTCCCTTAGGGTCGGTATGATGCACTAATGCAGTACCTGTGAGTTACTTGCCAGGGCTGCATTGGTGCATTATGATGACAAACGTAATCTTATAGCGACATCTGTCCTTAAAGGGTTAAGCTGGGGGTGTGTGCTAATTGCCAAACCAGTGCACAGGTACAGGTGCCTCACTAGGGCTGCACCCTGCCACACCCTACTTGCACTAATACTCTTAAGGCTCCAGAACTTAGTCAGTACTGGCTGACAAATCTGTCATATCCTGGCTCCCTATATAAGACCATCCCAGGTGAGTTAATACTGTCAGGGTGGTGATCAGCGTTGCCCAACTCACCTGAGGCTTTTCAAGTGCAATGAGTACTATGCTAATTCCTTTTGAGCATAAGGCATTAGTCATATAATTATGTTATTTTGCCTCAGCCATCTTTGAATAGCACTTGGTCATGCCTCACCAATGTCGCTATGACTAACCTGTGATGGCTACTGCAGACTAAGGGCCGGGAGATTTAGGTTTTCTGTGTGGCCCTTCTGTGTTACTGTACGCCATATAGGTTGGGCTTCTCTGAATCTACCTTTCATCTTATTAACCATTTAAGGGCTGCATCGCGCTAAAATGAACCACCTCCTTCATCCTCAGTCATGATGCATGGATGCAGCCATGGTGAATAACATTCCCATAGGTTGGAATAATGCATTCTTGGCGAGTTTACTAACCCTATCCTGCATCCTGACAAACAGTGGGGATAGCACATTAAAACATATATACAGCCCTTTAAGGGTTCATTAAAGTTATATTTCTATGACTACTGGATTATCTCCGATTTCATTGAGATGTAAATTCCTGACTTACACGATTCTACCTTCATTTTCTTTGTGGGGAAAGGGGAGGATGGAAAGTTGCTGTACTGAAGATCAACCAGATTGACCTTAATTTGCAATACGATAGCAGCAGTAAAGAATGAGCTTAGAACATGCAATCGGTGCATCACTCCCCTCACGCTACAACAGTGTATATTATATCCACTCCCCTGCACTTTATGTTTTCATGTTTTAGAGCAGGGTGGGGTGACTGTGCTACAGCGTTTTAAGGCAGAATCAGTGAGCATTTTTGTCATCATATTTCATCAATGTTTCCCTGGCAAGTGACACGCCAGTGCTGCACCACCAATCTTAGCAAGTAACTCGCCATTCTGACAGTGCTGGCGAATCTTTACATCACCTGTCATTTTGAATCATGTCATTAAACATTTCGACCTTCAATTTACCTTCCTTTTCCATTTCAGTTGTCCCTTTTAGCTTCCAATGCTGTTTGACATCTTAAGCTTGTCCCCTGAGGATTATAAGGGAACAATTCAAACAATTTTTCCTATTTACATTGAACATAAATGGATAGTTTGACCTTGCTGTGACCTTGCTGTGACCTTGCTGTGACCTTGCTGTGACCTTTACTGACCTTGCCATGACCTTGTGTGTTGCAGGCAGTTCACCGAGCAGGACGCCGACCACGTCCACGTCTCTACAGGAGATGGCCTTCAACTTCCCTGCGGAGAAACTCACCGAGACCGTAAGTAAACATGATGTTTGTTACTTGGGCCACTCTTAAAAACAAAATGGCATCACTGTGCGCATAAAAAAAAAGTTTTTTTGGGGAAAAAATATTCTTTTCAGTAAAAAAAACTTTGATGAAAACACTGATAAAAATGGACAAAATTGGACAAAATTGCATATATCAAATTAAAGGTAATAATGCCAGCAATGCAGTGGTTTGAAAAAAGTTAGATTTTCTCCACCTTTAAATATCAATTAATTCTTGAGCAATAAAATGTGAATTTTGGCCCAAAAAAACGTAAATTATCCAACACATTTTGGCCTGCAAGTAAAAAAAAGCCTCATTAAGACTGAATTAGTCGCCAGAGGTGCATTTGTGCCTCAAGACAACAAAACAAATGAGCACGGAGGCTCAAGGTATCATATGCTTACATTATACTCAGTCACATAAAGACGTGTGAGTTTTTGCAAGACACAATTTACATCAGGCGATGTGAATCAAAAAGCTATTACCCTGATTGAACATGTTAGTCACATGGCTGTAACTGTTTGTGTGGAGGGCTTTTTACAGAGAATACATTTGTTGTCAGAGGGCACCAATGCAGCCCAGGAGAGTAAATTCCCAGGGCTGTTCTGGTGCAGCAATCCTTCAGGAGTGTTTCAATTCCATCGGGTTGGCATGATGCATGAATGCAGCACTGGCAAGTTACTCATACGGTCTCCATTCATTCATTATACCTACCAAAATAATAGTGCATGCATTATGCCATCCTAAAAGGGTTAAAGGGTTTAGAGTGAATCACACCTGGCATGTCCCTTGCAGGTGACGATGGTACAGACTCCTACGGCCGGGTCGGGAGGCCCGGGGCCCGCGTACCGAGCACGACGCCGGGCGTCCATGCAGGACGCACTGGACGCCACCATGATCAACACCAGCCTGTACGACAGTATCCAGGTAGGTCACGTTAAAGGGACTCGCTACTTGTCACAGGATTACTGATGTTCTATTGACTTTTGCATATAACTCAGGATTATGTTAGTTTGATTTATCATCTAATAGAAAATCAAAAGAAATTGCCATGTCACGGTACTAACTTTCATGATACGGCCATTTGAGCAAAGGAGTACCTTAAATATAAAAATGAATAGGAAAACAGCATTTTCACATTATCTGTCATGGATTATCCCCTTCTTCTATTGATATTGCAACCAAACCTTGGGAATGTATTATGGACATCTATACGAACATTTTAGGACCAATAAAACAGGGGGTAATGAGAAAGGCATGCATTTTGGGAAAAAAATCTTTTGCCTTAACTATAGGATCCTATGGGTGTGCTAGCAGTGAATATATGTGAACAATGGAGGTATACTGTCAAAATAGCAAATACAAATAGTTGATTTAGGGAAAGTGTAGGAATATGAATACAGCTTAAATAATACTTTTTATGAGCTTTGATTTTTGCCACCAGGTGGCTTCTGTGTAGAAACCAGCAATTCCCTTTGATATCACCAGGGGGCTCTCCCAGACCAAGTGACCAAATCGTGAGATTTTGGTCATCAATGGTGAAGTATTTGCAATTGACGAGGGTCATCATCAATAGATGGCTCTCACATGTATTGTTGACATATTTTAATAGTATCTCTTATGAAGGAATTCTCGTGACATTATAGAGTAAATTTCTCACGCAGAATCACTAACCTGTGAGGTCAAAGTCACATGGTGTTTAGTTTGTAACGCAGGTTCAGGAATATTGGGACCAGATGACTATTCGCTATGCCTTGTAAACATTCTAAGACCTGCTCTTGGCCTGTCTATTGACAGCTTGTAGTGTGATTCAAGAGAGTGTCTAAAAAATTCAACTACAGTTTTGTAAATTGCAGGACAAATAAATCACAAATAAGCCTAAGGAATGCTATAGATTAGTTTATGTTTATCATAGTAGAGTAGAAAAAGGAACCAACATATAAGTGTTACAGACGTAGGTACTGGCATCTATTTGGCTAAAGAACTGTGGCATCATATATCAATACCCATGGAAACAGATAAATTTAGCTTATGGATTCACCCTATTAGGCATCGATTGGATTGGTAAAAGGCTTCCTGGCACTCATGTCATCACCGATCCCGCCAAAGTGCCATGATATATGTGCGGTACACTGATAATCTTTAGCACTTGGTCAGTACTAGCTAAGAAAACAGTCAATAGTACCCAACCTCGTTAGTCATTTTCTGGCTCCCTATAAAACCCACACATAGGTTAGTGCATACTGCCAGGATAATCAGTACTGAACAACCACCTTAGTCTTCTCCATTTTGATAAGTATAAGGCTAAGTTGTCTTTGGTAAAGCATAAGTCATATGTTGTTTTGCCTCAGTCATTTTTGTATAGCACTTGATCAGTACTAACCAAAGTCCCTATGACTAACCAGGGATAGCCACTTTAGACTAAGTACCAGAGCATTTAGAATTTCAGTGTAGGATTTGGCCATGAGCTCGGGCCCCATCTGCGCCACTTGTGGTAGCCATATCACATTGCTTTGATCTAAATCAGAAGTATGACATAGGGTAACATGATTGATCTCTACCACCAACAAATGCCCTTTTACAGTAACATGTTTCTCCACAGAAAACACCTGGGTCTTCATCCATAAAAACTCAATTGTAAAAAGATTACAGTTTATTTATTACCGCTTTGAACTTCCCCTCTGTGGCGTACAGCCTTCTTGGCGCCCAATCCTTTAAGGGTAGCAAAGTTCTTTTATACGCTATTCTCCAGTGTCATGTCATGATGGTGCATGAATATTGCCCTGGAAAGTAACTCTCTGCATTAATGCATCATGCCGTCCTTATCATGCCGTCCTTATCTGGGACTTACAGAGTAACATTGTGCACCTGGGTCACAGCACTGATTCTATTCTGAATTCTGAGAAAAAAAGATCCACATACATCAACACTAAAGGACCGTCAGGGTTCATGTCATAAAGAGGCCCCTATATGCAGCCCTAGTGGGAGTGTATCATCAAAGTGGGTATATCCGATTTTTCTTCAAATTCTAAATATTGCTTGAATGTATTCCAAACACTCTAAAACTGTAGTATTTAGACAATAGAGGTCAATTAAATGTCATCATGGGGTGTTAATAGGTCACAATGGGATCTAATATCCCCGAAACATTGGCTTTTCTAGTGTATTTTCAAGGGGGGGGGGAATAAAAGTGTGCACGCTTTTATTACAAAATGACCATATTTTGGGCATTTAAATCTAATTAGAGCAAAATCAGAGGAAATTAGAGGAAATGGAATAGATAGGAAGTCAAATATATTATTTGTGAACATTTTGACACATTTTTAGGGAAATCTATTTTTTTTGTCCCACACATCGGATGTATTCACTTCAAGGTCGTAGGATCAGGATGATGCACTAGGGAGTTACTTAGTCTATAGCAGTATCACTAAAACACAATTGTATACATGGTTCTCTGTTGGCCTACATTGTAAGTAGTAGTTGTAGGTATTCAGTAGAATCTTGTGTAGATCTACAGTAGGATCTACTGTAGAATGGATTTACAGTAAGATATTCTAAGGATTTACAGTAGATTCTACTGTTTACCTACAATAAACTGTACAGTAGACTGTACTGTACACCTACAAAAATGGCAACCAGCTTTTTACAGTTTACCTCTACTGTTGTTAGCATCATATTTCACAGGTCGGCTACCAATGCAGTGTGTGCTATACGCAGAACAGGCTGCCATTTTGTTGCGGGAAGGAAAATTTGATGGGAGCTTTGAAATCGCCCATTGCAGCCTAATAGGGGTGATTGGGCCTTGCTTACACGTCAATCCATCATGATAAATACATATTGTCCCACTCACGTGAGAATATTCTTTTATTTACAAACCTATTTGCATCATGAACAGACACAGCAATGCTATATGCCCCAAACAAAATGGCTGATATCTGATGTAAAAGTCATGAGAAGGCATTGCCAGACCCAATGATTTCCATTATAGTTTATCATAGTGGTGATGGGCTGACCTGTCTGGGCTCGGAATTATAGCTCTGGACAAAAAGGACCATGACCCAGATACTGGCAAATCAGCTTGCCCAAGTAAAAACACATAGGGGTCCCACTAAGCAATGTTATCTGGGTAGATAATCAGATTCAAAGTGCCCAGCTAGAGCCAAGATCTATTCCACTTTAGCACAAACTATAAGAATATGCAACAAATGGTGATTTCTGGAGGAAAATTAGGTGTCAGCATGTTTTGTAATATTGACAATGTATTATGCAAAAAGCTTTCCTGGGCTGGCCCATCTGGGCTCCTACTTATAGCTCTGGACAAAAAGGACCATAACGCAGATACGAACAAATCAACTTGCCCAAGTAAAAACATATATGGGACCCACTAAGCACTGTTGTCTGGGTAGATTTCGCTGACAGCGTCCAATTAACTTGATGTCCAACTAATTGGATTTCTGCTGGAGGAATTAATTTTTCTTGCTGACAATAATCCTTCTGAGAATCACAAAGTAGGGATGATTAGGTTTAGGGATTAATATTAGCGCAGGATTGATGTTGGTTAATTGAGGAAAGTGTGAAATGGAATAGGCTGTAGAAAGTCTGGTTCTGGAAGGAATTGCTTACTTATTGAAAAAGGTGAGATGTAGATGGGTAAGTAACAGTATATATTAATCATGAAAATTCAATATATATATTGAATTTTCATGATTGATATTTACTGTTACTTACATCTCACCTTCTTCAATAAGTAAGCAATTCCTTCCAGAACCAGGCTTTCTACAGCCTATATATATATATACATAGGAGTGGTAATTTCTCTAACAATGGGGGGGGGGGGGTGTCAATGCTGGGAGAGCAGGTTTTGAGTCTAAGTTTTGAGTCTAGACAAGTGTGTGCTGGATATCCAGGAGAGCTCATGACTTATATTAGCAGCAGGCAAGCTTGGCCGTGATTAAAAATCCGACTCACCTTTGCAGATCTGAGTCTAACGCCAAAGAGAATACACCCCGATCAAACTGTCTATTTACGTGAAAGGCATCACCTTGTAATGACCTGCAACCGATAAAATAACTTCAAACCCAACCTCAGATAGTGACATAGTAGGGTCAGTATACTATCAGTGGTAAGGACAAGGCAACTAAAGAGCCCTCATAGTGATGCAGTGAGTGAAGCTTTAGCCCTCTAGTGGCCGCAGAATGCATTAATTCTGTATGCCTTTCTTTGTAATGATGCCTGAATGCAGCCCTGGTAAGTAACTCACCAGTGCTGCATTCAGGCATTAGGTAGACCCTACAGGAATGATGCACTCCTTATGAGTTGTTATGATGCATAAATGTAGCTCTGGTGAGATGCTTGCCAGGGCTGCATTCATGCATCATGACAACAGAAAGTGCCCAAAGAGCTATGCGGTCCTTAAAGGGACAGAGAACCCACCTTTGCCAAATGAAGGCACTTTGTCGGTAGCGCCTCGAGCGGAGCCAAGTCTATACAAAGCTAATCCCAAACCTAACAAACTGTGCGCTGCCCTCACCGACTGGCTTCTATCCATTTGTAAGCCCCCCTAAACAAGTCTGTGCCTTCTACTGGTGGGTACATCTCTTTGTGCATCTACCCTTTAACCCTTTAAAGGGGCATTCTCACCACTCGCACTTACCACATAGCAGATCTAGACTATAACAGTTCTAGAATTATGAGTGGGAGACGCTCGGTGAGAATGCCACTTTAAGGGTAGCATGTCTGTGGTGTCATAATGCATCAATGCAGCCCTAGTCAGTAACTCGCAGCCTCTACATTGCTGCATCATGCCAGGGCTTAGCAGTCATGATGCATTAATGCATCATGCTAGGGCTTAGTAGTCATGATGCAGTAATGCATCATGCCAGGGCTTAGTAGTCATGATGCATTAATGCATCATGCCAGGGCTTAGTAGTCGTGATGCAATAATGCATCATGACTACCAAGGGCATAATGCATATGCATTATGCTGTCCTCAAGGGTTTGAGGGGTTTTACTTTTATATGCCTCTTAAAGGGTTAATCCTTAGTGTAGACTTTGTATTGAGGCTTAATCAGCACACAAGCTTACAGGCACCGAGGCAGTGCAATGAGTCCATGATACCTTTGATAATGTCTCCGCAAGGTACGGACAGGCTTAGGGCACTGTTTCTATCATAGGCTGGGGTAAACTGCTCTGATTACCTCCTTATTTACTTTCGCTCCGACTCGCCTGGCATATGGCACTCGATGTAGGTGTCTCGGTCAAATATTTTCCCACTGGAACTGTGTGCTTAAAAATAGTTTTCGCGTCTTCCTTCATGCTGATCAATTCATTTTCTACTTTGTCATGTCCTTTATGAGTTATGCAATTCAGCTGTCACATAGCCTAAGCATATTATGAAACATGTCTATTTAATTTCTAAAATGGTCCATCCTCCGGGACACCGAACACCGCGCCGTATATATGGGTCACTGAAACGCTGCGGGCAATAAGACCGTCAACTTTATTTTTTTATTTTTTTATTTTCATTTGCCTGAAAAATTAACTCACCAAAAATTGACTCACAAACTTCAGTGCTGACTCGCCGACAACAGCATCAACTCGTGGACTATTAAATTCACTCTCAAATAGCCCAAAATTTACTCTTTATTTTCAAAATTTGATAACAATTTCTAAGGTCAGCCCTGTTTTCCAGGTAGGGTTTAGAAGATTCCTTACAGAATTATGCAAATTTAAAATAAAAGATCAGGAGCTGTTGTTGTTGCATTTTAAAGCACAAACGCTTGTGCATTCAGCCAGGCATACAATGGCATTTAGAGCCTATGCCAAAATTAAAAAGGACTTCAACTATTTAATATGGGATTCTGCTGGGACCAACAAGGAGATATGTGGAGGATGAGAAGTGGAGAGAACTAGGATAGGAGAAGGGTCTGGCTATTGACAATTAAGAACTTTGCCAAATTAATGACAGCACTGGATATATAGGACTCCTTGAGGGGAGCCCCTTAATATTATGAAGGCTCCGTTTTCCCCCATAAACATTTAACAAAGACCAACAAGACTAACAAGTTCAATACTACATAATGCATATATAGACAGAGCTACACGCTAAATTAGCCCGAGTAACTGGTTACTTCACGAGCCTTGCTTGGGCCGTATTGCACGCTGGCCGTAGGCCTAGTGCAATACGGCCCAAGCACGGCAAGTGAAGTAACCAGTGAAGAGGGCACTTTTAAAGTGACGCTCTGTATTTATTTCAGGGTTTATCCAGAGACCCTTGGTAGCGTAGCGACCCTATGGCGACCCCATAGTGACCCCCCCACTTCCCTTGCGAGCGTGAAATACGGGTAGAGCGTGAAACACGGCCGAGGGTTATTTCACGCTTCACTCACATACGGCACTCCCATAGGTTTAACCTTGATAGGTCGTATTCACCATGAAATAAAACCCATTATGAGGGTGATGGCGAAGCCTTGGTATGATCACAGAGCATGGGTCCCTACTCTTTGGTATAATAGGGAAAGAAATACATAAAAAGATGAAAGACAAATGCATCCTATAGGCTGTACCTTGCAAGCTAACACTAAGCTACACAGAGAGAAGAAGTAGGATCACTGTAATTCTCAAATGGGAGTCCAGCGCCAATCACTGAGGTAACTCTCCCCACACTCTAAAGTGACTCCCAAGCATTAGGGAGTGTTAGAACAGAGTCATTATAGAGTCATTATACAGTTATTTTAGAGTCCTGCTAATGTTAAGGAGTCAAGTTAGAGTCCTGGGGAGAGTTACCCTCACGTCGGGAGTGATTCTATTTATTTTCTGTGTGTATGTAAACGCAGTATTAAAGTGTAAAACAGGTGTGATGGGTGTTACCTGATGGTAGCCTCTAGGGGGCGGTCCACACCGGCCCCACTCACCACCGGCCCTAACTCTATTACCTGCAGCTAACAAGTGCCACACGCCTCCTGGGAAGTCACTATAGACCAATGCAGCAAGAAAGGCCAAGTAAAAGGGTGACTTTTTCAAAATAAAGTTGTGTTTGCGTTGGTTTCAGCAGAATCCTCGTAATATTGTCTATAATGGCTATATTTGCAAACAGCTCATATCACAAGATTCGCCGGATGATTATTTTCAAAATTTAATAATGTATTAATATTATTAAAATGCATGATTTTGAAGTTGTATTTATGTATTTGTCGGTCACATTAAAGAAATGCTCAAAGACTTTTTTGACAACTTTTCTGAAAAGTCACCCTTTCTCCCTGCATTGGTCTATAGTATCTTCCTGACATGTTTAGAATAAAACAGACAGGAAAGTGTGGGTCGTCCTTGCATCAATTGTTGGCGTAGTGATATCATTCAGAAGAGGTGAACTCAGGCCCTAATACCTAACAATAATCATGTTTACCATAAGCTGTCACTCTGTTCTTCCCTCAGGAGGCTCATTCAGAACAACTGACGTGGTCGTAGGGAACTGGTGACGTGACAAATCTTTTGACGACCCCTAGTAAAATATCTTTCACAATATTTCCTATACAAATCTATAGAAAATTAATGTAAATGCCACATTTTGCCAGCTACAAATACCCTCGTCAAGTGCAAATATTGCAATATTGATGAAAATCGCAATATGATGACTGACGAGTCTGTTCTGAAAGAGCCTCCTGGTGACACTAGGCTCTGTGCATGCAGTGCAAAAACATGGAACTACTTCCCAAGGCGGCATTCATGATTCATGCTAATTCTTTTTTTGGTTTAAACTAATTTATTTATTCACATGATATTCGATAAATTTGCACTTTGCTTACATCTGGAGTCGCTTGGCATTTCTGGAGTTATGAATATAGATAATATCATAATACAACGGATGTAATGATACATTATATTACTGTTCTTGTAGTGATCCAATCACTATTATATTGTCTTTTGGCCTTGCCACAGACCAAAACACACCCTTGTATTTAAAACCTGGCAAGTTCTTGTTCCTCTTGTGCATTCCTATAGCGCACAATAGTATTACATGTAAACAGATTCCTCTAGCCTAGTTGTAGGAAATACGGTCTATGTTACCGTGAATGCCACGACCAAATAATTCACCACCGCACGTCCCCCAGACTCCGTGTGAATACAGAAGTATGGAGCTGTGCTCCAGATGCATTCCCCGGATGCCCTATGGTGGTCCGCAATAACAGGCGGATTTCCTCCTCTTCACCATTTAACCCTTTAAGAATGGCACGGTACCTTAATACATCATGCACTTGGTCATCAGGATGCAAGAGTGAGCCCTGGCAATTAACGTACCGGGGCTGCATTCAATCATTGTGCCGACCCTGAAAGGTCAGCAAAATGCACCTATGCAGCACCGATTACTCGCCGAGGCTGCATTGGTGCATCAAATGTCATTTTTTTAGTGGCATGCGTTCTTAAAGGGTTAATTATTGTAGTCTGTCACATCCCAGTCTCTGGAGTTTCTCAACCCCATAGCGTCATAATGAATGCAGCATTGAAGAGTTACTTTCATTTAGACATAGTGCTGCCCTTAAAGGTTTAGGGAGTTAGGACTGGGAGCCCCCTAGATTCCCTTGGATTCGGAGCCAGTTGTAATCATTTAACAACAGCAGGTTAGGCCTTGGGGGGGGGGGGGCGAACATTTGCAGCAACCTCACTACTGGTCCTGGACCAAATTATGTTCTGTGGCTTATCAGACAAATCCTGTCAAATTCATGCACATTTAAAGTGACCAATGCTTGCAGTAGGCTGTTCCTCTGTTCTGTCCTCAGCCAATGCTATGCCATGTGAACACAGTATTAAAGTGCAGAACAGGTGTGTGGTCCTTATAGTCCATGAGCTGAGCAATTTCTGAGTCTCACATGGGGAGAATAAACCAGACAATATTTATTAGATTGGTATATGTGTGGGGAGCCCAAATCACTTTGCTAGACATCTGTATCACCCAGCTTAGCTTTGTAATCCTCTGAAATATGTCAAAATCATGTTTTTTGTCATGTTTTCACATTTTCAAGTCTAGATTCCTTAATAAGTGGGTTAGAAGGCTAAATCCAGTACCAAAATGATGCTCTTTAAATAGGTCATTTTTAGAATGCCTTAGATTATGTTTATCTAATTTAGATTTAGTGAGAATTAATTGAAATAATTATGGTTATTAAAATGAAATAATCAGATAATTGATTTAGAATTAAATAATGCATGTATAGTTCTGTATAGCATAAATTCATTATTACACCCAAATAGGTAGCTAGGATACTATATAAATGAAATAGCACATTTTGCCATTCAATGTAAAACTTTGCATATATAGTCAGTGGCTAGTACACGAATGAGATCGCTGGTGTGGCTTATACGATCAGCCCAAAGTCTAGGTGTGGCTAATACTTGAGTTTTATGGTATTATGGGAAACCATATGTGACACAATCTGTGAAAAGGGACCTTAATGCCGAGTATACTAAGGTACCTTCTCCCAGTACATGTCACATATACCGTAAAACCTCGCGTATGAGCTATTACCTGTACCCTCCATTCCGTATGGGCATCAGGTAACCTTTTCCCATTTACCCTTGGCACTGAATCTCGTTACCAGGTATCAGCACCGATCACCTACCCGGCTATATAAGGCGGTCCATGACATCTGATTGTGGCCCAGTCTTGGACCAAGCTTGGGCCAGTCTTGGACAGCTAAATAAAGTCTTTTATGTTATATAACGTTTTGCGGACATAAGGAGGCATACAGAAACATTATTTGATATGTTTTCTTTACTGGGAGACACCTCCCGTTCCCCTCTTGTTACTTGTCCCTACCTTTGGTATGCCCCACCACTGCCCTATGTGGATATGTGGAGGCCCAGAATAGCCTACACCTATGGGGTTTCTCTCCTGTGTGTGTCACCAACTGTGACTTTAAATTGTCTTCTTCTGTCATTATGTGTTCCTTTAAACCTTTAAGTATGGTATGATAGCTTAATGCATCATACTCTTGCTCTTCATGATGCATAAATTCAGCCATGGCAAGTAACTTGCCAGTGGTGCAATCAAGCATCATGCTGACCATACAGGGTTGAGACAGTTCCGAAGGGTCGGCATGATGCACCAACAAATTACTAGCCAGGCCTGCATTCATGCATCATGACAACAAATGTCATCTTTTAGCAACATGCTATCCTTAAAGTGTTAACCTAGCGGCCATTGTAAATTGTTTCCAACATTGAGAATATATGAGAGCTTTCTCTCCTGTGTAAGTCACCATGTGTTTCTTTAAGATACTCCCAGATATGAGGAAACTCCCACAGGTATAACTCACACCAGACATACCCAGTGATCTTACTGAGTCTCATTTGGAAACAATTGTCAATCCATTATCATTTGTAAAAACATTCATTACCTGCCCAAGTGTATCACCAGTTCTCCAAGAATTGTGATCTATCCCTGAGAGGTGCTACCACCTAGTGGATTAACGATGCAAACCAACTATGCTAAGGCATGGGACTGCGGTGCTGCCAGTTATGGCAGTGTTATGAACTAACATATCAAGTACATTTGAAATATATTCCATTTTTCCAAACATCTTCAAAGATTCTGAAGCTAAGCTGGGCAACCCAGATGTCTAGCAAAGTGATTTGGGGTCCCTAGATATGTACCAATCCAAAATGTATTGTCTGGTTTGTTCCCCCAATATGAGACTGTTCTGCCATATATGTGCGTTGGGCTCAAGGTCTATTACTTTATAGCTGCCCCTAGGGGGCGGTCCCCACCAGCACCACTCAGCACCGGCCCTAACTCTGTTACCTGCCACTAACAAGTGCCACACACCTCCTGGGAACTCACTAGCATCTTCCTGACATGGTGAAAATAAAACAGATTGGAAGGATTGGGTCAGTACCAATAGTTACTGAAAGGCCATCGTTGGGGCAATTGTTGCAGTAGTGATTTCATTTAGAGGTGGAGAACCAAGGTGCTGATTAGGCAAGGTATCAGAATACCCCCCCCCCCCACCACCACCTTTAGGGAGCGGTAATTATCTTACTACAGCAACTAGGTCACAATGAAGAAACCGATATATGCCATAGGCTGTCGCTCCATTCTGCAGTCTTTTCAAAAACCTTTTCACCATGCTTGACATTCGGTCCTGCAGCTTGCAAATTTCGCAAGACTGGACAGATTTGTACAGGACTGGTTACCAAAAGAAAATAATATGCTATTTTATAAAAAAAAAAAGAAAAAAAGGAGCTTCGAGTAACTTTAAATATTTGTGCGTACTCTAGGACTTGTACCTTCTGTTCTAGTTGGAATATCTGAAGAATCCTTTCGGTTTTGTAAAGCCCATGATCAGCAAGACATCTGGTCCTGCAACACCAGTCAATCTGCCGGATCAGAGCCATTTTAGGCTCCACTGTCCGCCCCATTTCGGCAAAGACTGATTCTGCCCTCAGGTGGCGCTACCTATGTACTCTTATAATACAAGTCTCCTTTGTTTTGTGCAAGGACAAATACGGATAAGCACATGTGGTACGCAGACAGTACATGACTAGTTTAAAGAAAAACTACTCACATCAGGAAAAAGTGTTTTATTGGGTCAAAGAATACAACCAATAAAAGATAGAATTATGCGTATGCATCAAAAGTAGCTTTTAACATGGAAATCTTCCCACTTATATCTCTGTGGTAATGTCTTAAAATCAGGACATCTACGATGTGAGAGGGATTTCCTGATCAAATCAAGATTTGTCCCTGTAGGATGACAAGAAATACATAACTCAACACGGCCCAGCTTCTAAACATGGAGGGCATACCAAAGCACCTGTGTGCTGCTAAGTTGTGTCCCATAGGAACACAGAGAAAAGAAACAGAGTCGAAAGGGAGTCCAGCTGGTTGCCTCCAGAATGACTCTCCTCTTTAGGGGAGCCCAGGCTGCAAAAGGGAGCCTAGGTGACTCCCTGGCTGACCGCAGTGAGTCACCTGGGAGAGTCACATCGCTACCTGACTCACCTAAGGGAGTAACATAAGGACCTGGACTCTTCTAAAGAGGGGAGTCATTCTGGAGGCAACCTGGACTCTCTTTTGACGCTGTTTCTTTTCTCTGTGAAGACGGTGGTGTCACGTGCAGAATCGTGTTCGGAGGAGGGATTATATCATGTTCAATTAAAGTCAACAGTTGAAAGCTTCTTGCCAATATCTGTTAAGATAATCATTATGCCATAATTTAATTGTCACAATCTATAACATATCATTGACAGTTAATAGTTAATATCATTAATTTCAGGTGCGTGGGTGTAAAATATGCAAATGTCTATACATAATTCAGATACTTCTCATGACTCATGAATGATTCCTGCAAGCTAGAGATCGGGATGTTCTACTTTAGATACCTCATGTCTCAATATTTCATGCAAGATAGAGATCAAGCATAGAGAAAAGAAAGGAGGGTCCATGTTGCCTCCAGAATGACTCCCCTCTTTAGGGGAGTCCAGGCTGCCTAAGGGAGACTAGGTGACTTCCTGGATGACCTAGGGGAGTCACCTACGTGAGTCACCTACCTCCCTGACTCACGTCAGGGAATCGCATAAGGACCCGGGCTCCCTTAGAGAGGGAAGTCATTTTGGAGGCAGCCTGGACTCCCTTTTGACACTGTTTCTCTTCTGTGTGAGTGGGATAACACGTGGGTGCTAAAAGCCTCTATGTGAGGGGCACGTCTGGTCTATCCCAGCAAACTGGCGTGGGCTAGGGTGAGCCTGCGTGAGCCTGGGTTAGCCTATTTTGCGTTAGGCACTAGGTGTCTGAATGAGTCAGCTGTGCGCGCGCCTCCTCAAAGCTCACCCAAGCTCACACCTCCTGACTCAAATGTAACCCACAGTTTGCGTTGGTTTGAGTGAAGATGAGTCAGTCTTGAGTTAGAGTAATCCTATCCCTAATACAAGGTGTGAGGATGCGTGAGCTGTGGGTTAGCTGCCACAGATCTCACTCATCCTCACAAATCTGTAAGCACTGAGAGACCATGGAATCTGTATACTCTACAGAGAGGCTAGATAGAATATATATTGATTTCAATATTTTTATCACATGTATCACCCTGCTTTTTTCTGTGAGTTAACATTTGCATTTAGGGAATATAATGATTGATCTCAATCTGATTTTATATCCATGTTAACCTCAGAAAAGACTATCTATTTTGCCTATGGGATATAGCACTGCAGAGGGGTTATCTAGATGTTACAAATCATTAACACAACCCCCAGCTTAAGTTTCACAAGAACATAAAATTATGATGTTCAGTGACCTATATGGTAACATAATTATGGGAAACAGATAGTAATTCCACACATAACAGCAATACATCTCAGTGTATTCACCAACTGTATCAGGAGAGGTGACATCACATCTATCTCAAGCCAGCTCAACCCCACGCAAGTTCACACTACATATATCACCTGAGGTCAGCCTCTCTCTGATTGGTCAATGCTCCTAGCTCATCACCTAGCTCAAGCTCACGCAAGCTCACGCTATGCATATCACTCCTCTGATTGGTCAATCCTTCAACTTTCAAATCCCTTTGTTCATGATAGAAGTGGCAGTTACCAGGAGGAGACACAGGAGGAAGGATGTGAGGTAGGTAGCTTGCTCTGCTAGTACATGTATTTAGAGTTTTGCCAGATAAGTGAAGGTTCTTATACATGTACACATAATCTATACGCATGTACAAATTATTTAGTTTTACTATTATCTCATGCACAGGATATCTGAATTACCCATCTTCTCTTTTTCAGAATGAAGTGGTAATAGAGGAAATGATACACTATGATGTGGAGACCAGGCACAAGACAAAATACACACAACAAGATGCTTCAAGAAGACTACATTAACATTGATGTGAATAAAGATATCTGTCCCAGTATGAAATGATGTAGGTCCTATAGTAGGGATACAACCAAGTGTCGGGTTGAGTCAGCCTGAGCCTGACACCATCTTACTACCAAGTGTCAGCTTGAGTCAGCCTGAGCCTGACACCATCTTACTACCAAGTGTCAGGTTGAGTCAGCCTGAGCCTGACACCATCTTACTACCAAGTGTCAGCTTGAGTCAGCCTGAGCCTGACACCATTTTACTACCAAGTGTCAGGTTGAGTCAGCCTGAGCCTGACACCATCTTACTACCATGTGTCAGCTTGAGTCAGCTTGAGTCTGACACCATGCTGACACCATGTACACGTTTTGAACACCTGGTGTCATACCCTTGCTCAGGCTGGAGCAAACTGACGCCAATTTGCTGGGATGTTACCGTGAAGGGCACAACAAAATAATTCAGCACCGCCCCCCCCCCCAGACTCTGTCTGAATACAGAAGTATGGAGCTGTGTTCCAGATACAGACCCCGGTAGTCACGGCTGTTATGGGAAATTCAAGACATAGTTGTTATAAATGACATATATTTTGATATCATAAAGGGTACCAAAGTGTGGGTACTCTGACACTGGCGGATGAATATCCTTAGCTCAGGTTGTGGAGTTATTTAACAACAAGAGGCCCGATCCCTGTTAAAGTCAGTCTCGGGCCCCGACTCTATGTATACAGTCTGGGAGAGTCCTTATGTACTGGGTTGTACTGGATATCAGCAATCTGGACATCATGGGTTCGAGTCCCACCTTGGCACAACTGAGAGTACTTTTGATATCTGTATAATGCACCTCTATTACACTATTGTCCCTATCCAAATATGTAATATGTAATATTACCATGCCAGTAAAGGGGTATTTATCCTTCAAATAGGCCAAGAAAGAATGCTAAAAAAACGAACCTATGTGTTGCTAAAGGTGGGATTCGAACCCATGAGGCCATACACAACAATTGTATGTCATTCATGATCATGTGACCATGGCTAACCAATCAGGGCTCGAGGCTGTGTTAAAGTTAGAGGGTCTTGTATTCATGTATCTACATAGAACCTGCCATCCTCAAGGCTGTGTGAACACAGAAGTATGCAGGTGTGTTCCAGATACAGACCCCGGGTGCCCTGACACTGACAGGTTGATATCATTAGGGAGTGGTCATTTTTTAATAACAGGAGGCGCGGAGTTGGTGCATTGGAGGGAGGGACTTAAAAGATTTAGACCCCTTGAAGGGGGACCAAGAACATTTGGACCCCTCTTGAGGGAAGGGCCAAAACGAATTGCATCCCTTTTTAGCGAAAAAGCCAGCCAAAGTCATGTCAAAGGGGTCGGCCGCACACAATTTCAACTTGCCTGAGGAGTGACCAAAAGAATTTTGAGTCCTCATGGGGGGAGGGAATAAAATAAATGTCAACCTGCTCATGCAAAATTCCACCACCACCCCCCCCCTCCGTTTTTTTAAAGAGTGGGATTATTTAACATCAGGGGAGGGGGGGGGCAATACAAAAAAAACTCTTGACATGGGGCTTAGTCTATCTATGCCATCCTCAAAGAGTGAATGGCGATTAGGATCACATATACGATGGGGTGTGGATGCACTGTGTCTGGACAATCTTAATGAGATAAACACAAAGCTGAGGGGACATCCACCAATGGTGGTACAGGAAGCATCTGTGGTAAACACACACCCTGTCTGTAAACTAATGACCCCACACAGCCCAGCACCCAGACAAGGTGTGAATACACAAGTATGTTTGTGCTGCCCTGAGGTGCTCCCTTCGGTACACTGAGAATCCATAAGTTGAAAGGGTTAGTCAGTACAGACTATCCTAGGTTCGTCATATGAGTGTCAGTCACAATGGAAAAGTTACATTCAAAAAATGACTGAGCGGTCAGTCAGTAGTGGCTAACCTAGGTTCATCATTGGTGTGCTGTATTTGTATACCACTAGTTGGTGCCACCTGTAAGATACTATGATGACCGCTCAGTGGCTCCCCCTGGAAATTAAAAGACTAAGGTGGGTTGGTCAGTACTGACCAACCTGACAATAATGACTTACCTAGATTGGTCTTATAGGGAGCCAAAAAATGAAAAACTAGGTTAGGCACTAGTGACTGAGGGATTGGTCGTATAGGGAGCCTAGGAGTATCAGTGCAGGCTGACTGTTACCCAGTGAACAAAAAGACGTTTTCTGACGTTTTTAAATGTCATTTTGAAGTTTGTGAACGTTTGACAGAAACGTTTTCTAGCGCTAAAACGTTGACTCATTCTAACGTTTTTTTAACATTAATATGAACGTTTATATTAAACATTTTTTAACCTTTTTCCTACTGTCTTTTCAACTTTTTTTAAAGCACAAGTTTGGGCTAATCTAGGTGCATAGATACAAAATCAGTATAGGGATTTAAAAGGTATAAAGGATCGTGGGTAAATGTTTAACTAAATCAATTCGAATCCTTCACCTTTTGCCAAATTAATGGGGAGCTGAGTCATCTTATTGCGAGGACTTATGTCTCCACATTGTGATGGACATTTAGTCCACATATGATGGACATATAAAATCATTCAATTTAATCCATGAGCAGACTTCACTCTTAGTTAGGACTGGTACAAACCAACACTTACAGCCTGGGGGATATATGTATGTTGATTTGCCACACAATGGGTATCTATACCATAAGACCTACTTTATGAAATATATTATGAAGTTATCTGCCATAAAAGTTTTAATATAGATTTGGACTGGATTAAAGATGGTAGAATGTATTAATTAATCCAGGATTGCTAGTATTTTCACACATTTGAACAGCTTTTAAGAATGGAACCTATCTAATATAATCTTCTCAGGAACCGAGCTGCCACCTGATGTAGAGATATGGTACTATTCAAAACGTTAAAAAACGTTATATAACGTTTCTTAAATCACAAACAAGGAATAATGATTCAGTAATCCATATACCAACAAATATTCAAACATATCTATATATTGGCATTCTATATCTTTGACCTACATCTTTGAATTTTGAATATCATTTAAGTAACAATACCTATTCTAATTTGCCTATGGGAGTTAACACTGTTTTGTGATTATGCTTAGTTTGTGAAACACTTAAACAAATCTTAGAGTTGGTATCAAAGAATATACAAAATATGACATACAGAGCACCATTTGGCAACATATCACATGATAAAATTATGTATATTCGAAGCACACTGCAGAACTATAATGTACCCTGGGCGATAATAGGGAGCCACATGGTCACAGCATGTGAAGAAACTGTTTAAAAACGTTCAATGAACGTTTTTTTATGTGTGTAAAAGTTTAAAATTAATGTTCATTTAAAAACCGATACAAACATTCATGAACGTTTATTTAATATTTTTTCCATATTAGAAAAGGTGAAAAACAAATGTTCATATCTTAACTCTCTTGAAACATTCATAAACGTTTCAAAACGTTTGTTTGATGTTAGATAATGTCAAAAACAAACGTTCGTTTTTTAGCTTTCGGAAAACGTTAGAAACTTTTTTTGAATGTTTGTTGTTCACTGGGTAGCGGCTGTGGTGTCACACGTACTAAGAAACATCCAGGTCTCCGCCTGAAGCTGGCCAAAACATAACGCTTAGGGTAGATTCACCATGAGTCGGACACATACGCTGAGAAGGACAGTAGAATTTGAGGTTATTCATGTAAACTAGGACTTCTAGTATGTGAATAACATTTATACTTTCCAATAGTTCACAAATGAAGAGCTTAATATACTTGAATAACCACAAAATCAAGTGTCCGTCTCAAGGTATGTGTCCGACTTCAGGTGAATCTACCCTATAAGGGTCATGTACGTCTCCAACCATTAGGATGTCTTAGAATAGGAGTCATTATGGAGTTATTATAGAGTCCTGCCAATGTTAGGGAGAGTTAGGCCTAAAAAAAGAAGGTTTGTTTCAGGTCATCCGACCGACCCTATCAAAACAGGGCCGACCCTACTTTTTTTTTATGCAATTTTGAAGAAATTTTTATATTTTTCCACTTTTTTGGGTCAATTTGATGTTTAAAAAAAAAATTGAATTTTTTTCCATTTTTCCACTTTTTTGGTATCGAAGAGGGACGGTTAAAAAAAAAAGTTAAAAAAGAAAAAAAGAAATCCGACCTACCGACCCTACATTTTCATCCCATGTTACCTGAAACAAAACTTTTTTTTTTCATTTGGCCTTACCTCAGTGATCAAGTCGGGAGTCACAGTGATTCTACTTCTTTACTCTGTGTATCAATCACCACACCATGAGGTGTTTACGTTGATTTCCAGTAAGAAATATTATAGTAACCAACATCATAATTTGCTAGTTGGCATAGTATTTCCCTATGAGAACGTGACCGTATCTAACGAGAAATACACCTTAGGGAAAATAAGCACTTTACTAGAGAGTGCTGACTGGAGAGAACCTTCTGCTGACTGAAGGAAAAATCACTTAGGTGAGATTATAATGCTCTGTATTTATAAGGCACATATCAGAAGAGGCAATATAATAGCTCATTTTCCAACCCTCACCATTACGAGGGATCTCCCCAGGATAAGGCCAAATAAAAAAAAGGGTGTGTTTCAGGTTACCCGACCCTACCTAGTAAGACAGGGCCGACCCTATAAATTTTTATCCAATTTTGAAATTTATTTTTTTTAAATGATTTTTGGGCCAATTTGATAGTCTACGAGTGAGAAACTTTTATTCAATATTGAAAAAATATCAATGTTTCAAGTAATTTTGGGCCTATTTCAGGGTCAATTTGATAGTTTTCGAGTCGACACCGTTGTTGGTGAGTCAGCGCTGAAGTTTGCGAGTCAATTTTGGGGTACTTTTCAGTCCAAAGTAATAAAAAAAATTTTTAAAAAATGTGCTGAAACATGCATGCATCCCTGACGATTCTAATCGCCAGGGCTGCATACATAAACCATGTCGACCCTTTAGGAGTGTATCAAACCCATAGGGTTGGCATGATGCATGAATGCAGCACTGGTTATTTACTCGACAGAGCTGCATGCAAGCATCAAGGAAATGGAGGTCATACTGCTGCCTTAAAAAGGGATATGCATTTTGTAGAGGGACCTGACTGGAGAAAATAGTTTGTTGGCTGCAGAAATAGGTCTGGTTTGAAGCAAGCTCTGTTCTATCCAGACAATATAATACAATAAAACATCTTCCCACCTCGTAATGATGAGGAATCTGCCGCTGGTAATAGAGGTGACCGGCTTCCACAAGGCCTGGGGGCTGATTTAGAACAACTGCGATAGTTGTCAGGCCTTCAAATATTTTGGCGATAATGAAATATCAACCTGACAAGAGGTATCGGGAGGGGCAAATCAGTGCATAGTACCTGGTCGTCAAACTCAATATTTTGAGTCTTTCACAACATGAAAGTTCTATTACTTATGGTATATAATTATGCATCAATTTATAATATATATAATTATAACTATTGGCCAACCTGTTGACTTCATAGTTCTGACGATTTTATATTGTGAAATACTTTTGACGATTTACGAAATCGTCATCATCAAACCCAAATTTTCTCGGCAGTATACCCCCCGACAACTACAGCAGTCGTTCTGAATCAGTCCCCTGGTCGTGTGTAGAAAGCCCCCTGGGAATGAAGGTGTTTTACCCGTTGTCAGAAATATATAGCACGAGATGGTGCCAGCCATTAATGTCAATTACATCTATGTGCATAGACGGCCATTTTAATCAATCAGTGGAGAGTGTATATTTAATTATACAATTGGACTTAAATCTGGACTGAGCATCTGCTTGGAGAGCTGCCTCTGGTGCAGATTTTGAGGCTACAGAGAGGCCCTCTGATGAATGCCTCTGCTGCAGAATGCTCCGTCGTCAGGAGACAGGGTGTGGGAGGAATAACTGCTGAGTCATCATCTCCACGCCTCCCACACACAGGGGGAGTTGTGGGAACCGTTCTGGTGCAGGAATGCAACAAGTTCCCACCTTCATCATCTCAGAGGTTCTCTTCCCAGTGGGCACAGAACATTGAATCGACATTGTTAGATGGTTGTCAATGTTGATTCAATGTTCATGCAATGTTGATTCAACGTTGGACTGAATTTTGTGCCCACTGGGTTACGTGATGTGCAGGAATATAACTATGAGAGAATGGTCACCTTTTTACCAACATCGATGGCGGGGGGGGGGGGGGGCATGGGTGTGATTTCTCGGCACATGCCAACATTTTACTACCCCCCCCCCCCGTCAAAGATGGGTCCAAATCATATGAACTAAGTAGATAATGTTCTCCAAAAGACACTGTACACTGATACATTACCGTTAAATCTCGTTATAAGGAGGGCCTGTTGGCTCCTTATATGCATAATTCCTAATTACCATCACTAAATATAGAGAGAGTGAGCAAATTTGGTAATGGAAAGGTGCTCCTTATAATAGAAAGTTCCTTATATCAGTCTTTCTTATAACGAAATTTCATTGTAATGAGCGTGAGAAGAAATACACAGAGTAAATATTATTTTCCCACCAATAAGAAATAAGTTACACTATGTTATTTGTGTTTTATTGGGCAAATATGCTATATTTCACGCAATGATTGTACATGATGCTATAGAAATATCATGAACATATTTTACATAGTTTTGTAAAGAAAGAAAAAGGTATGAATGTACTATAGTATGTGTGCGTATATTAAGTATGGTATAGGGTCAGTGGAATCAATTATTTGATAGGGAAGCACAATTTCCCATATCCCTCTCATTCATGTCACCCTTCGGAAGTGGTTCCCTAGTATATGTTATTTTTTGTAGCAACCATCTGTTATCTATGAAATAAATTATTTGCTGACTTGGCGCGAATCGCTGCGGAGAGCTGCTCCCCTCACCTGGGTGGTCTGTTTGCACTGTGACCCCTGACGGCGACCCATGTGACCGACTGACCCCTCCTAATGCCTCAGATGTACCTACCCTTAGCCCTTTAAGGATGGCATGTTGCTAAATGTTGACATTTGTCATCATGGTGGACCGATGCAACCCCCAGCGAGTAGCTTGTTGGTGCTGCATTGGTGCACAGAGCCAACCCTTTAGGGTCAGTATACTGCTTGAATGCAGCACTGGCATGCATTTACTATCCAGGGCTGCATTCAGAGAAGGACTTAATACATTAAGTCATCATGTCGTCCTTAAAGCGTTAATTCACGTGACAAGAATTTTAAGGGCCAGTTTTATATACTATTTCATTTATCCCCATCCCAGTAGGCATAAAACTCTGAAACAACGTTAGACCAACGTTGAATCAACATTGACAACCATTCAGCACTGGTGTGTTTTACTCATGAGGGCTGTTCCTATACACTATTATGACAATCGGGGAAGACATCAACCCCATAGGTGAGTATGATGCATGAATGCAGCACTGGCAAGTTACTCAAAATGGATTCATACATACAACATGATGGTGATGGGAATAATGTATTAAAGCACTTCTCAGGACTTTCAGGGCTAGTGAAGGAGCATGGCCGAGTAAAGTATCGATTCAGGGTGCAAAAGTGTTCTGGGTAATCTTCCCTTTCTCTCATAGTAAATGTATAAAATATAGTATCAGTGCATTGCCACTACTCAGCTATGACCTTTCGCTGTTTGTTCAGTAGACTCCTGCAAATGGCATTCTCATTAAACATGGATTTATAAATAGTCGTGGCTGTATGTATGTTTCAATGAGATGTACTGAGATGGTCGGGTAACATCTGTAGTAACACATGCTGGATGGCCCTTCTTTTTTATCCAAATATTGTACAAAATCTAATCGGAGGTAATAAGTATTTGTTTAGCATAGTTCCAAAGATTTGTATCTCATGATCCACAAAAGAAAAGATCTTTAATGTATTTTTTGGTGAATTAGTCCTCCTTTGTCCTGCCACAGATGCACAAAAGGACAATGTAAATATGAGGAACTATGAAATGTGATTGCCGACCCATTACATTACCTCTCTTCGAAGTATTTTTTTTTAATAGGTTTCTTGACCATAAATTCATGTAAAGCTAGAACACGTTCTTCCAGCACGGTCAGTAAAGAAATATTTACAAGGGATGTACAATTAAATAGTTCAGTGAAATATTCAGTGCCTTGTTTTTTCCTCGTGTGGGGTTGTCTTTCGGCACGGTACCACCTCTCTCAGGTGCGTCACATGCTCATTTATATTCTACTTAGTTTTAAGACACGAAGGTATTGATCACATCTCGCTTCATGAAGTGAAGTCCCTTCTACAGTTCATTGTATGCATTACTAGCCTGATGGGATTTGTGATAAGGAATATGATACCATTATAAGTTCACTTTGTGTCAGGTTCTTAGAGTTTGAGGAGCTAATCTCAAGCAAAGGATGCAATTAAAATATATAACTGTCATGTCATTTTATGATATTCTTCAATCTGGTCTTGAAGATGTGGATACTCTCCACCAGTTGTACTGGTTCAGTCAATTCGTCCCATAGAAAGCTGCTATGATACAGGGGGCTTCTACGGTACTTCTCACGTTTAGGCCTCTGTAGTTTGATCCTCTTCTTACAGTCTGTATGGTTATAGACATTGAAATAAAACACTAAATGCCTCAATACAGAACATCATGAAACATGTAATATGTAACAGA
Source organism: Harmothoe impar (assembly GCA_947462335.1). Taxonomy (NCBI): domain Eukaryota; kingdom Metazoa; phylum Annelida; class Polychaeta; order Phyllodocida; family Polynoidae; genus Harmothoe; species Harmothoe impar. The sequence goes on along the minus strand of OX381713.1, from coordinate 62,069,323 downwards.
CATAAGGTCTAAGCTGGCTTTTTTTACCATTAAACCCAAAACTGTACAGTTCATGGCCTGTATCACCATGTTTTTGCCAATTCTTATCCGGTGATAGCAATTCAAATGCCTATATCGAATGCCTATATCGCAAAAGAAAATCCACTGAATCCACTTAATTAAAGTAACTCAGAGGTGAATAACAAGAACTGAAGTGATACCTGTCCAACAACTCGAGCCATACCTTTACCCTCTAAGGACGACAAGGGATATCGATGCATCATGCCTTAGTCGTCATGATGCACGAATACAGCCTGGTAAGGTACTTTCCAGTGCTGCATTCAAGCATCATTCTGACACTATGGGATGAGCCACTCCCGCAGGGTCCGCATGATGCACCGATGCAGCACTGACAAGTTACATACCGGGACTGCATTGCTGCATCATAATGACAAATGTCATCTTTTAGCACCATCCGTCCTTAAAGGGTTAATAAGAGGTGCTCACACCCTTACCAACAGTGACATAACACTACAAGCTACTAACAAGCCACTCACTGGGGGTAACTGGTTGCCATGGTAATCACTAAGGAGGGTGTAAACAAGTTGTCGAGGAATGTCGAGGTGAGTCATTCACTAAGTGTGGAAATTGGATTTTGTTGCGCTTCGTGACAAGGGCCATTCAGCCGGAGAACCCAAGTTGTTGTCGAGATGAGGAGGGTACATGGTCACCATGGCTCCAGGGTTGTAAGGTAGGGGTATGTGGGTTGGAGGACCTCCAGTGTCCAGTGTGTAATGAGCTGCCAATCCAACCATAATTACCACTAGACCAATGCATCAAGAAAGGGTGACTTTTTTTTATAATAAAGTTGTGTTTACGTTAGTAGAAGAACTGCAGTTTTAAGTATAGGTATGATGTATTTTACTTCAATTTATCCCTACGTAGTATATTTTGCTATATATATATTGCCCAAAACTTTATGGAAAACTTTAATACTGGTTATCCGGTCCGGCTGAAATCTAGCGGCACAATTGGCAATTTCAGGACCTAATCAGAGAGGTGGTTGCTTGGTTACCACTTTTCGTGGAGCATGTTGGGCTTATTTTCTGTTGTAGCAATAGGACATAGTTTTGTGCAGCAACCCTGATAAGGTTAGAATCTGCTGGTCACAAACTAATAGAATTAACCCTTTAAAGATGGGACAGTGCTGCGGACTGATCGACTCAGTGCTGACAAGTAACGAGCGTAAACTGCATCGGTGCATCATGCCGACTGAACATTTGGGATTGTCCAGCTCTCATTGGTTGGGATGGCCCATGAATGCAATAGCGGTACAGTCTACTACGAAAGATGCAATAATGCATCATGACAACAAATAGGTAATGCATTAAAGCATCATGCCATTTATACATGTTTAGCCTCATCCTGGCCCCCCAGATATCCTCCGACACTAATTACCACTGTCAGAAGCACCACTTATTGATGACGTCATCAATTTGTGTATGGTATTGGTAACCTGGGTTAGGGACCCCTGATCAGTCCGAGATGACGTCATCAAGTTGGGGATTTTCTGAGGGCAATTGGCTTGATTGTCACTTTGGGTTCTATGACAATGACATTAATACCGGCGTAAACTCACCCAACGGTGGGATTCTCATCGTAATGTTTCACACTCACATCCATGGCAACGTTATTACTAATCCTCCTGTACTCCCTTGACCCAAAGTAATGACAATACAATTGAGTACCCCAATCAGTGGTGACGTCATCAATTTGTGGGCAATCTGCTTGTAAGTGACCTTTGGTCTGCACAACTCAGTCTCTTTAGGGCCAGATGAGTAGAAAACCATCATGTGCACGGTAGATCTTGGCTAAGCTTTCCATCTCAAATTCTGGAATTCATTGAAAAAAGGATTGGGACGAAATTAGATATGGTCTTGCAACTATAAAATGTCTGGACACAAAAGATGGTATTTATTTCACATAGTATGTGCATTCCTGAAAAAGAAGGCAAGAGGCCAATTAAAGTCTACCACAGCCAGAAGGACAATATTATATAAAGCCTAATGACCACAGAACCATGCCACTAGAAGACAATGTCTGTTAGTTGAAGTACAAGGAAACTAACTCTTCCAAAGGTGTTGTTTACATCTGCTGAATCTTTATCCATTATGTCTTTTTTCTAAAGACCTTCTTTTTTGGTCAAAAAGAGGGAACAAGCTATTGAAATAATCTTGTATACTATATATAAAAGATTGACTATAGCTCCAGTCATAAAGTTTAGGTAAAAAGTTTTAAAGTTTTAATGAACAAACAGAACACAAAAGACGTTTTGATACCAATTCAAAGCTAAGACATCATAGAATATGAATTTTTCATTAGAGAATTTTTTTTTGAAAAATTGCGGATTCTGTTGCCATGGCAACGAGGATTCTAAAATGTTGAAATTTCAAATTTTCCACTCTTTTACAAGGCAAAGTTGCCATGACAACCAGAGTGACACCTTTTAGCTAAATGTTTCAAGAGGGGTAGTTCAGAAACTAAATTATCTTTCAAATGAGACCATTTAGGGCATTGTATCTTATCTGGTCTCTGAAAATGACTCATTCAAAGTTGGTAGTGAAATGTTGAATTTTTGAATTTTTTTGCCATTTGGCTCAAAATGGATGTTTCACCCCATTACTTGTATAGCATGATCAAACGTAGCAAAAACATGAAAATTTACTTGCACATAATATTAAATGCTGACAGTGATGATGAAAATGGTACAGATTGGGATCCCCTTAAGAAAATATGTGTCTATTGTAATAATAAGAGGTCTATATGTGATAAAAGTCAGCTGTTCAATGTGAAATGTATGACAGAATCATGCTTTTTGGGGCCGAGCTTCTCCAAATCCTGATCTAAAGTATATTTCTCAATCCAAAATGGCCGACATTTGGAGGATTTATCCCGCATTATCAAGCATAATGGATCTATAACCAACAATTGATGGTTTCTCGTACAGTATGTCTACAAAATATTACTATATTGCAAGACTGACAACAATAGTAACCACAATTAGCCCTTGAGAAGTATTGCTGAGTGTTCAATTCTCCCTGATTTAATGGTATTTATGGGTATAAATGCCCAAAAATGACACTTTCCCACCAAATTATTAATGAGAAAAACATAAATTGCTCAACAATTATAGATATTTTACTTTATATTTATGGTATATATGCATGTATCAATTTCCTAGAACAATAGAAAACCCTTCACAGCCTAATCTATGTGGGTATACTTGAGAGGCAAAGTAGGTGTATCCACTGGCCGTTTCATTGGCGACTTTTTATAGCTTCGCATGGTTTGCTTCTATTAAACAAACACTTTTTTCAGGGAAAGTGCAAGTTTTCCTAAGATCGCACAGGTGTGTGTTAGGAATGAAATTGAGCCGAGCCAAGAGCAATACTCTTTTGTGTTATTCTCTATAGAACACAGCCACCCTAATCCCACATGCCCACATACACTACACTATCCACACTCCCAATCCCCTCTCCATGCACGCGTAAGCCTGAGTGACGTAGTACACATACTCCGCTGACGTCACACACACACAAATGGCTGACGTCAGGGCCCAGGTGCACTTGTTAGCAGCGGTAACCCGTCAATGGACCCTGACAAGCCTTCTCAGCCAATCAGCTTAGCCGACACAAGTAAGGCTCCAATCTCCACCACAACCACGCTCTCCCCGCAGAGTCTTTGTGCGTGAACTTGACTGTGGATATCTGCAAGGAACGCCTGGGTAATATCCTGTAGATATCCAATCACTTTTCGATAATCTTAGAATATCAGCAGACCCTCAGAGCCGAGCTGAGCCAGATTTTCTCTCAACAGTATTTTTCCAGACCGCCCACCAATAGGCATATGCCTCACGAAATTGACCCCCCCCTCCCCACAATACTCATTTATTTTGACAAATAGCCTGTGCAAGGCGTTACCAGTTTGTTTAGAGTCCCCAGTCCTAATCTGTGGCTGCGAAATGCTCAAATCAATGTCTGAGCAGCAGGGGGGGAGGGATAACAGAGCCTAGAAATAAACAAAAGTAAATCCCTGATAAAAGCTACCAAAAAACTCACCAAGACCTCATTAACTGAAGCAAACTAAAACATTGGGGATTCTTGCTGTCATCAACAGAAATATTGATGGTATTGTGACATCATTTCCTTGGGATGAGTTCTGTCTTATGTTCTTTAGAATATGCCATAAGCTCTGTAATTTGTCCAAAATAATTATATAAATGGATAATGTCAGTGAAGTATTTGTCTTTTATGCTTAAAAACAGCATAATATATCATGAACATACCCCTGCCTTGTGCAACAATATTGATTCAATTCTTACCAAAATGATTTTTCTAAAAACATTATTTTGAGTGAACCTGTGACAAAGCCTTAACTAAGGACGCAGGGATCACCTTCATATTATTGACAATTTACATCCAATGAGTTTTATATTACGGGACAAACTAACATCATCGTCCCGAATCAAAATATCAGTACAGCTTTAATATCGCCTCAAAACCATTCGCAAAGGGTTCCCTTGAGGCTCATTCAGAACAACTGACATGGTCGTAGGGAAATGGTGACGTGACGAATCCTGTTTCACAACCAATAGTATAATCTATTTCACAAGATTTCTTATACAAATGTATAGAAAATTAATGTAAATAGCACATTCTGCCAGCTACAAATACCCTCGTCAATTGCAAATATTGCAATATTGATGAAAGTCGCAATATGACGACTGATGAGCCTGTTCTGAAAGAGCCTCCTGACTGGACTCACTGAAGGTGATATTCTTGAGCAACGACAAAGTGAGAAAGCAAGTGGTTACCTGGAGTGTGCATGAGGCTATACAGGTCCTACAAACCAACCTAGGCACTGCAAGTCTCCCACGCATCCTATATGGCCGCCCGTGATTGCAAAATTTGGCGGGGAACTGGAGTCAGTCGTGAAATCTGGGACGATTGTGGTCGGTTCCTTTCAAGTCGTAATGGCGGACTAACGGCGGAAACGGGAGTCGTGATTGGTCCTCGTGAGCAGATCTCGTAGAGGGGCCACTTTGGGAATGTCGGGCGGCGGTGGTTACGTGGATGAAAGAAGTAACCGCGTGGCCGATTGGAAGGTCTCATCAGGGAAATGCTGCTCCCAGAAAAGAGCGGGAAAATGGGGAATTGCCTTCTGCCATTTTCTTCTTAATGTTGTTTCATCAGAAAAAGGGAAGAAAGTGCAATGAAATATTACCTTACAAGGGTAAGTGGGTAGAAGAAATATAGACGGCAAACATCAGACAATGGGAAAGGGCAGAGAAATTATCTGAATAGATGCAGATAGAGAACATGGAACTAGAAAAGTGTAGGTGTAGGTTATTAGTTTCTTGATTGCTTATCTCTATATGATTTTTACCCACCTGGGACTTTACCTGCTACATGGATGTTTTTCAATCAGACATTATTTATTAGCTACAATGTAGAGAAATAAGGCCTAGTTATTAACAAGTGACATGTAGCAGAATGATTATTTAACATCAGCAATGCTTGATATTATTGTACAATCCATCATGATCTGATGTTATTTCTATACATACCAAGTTAATTACACAAGTTCTTATACAACCAACTGTATAGAAATGCCTCCCAGCGTGATAAGGCCCTTCTTTTATGTATCATAAATAAACAGGATTGTCTTTTTCATACCAAAATGTGAAATATCAAATCAAATCATGGCCCACGTTGAAGGAAGAAGGTACTGATGGGGACATTAAAGAACTGATATTCAGAATGACTGAGGCAAAACATAACACGACTATAGTGCCTTACTCGAAGAAACTCAGTCTGGCTAAAACTTATAGATATGGAAAGACTGGAGTGAGTTGGTCAGTAATGACGAACCCAACATTATCAACCATCCTAGGTGCACTGAAAATCCATAGATTGAAAGGGTTAGTCAGTTCAGACTATCCTAGGTTGGTCATATGAGTGTTAGTCATAATGGCAAAGTTATATTCAAAAACGACCGAGGGGTCAGTCAGTAGTGGCTAACCTGGGTTCATCATTGGTGTGTTGTATTTGTATACCACTAGTTGGGGCCACCTGTCATGACCACTCAGTGGCTCCCCCTGGAAATAAAAAGACTAAGGTGGGTTGGACAGAACTGACCAACCTGACAATAATAACTGACCTAGGTTGGTTGCATAGGGAGCCAAAAAATGACTAACTAGGTTAGGCACTAGTGACTGAGAGGTTGGGTGTATAGGGAGCCTAGGAATATCAGTGTGGGTATTATAGGGAGCCGAAATATGACTAACTAGGCAGTCACTATGGTCGTTGAGTAGTTAGCTAATACTGACTACGGTCAGACTATCAGTGTAGTTCCCCTTCCTCCATCTGTCATCCTCACCTTGAGCAGGACTGCCTGCCTCCACCATGAACCCCTATTATCGTCCACTCAGTGGTCGTCCATGCAGGGTATGGGAGGGCGCCCTGGTGTCATGTTTTGCCGCCAGGTGGACAGACATCTCATTTCACACCTGTGACAGCGCAGGGTCTGCCCGGTGTTGGACGTGTTAACGCTTTAAGGACTGCAGATTGCTTTAAAGTGGCATTCTCACCGAATATTTCCCACTCACAATTCTAGTACTGTTCTAGTCTGCTATGTGGTAACTGCGAGTGGTGAGAATGCCGCTATGCCCTTGGTCGTCATGATGTATGAATGCAGCCCTGGCGAGTAACTCATGATCACCAGTGCTGCATCATGCTGACTCTACAGGGTTGAGACAATCATGAAGGGTCGACATGATGAACCAATGCAGCACCGGCGAGTTACTCGCCGGGGCTGCATCGGTGCATCATGACGACAAATGTCCTTAAAGGGTTGATACACTATGCCATTATTCCTCTTGTTGCATGGAAGCAACGCTGATGGGTTTACTCACGACAGTGTCCAACCACCATGCTGACCCTCTATATGGTTGATACAATCCAAAAGAGTCAGCATGATGTTTGGATCCAGCCTGGATGAGTAGACTCACTCAAATAGCATTTAAACAGCATGATAACAAAGGGCATATGCCCCTTAACCCCCGAAGGACGGCATAATAGATTCATGCATCATGCCTTGATTGTCACGATGCATGAATGCAGCCCTGGCTCGCCAGTGCTAGATTCAAACATCATGAGGACGCTACAAGGTTAAGACACTCCTCAGCACCAATGCAGCACCAGCAGTCTATCGCTAGTGCATCATTACGACAATTAGCATCTATTAGAGACATTCCATCCTTAAAGGGCTAACTCTTTAGGAAAGGATGTCGCTAAATGCACGCATTTGATGCCATGATGCACCAATGCAGCCCTGGCGAGTAATTTGCCTGTGCTGCATTGGTGCATCATGCCGACTCTTCGACAGTGTCTCAATCCCATAGGGTCGGCATGATGCTTGAATGCAGTTCTGGTGAGTTACTCGCCAGGGCTGCATTCATGCATCATGACGACCAAGGGCATGATGCATTAATGCATTATGCCCTTGGTTGTCATGATGCATTAATGCATTATGCCTACCTCAAAGGGTTACCGTGTTCTGGTCAGTGGCACCTGTCACGGACACGTGAGCTATAACCAGAGGCACTGGACACCATAGACATAGATCAGCAACAGGGTGTGGGTGCTGTGGTATGCTCTGGGCCTTAGTCTGTAGTGGCTATCCCACTGATAAGCCGAATATGACTAATGAGGTAAAACAACACATGACTCAAAAAGAGTTGGTGGATTGGTGGATTGGTCACCAATGACAAACCTGATATTACCAATTCGCCATGATTGGTTATGAAGTGCTAAAACATGGCTCACTAGGTTAATCACTAATGACTGAGTAGTTAGCCAGTACTGACTAAGCCCAGAATATCAGTGGTGTTGGATGGGGTGGAGGGGGGTGTAGACATGCTGAGGAGGAAGCTAGCATCATCTGTCTTGCTGCTTTGCTTGTTTAGAGTAGGCATGCCACTGCTCACAACTCCTGACTATTTGTCACACGGATGTTGATCTCATCCTACAGGTTTTCATACAGCGAAGCTTGACAGCGCTTGACAGACAAATCGTTAAGATTTATCAGCAAAGCGATAATATTTCTTAATTTTTTTTTGAAATACATTTTGGCAATATCTTGTGTTGAGATGTCACAGTTTATGAACTAACCTCTCCGCTGGCAACAGGTTTTAACAAGACCTCGGTTTGGAGAGTGAGTAGGCTATAGGGTACCATGGGAAGGTGTGCAACTAAAAGTCTTGCATGTTTTCATACAGTGAAGCTTGACAGTGCTTGAAAGACAAATTGTTAAGATGTGTAAATAATGCACCATTTCCAGTGAATACAGAGACACACAAACTACATCTTGCTTACCTCATGACACATAAGTCAAAGCCCGCTTGTGATGAAATATCTGACAAAGGCTATGCAGTGATTTATTTGCTGCCTCCCTTTCTTCCCCTTCCTCCCATACCCATATAGCCTCTCCTGGCTCCCTATGTTCATTCTATACCTCAAGCGGTGCCTGCTTGAAATTCTACACCTTCCTTGTTTGCTGTCATTTTAATGAAATATAAAGCTTGTCTGAATTCATGACACAAAGCGTCCTTGAAATGTTTTAGAATCCCACAAACAACCGCGTCTGGAAGTCTTTATTCAATTGACAACAGCAAAAATAATGAAGACAATATGCTTACCCTGTATGGGCTACATGGTGCCTTGATGCAGTCTGTCCTTTATCATGATAATGCATCAATGTAATGTTAATAGTTTACAACTCATGGCTGCATACAAGCATGCTCAGCATGATGCTCGAATGCGTCCCTCATAATCAGACTCTCGAGGTGTGCATTTACGCATCATGATGACAAGGGGCATGGCAAATTGAAGCCCAGAACTCACTCTGGTCAGGTTCTCATCATAAGAAACTACCCGTACCATTCCTGACGTTCCCCTCGTGATACGTTCTCCAATGTACAGCAGTGTTCCCGTGTAAAGCCACCGTGCAGTGATGTGTGCGGTAACCATGGGAACCATATAAATGTGAGGAGAGTCACATAGTCAGTATAGGATTGCTATGTGTAACCCTGCAGAATAAGGCACTATCCGAACTTAAAGTATTCGTATGCATATATATATATATATATATATATATATATATATATATATATATATATATATATATATATATTTATATATATATTTATATATATATATATATATATATATATATATATATATATATATATATATATATATATATATATATTAATCCCGCGAGGACAGTATATATTGTTTAATGTGTGCATGTTTTTAATCTCCGCATTGAAAATACATGGCTGGGCCCCATGTGAACCTCTTTATGAGTTGTCACTGACCAAGGATAACATTTGAATGTCTGCCATGTCCTTAATACTATACTTCCACTGTCCTTGGGTATCCTTAGGTAGGATATAGAATTTGGTAAAAATTAGATGTAGCCATTTTAAATTCATTATACCAATTCCTAGGAATGATGTATACATAGATGTAGCCCTGACTGATAACTCAATGCTGCTGCATCATGCCAGCCATATAAGTATGATACACCCTGGGAGGGTCAACAAGTAATGCACTAGGGTAGAATCACCTTAAGTCGGACACATACCTTGAGACGGACACTTGATTTTGTGGCCATTTAAGCATTTTAAGCTCTTCATTTTTGAATTAGGGTAAAGTTTAAGTGTTATTCTTGCCAAATAACATACACTAGAAGTCGTAGTTTACATGAATACCCTCAAATGTCACTGTCCGTCTCAGGGTATGTGTCCGATGTGGTGAATCTACCCTGTGTTACTGAGTGACTGACAACCTGCACTACATTGATGCATCAAACAGAAACATGAACATGATTGTTTGAGGCGTTATCCTTACCCTTAGGACAGCCTGCTACAATGTTTTATGTCATTATGATGCATGAAAGCAGCCCTGGTGAGTCATTCGCCAGGCCTGCATTTAGGTTTCATGCAAACCCTATATGGAGTTGAATCTTTCCCGAAAGGTCAGCATAAAGCATGAATGCAGCCGTGCTGAGTATCCTCACAGGGGCTGCATTTATGTCTAATGACGACCAATGTAAGGGCAAGAATACTATGCCATCCTTAAAGGGTTAGCCGTCGATATCAATGTTTATAGTTATAAACACATTTATGCGAATCTTACAGTTATGTTCATTTACAGCAAGAACTACATTGTAGTTTAGTCAAAACAGCAAGAAATTATCTTCAAAGGAACTCACGGCCTCCTAAGCTTTTATCGCCTCATTACAATTTGAGAAGGCTGTATTATTTCCTAGCTGGGTGCGTGACAAAGATTCTCTTTTCCAGCTTTAATTCTGTCTGCCGTAATTATTTTATTTATTGGGCTTAATTCTGTTACAATGTAATGTCTGATTTGAAGTAAATGACACAAGCATCGCCTTACCGGCTTGATTTCCTTGTTTAAAAATCTTAAATTAAAATTATTGTTTCCACTGAACCAATATTCTCCCAGCAAATATCCACATGTTTTACTTATGATGAACAGATTTATTTTGAAATATTTCTATGTAGAAGTAGAATTATAGTCAGGATATCTTATATGTTCTCAATGTGGAACCATGACTAGTAATGTGTAGCGAACAAAACCTCTTTAATCGAAGTATTGTAAATGCATCTCAATAAATTATTCTGCAATATATCCCACTTCCCTGATAACAGTGTAACACCGCGCTCATATATGTATCTTCTCAGTCGAAAGCTCATTATATCCATCTACATAATGCAATTTACCCCAACAATAACATGGAGCGCTCAAAGTGACATCTATGCCGCGCCATGGGGAAAGAGATTTTTTTCCCATACCGTTAATTTGCATATTCATGAGAGCCTCATTTCATCGGCCGGTGTCCGTGTTGGGGGGGGGGGTGTTTAACATTGTATCCCTAAGGGGTGGAGTCCACCCAATAATTGAATGAAAATGTAAGATTCTGGTGTTAACGTCTCATGCAATTATGGAATTTACAAAAAAAATGAGGGAGGAAAAAAACAAACAAGTTGGACGTGACAGCAGGCAGCAGAGGGGTGGGAGAGGAAGGGAGGAGCAGGGAGCAAGGCATAAAGGACCCTCCAAACAGAATTCAAGAACGACATAAGTTAGAAAGGTGTGTTTTTTCTGAGTAAAGCACAAGCTGTATACACAAGATAGACACTAGATATTCTCGAGAATAGTGAACCTTCCTAGTGACATCATCAATGGCGGTGCGTATTTCCCGAGTTTTACATATACAAATTAGCAGAAACTCCACAAGTAGAATGAAGATGTGAATTTCCCGAGTTTCACTGCAAGAAATGACAGTGAATTTGACACAAGAAAGTCTAAACTCAAGAATGTCCGCTTGCGATTTTGTTTGCACGGGCGGGAGGGAAGGAGCAAGGCATAAAAGAGGGAGGGAGGTGGGGGGGGGGGGGGAGGGAGGGAGGGAGGGAAGGAAGGAAGGAGGGAGAGCGGGCAGGAGGGAGGGAGGGAGGGAAAGCATGAGGGAGGGAGGGACGATAACATGAAGCTATGGCTAGCGCTCTAGGATCCAGAACGACAAGAGTTGGGAGAAACCTAAACAAACAGTTTAGAGTAAAGTATTGCATGCATAAGTGACCTTGCATAAGCCACACCTAAAACTTTGGGACAATCCAATAAATCAATTATTGTTCCAGCATATCAAACAGTAAAATATGAATAATTCAACCCCAGAAGGTCCTTTAACTCAGTGGGCACAAAATTCAGTCCAACGTTGAATCAACATTGCATCAACATTGAATCAACATTGACAACCATTTATCAATGTTGATTCAAAGTTCTATGCCCACTGGGAAGGAGCATGGTTGTATGAGTACTATTTTACAGAAGCAATTATTCCGAGGAATGTCATTATACGCCCACATATATCTGAAGAAACCCTAAAGTTGAGGGGAAAAGTCACATTGCCTAATATCTATAGACTCAATTAGAAAGTGTCAGATTGGTAGGTATTGCAGGCCAGATAAGAACCAAAACAATATTAAATATTTTCTCGAAATTCCGTTATATTACAGCAGAATGGCTATCAGCCAATCCTTTAAACTTATTAGTGCCCATGAAACCCCTTATCAAAATGTAACGAGATGTGAAGTTGGAAAGTCGAACGCTGAGGAAGTAGTAACTTTCTACAAATCAAGTTTACTGTGTGAGTCTTATCGATACCAACGTGAACTGACACCACATCTATGAGCGTTTAGGCCAAAAAAAAAGGTGTGTTTAAGGCAACATGGTCAGAATGTCTAGGGTAGGTAGGTCGGATTTTTTCTTTTTTTCTTTTTTACATAGAGAGAGTACTAGGAATGAGTCGCGAATCAACAAATCAACGCGCGACTATCCAGAATGACTCCACAATTCCTCCATTGACTAGGAATATCAAGAAGTTGTTCTATATACCTGTTAGAAAGCCATTTCCTGATGTTAATCAATAATTCAAGCCTCTTAGGTGACTGGGAGCTTGTTATTCTTGAAAGAATTAGGAAAAAATTAGGAAAAACGTAACAGAAATTTAAAAGAAAAATCTCCAAAATTGGGAAAAAAAGGCTAGGGTCGGCCCTTTTTTGAATCTAGGGTCGGGTTGCCTGAAACACACCTTTTTTTTTGGCCTTATCAGGCATTCTGCACAATCTGTACACAACAGTGAACTATCAAAATGGCAGGTGGCTAAAGAATGCTTGATCTCACTTGTGCTGCTGAAAGTCAATTATGCTACTTTCCTCTTGTCTCTAGAGATCCCTGTTAGCTCCGATGCTCTTTTGTAAAGATTAGCCCTTTAAAGGCCACATAGTGAATTATTACATTATATGCTTTGTTGTTATGATGAATACAGCTCTGGCGAGTAACTCACCAGGGCTGCATTCATGCATCATAGGCCATGATGTATGGTATGGAGACACTGAAACCATGAATGCTCAAATGTCGATATCAACAACCTTAACCCTTTAAGGGCGGCACGATACCTTAATGCATCATGATCTTGGTCGTCATGATGCATGAATGCTGCCCTGGTGTGTAACTCGCCAGAGCTGCATTTAAGGATCATTCTGGTACAAGGTTGAGACACTCCCTTAGCACTAGCGAGTTACTTGCCAGGGCTGCATTGATGCATCATGAAGACAAATGTCATCTTCTAATGACATCCATCCTTAAAGGCTTAACATATAGATGGTATTAAATGAAGAATGTGAGCGAGCAGAGCATTTTTGAGACAGCAGACGGAAATTAAGTATGGCTGAAAACATGGACATGAGGAGACTACACTGAAGACCATGAATGCTCAAACACCACTAAAGATTGACTACGTTAAGTCGGCATTTTTACAACTAAAGCAATCATACTGCTGACCCAACCTTACAACTTCAATATCTTTCATGATGTCATATCGATACATAACCACCCTCTGCTACCCCAATGGGTATAAATCTCAGATCAATGTTAGGGGAAACATGGAATGAACATTGACAAGAGGCTATCAATGTTGATACAATGTTCTATGCCTGCTGGGATTCAGATTTTTCCAAGCCTATGCACAGCGATACCCAGAGGCCACAAAATTCTGTTCAACGGTGAATCAACCCTGAATCAACATTGAATCAACATTGATAACTGTTAATCAATGTTGATCCAATGGTCTGTGCCCACTGGGTGCATGTATATTTTTTTGTATTCTGTCCTGTATCTGGAATTGTCCCGATGATGATTCTGATTCTGATTTTGATTGCATGGCAATATTAAGTGTGGCTTAGTACACGGCGTTCAGCAAGGCCTGCTGTACGGCTGCAGCGCACGGTCTGGCAGCAAGGGGCAGGTGGTAGCGGGACGTAACCCGATTAGTGGTCGCGGATTAGTGAGATGAGGCTGGGAAGTGTGCCAGGCTCAATGCTCAAAGGGTTTTGGCGGCTGAGCCTTCCCGGGGTGTGCAGCATAATATAAATAACACTTTGGGGTTTGCTGTATCTCTTAGGTACACTTAAGTTTTTACATAACCCTTTAAGGGCAGCAGGGTGGTTGAATGCTCTAAGAAAGTATTCAGGTTTTAAACAAAGATTGATTATTTTCTCTTTTTGGAGTGGGGGGGGGGGCATTGAGAGGGAGGGCAAATTCAGACCATACTTGAGGAGCGAAAAAGCCATTGCTTTACCGCAGTGACTGATACAAAGTCCACCTAAAGGGGGAACGAAATATTTTCTGCCTGCATGCAAAAGGTTTACCAACCTAAACAATGACCTCTCCCGAATGAATCATCTTTTGTAGTTATGATACACCATTTTGCTGCCCGTAGTTTCATTTCGTCAAAGTTAGTACATCCAATGATTAGAGATCAAATATAATTCTTTTTTTGAAATAGGTCAGGATGTTCAGATAGACCATTATTGCTTTACTATAGAACTTATTCACTCATATTACTTTTGGTTTTGCATATTTTCTAGTGTTTCTGTGACATTTTAGCATGCCTGAATTAGGTTACACCCATTAGAAATACACACTGCATCAAAATTCCAATTTGATCACATTAAGTAACTTTTTCATGGCCTTGTCATTTGGTTTAATTACCTTTAATGACATTTAAGTAAATATTTTAGAGCATTTAGGTCAACTTAATGTTGCTTAAATATACCAAAATAGTCACTTTTGCTATACCGAACTATGCTTAAATCTCAAAATTTTAACATTTAAGTTTTACCGGCAAGGTCAATTAAAAGTCATTATAAGTGCTTATCTAAGATATTCAAGCATATATGACCTTTAGGGAAAACTTAAATGCACTTATATCGAGTTTTTCATGCAGTGACAGTGAATAGGCGTATACCTAGATACCAATGCACCCCGTATCTCAACCCATACTGTCTATTATTAGAATGTGTCTGATTATCTCCTTTCCTTTCATTATGATATTGTTACAGTGCGTTACAGAAATTTAGAAGAAAAGAAATCTGATGTACTAACTTTAAGTGCTATTTCACCCCTCTCCCTCTAGAGATCACATCTCCTTTGATCAGCTATAATTTGATGACCTGGCAGCTTACCACATGCCCCTGTTATATATATATACACATATAATTCAATCTGATGGGAGCCTCTAAGCCCTCTCCCCTGGGTCTATTTTGCTCAGGAGTCACAGGTGCATAGCCTGGCGCTTGTCAGACCTTTAATGCTATAGATTACCTTAAGGAGATATATTTAGAGAGGGAGCGATTTGTCTGGTCTGTCGGTGCTATATTAAGCCTGCAAATCACCCCAGATCCACATTGGCCTCAGATCAGACGCAATACAACCTCTACCTGATGCTACTTCTATACTTAATTTTTTAAATTCAAACCTTTAAGTCAGTATTTTAATACCATATGCCAATTCCCTATGCATAAATGAAGCCTAGTTACGGCTATTTTCAAGTGGTCCTGGTGAGTTACACGAGAAGGCTGAATTTATAAATGCATGAGGACAACAAAGAACATACATGCATTAGTAAAGGGCTAACATCATAACCTGACATCCCTCGCTAGGCTCGCGCAAGGATTCGATTTTCTTTCGCCAGATTGTCAAAAATGCTCCGTTTTTCATTCGCCAATTTCTAGGAAAATTCGCCAGATGTCAAGCTTCATAGCCTACAGGTCTAATGCCATATATATAGGGAACTTTTAGTACGGAGGATTTAGGATTTCTATCTTTCGATTGGGTTGTTTTGGGTGATCTGAACTATAAGCCTTGTGCCAAAGAAAAAAAAATTGAGACTTTATAGAAATTAGGATGATCTGAGGGCATTTATGTGTATATTTCTAGCAAAAATATTCTGTAAACTACTTTTGCCATCACATTTTCTTTCCAACAGTAGATGGCATGGCTGGGTGTACCCATTTTATTTTTGCCAGCAGGGTAAGATCTGGCAAAAATGAGGAGTATTTTGATGATATGTTTTCGCCAGTTATCACTTTCTATCGCCACAGGCGAATTGGCGAATGGCTAGCGCTAGCCTAGCCTCGGCCCCATGTCTATGCTATTTCTGTTTGGCGCCTGTGGTATATGGCCATGTCTAATGAGATTGTCACAATTGAAACGTCTTTGACCGGGTGTAGGCTTTGACCAGTATAGTCTTTGACCAGTGTAGTCTTTGACCAGGGAGCTTTAAAATGAAATTTTAATTTTTCTTTTTAAATTTTTGATATCTTATATATATATAAATTATCTGATAAATAAGATATCTGTAAAATGTAAAATAGTTTGTGCCATTCCTTATTGCCTATCACTTTGCACAGTTTAAGAATATAACAAAATTGACTTATGTTTGCTATAAACGTGTATCAACATATATATGCGTGCACTATTTCCCCGCTTTTCTTACTACATAGGCCTTATTTCTGCCATTTAAATGCTGCCTGGTCAAAGACTACACCCGGTCAAAGACTACACTGGTTAAAGACTACACCCGGTCAAAGACGATTACAATCTCATGAAACACAGCCATAAGCAGTCATAGAGCTCTAATTGTGGTAGTGTAGAGACCTTCAATGCCATAGATCACCTTAAGTGGGGTTAGAGAGGGGGAAATTGGTCTGGTCTGGGGCTCTATATGAAGCCTTAGAATTACCTCAGAGACATCCATGACAACCAAGATGATGAGACATAATATGACCTGATCGGCGATCTACTAGATGGCACTTCTGATGATACATAACTGCCCCTGGCATTACAAAGCACCAGCAAGCTAGACTAATTACACCTTCTCTAACTATAGATCAGTTTCAGGTAAGCTATGTCATTAAAGGTCTATATATATACTACCACAATTGGAGCCACATGGCTTCACCAGCCATCTTTACCTTATAGAAACAAAATAACATAGAGCAAGAGGCAGAGGACTTTATTTTATTAACCCTTTATTACAGCATATATATATATATATATATATATATATATATATATATATATATATATATGCTCTGCCCTTTGTCATCATAATGCACGGGTAATTAGTGCATTCCAAGTCACTACATGCTGTATCTCACCAGATCGATACAAATTGATAGTCTCGATATAAGTTGAAAAAAAGTAATGGGTATTTTAACACTATATATTACAAATTCCCCGGGATTTCTGTGTACATAGCCCCACTTCAGCCGTTTTGATACTTGCCGGTCAAAGCGGTCACCTGTCAAAGAGGTCAACCGGTCAAAGAAGATATCCGGTCAAAGAGATCACCCGGTCAAGACTATCAACTTGTATCGATCTGGTGAGACACAGACTACAGGTTGATGCAATCCCAAAAAGTGGTCTTGCTGAATGAGTGTACACCTGCTGAGTTACAGGGCTGCATTGATGCATTGTGAAAACAAATGGCATAGTATATATGCGGCTCATAGAGGGCTAATATGAAGGCCTTTAGGGCGCTAGATTCTATGTCTGCAGGGTGTTATACCAAGTAGCCCTCCCTGTAGGCTGCATGGATGCATTGTGACAACAAATGGCAGGGAATATATTATGTGGTTCATAGAGGGTTAAATTGAAGGCCTCTGGGCCCTAGGTCCCTGGCTCGATTCTATTTCTGTAGGGCGTTATATCCAGCAGCCCTGCGTGCATCGAGCTCTAATCGTGGTAGTGTATAGACCTATAGACCTCCCCACAATCTCCCATCATGCACAGGGGCACCCAGCTTTACACACTCACATCCGGGCACCTGTCACCATAGCAACCAGCAACCACATGACTAGTGCCGCTTGTTGCCTGCAGGCTGTGCTGGTTGCAGGTCTGTAATTACGACCGCTGAGGGTTTCTGCCCAGGACCAGCGAAGGGCTGACATGCCAGGTACAGGGGTGACCTTGGCAATCACACCTTAACCCTTCAAGGGCAGCATTATGTCCTTTCTCATCATGGTGGATGAATGCAGTCCTGGAGAATAACTTTAGTCAAGTATCATGGTAACCCCATAGGATGGATACACTCCTGTGAGGTTGGTATGATGAAAAGATGCATCCTTGTCGATTAAACTCACAAGGGCTGCATTCGGACGAGACAGAGCATAGCTCATTAGAGCACTATAGCGCCTTAAATAGTTAAATACAGGGCTGGGAGAAGGGAAGGTCTCCATTGGGCCTCACATAGCTTAAGGCAGCACATAAAACTATAGTCTTGGGATAGAGAGAGGGGCAGAGGGGGGGGGGGGGGACATAGGAAGAACATCAGGTGACAGAAAGGAAGACCTACCTAAAGATGAAATGCAAAATGAGACTACATGATTAGAGGGAAAGGTATAATAAGAGGAGGGAGAAAGACAATTGAGGAGCAATGAGAGTGAATGAGGGAGTGCAGACTTGCTAAAGCATCACTTCCCCCGTATATTGTGAGGGGGGGGGGGATCCCTACGCATTACCCATTGACCTTTCAATAATACAGCAACAAAGCGCACTGGAACTATTTTCACCAGAAAGCTTTGTTACAAGTGCTGAGACTTGGGAACAGATGTCGAAGTGGGGCCAGCTTGGCTTTGGCGTTATAAATCAACCTGCTGGTGAGATTACCTGATTCAAATTCAATTTTTCCTATACTGCTTGGCCATGAGCTGTAAGTAGTACTGATCCTGATCAGGCTATATACAGGTAGGGGACAGGAATACCTTGTTGGTACGTACCATTATTGTGGTCCTGTCCAGTTAATTAGACCATACCAGTATTGCGGTGATCAATGGAACATGGCCGTGGAGCACTGGTGTCATGAATGGCTGGTCAACCCCCTGAGTATCCCTTTCTTAATAGAAGAACAAAGGGTCTTATCTATAACAGCACTGGGGGCATGAGTAGAGTAGAATCTCCCATTTTCTTTCATGGGTTTTCTCCATTTATGGCATTACCATTTTAGTAGGAGTGAAAAAAAAACACGTAGGGTTGTCGACAAGTCTCTAAGCTAACATACTGCATACCCATTTTAATTAGAAAATCAAACAGAAAATTCGCAAATGGATTCATATGGGTGTATCTCAGAGACGTTCATGAAAGTATCATTTTCAATGCGTAATATCTCCATGTATATAATTGGTTGTATTTTGTGAAATTGACCAATTATAGATTGAAATCTTCCCTTTCCAATGGTACCAAACATAATATATATCATATTCTGACTTATGAAGAAATATTGATGTAAATGTAGAGATACGCTCATTGGGGGGAAGGTCATTATACTAGTACGCCCTAGGTTGTGAGTACATGTACCTCTCATTTAGGGCGTACTAGAATAGTGGATATGTCATCAACCTGCTATATACACTTATTCAAAAGGAGTCCATCGGCCATTTCTTGGAATTTATACAAACATTCAAATACCCTTCTGGTTTATTTCCCTCCAAATGCTAGTCTACTTACCCATTTTCCAAATGATATCCTGCAAAATGATCTCATGCGAAACCTTTAGGTCATTTTCAAGAAATACAGAAAACGTTCAATTGTTTATATTCTTGGTTTAAATTAGAAATACTTCTGAAATTTTAATTGGTAAGATTGGTAGTGACTCAATACAGCCCCCTCTCTCTGCTCCCTTAGCCCCTGACTCCCTGTCACCTACTCTACCTTCTGATGAGTGGTTACCTCTTTTAGGACCATATCGCTTGTCGATACATTATGCCTTATACATCATGATGCAAGTTAATAGCCAGTGGAGTATGCAATTATCATACCAACGAGCTGATATGTATAGTCCTAAAGGGTAGGCATGATACATCCTTGGTGAGTACACTTGCCAGGACTACATTTCTGCATGATGTCGACAAAGGGCATAGCAGATTACAGCACTTTGCGGCCCTTAAAGGGTTAACCACATTCCCCTCCCACTGCGCATGCTCAAACGCCAACTCAGTGGCGACCCTGGTGACCAGGCATGTCTTGACCAATCAAATGCCATGTTTCATCCGGGCTTCGGCCACCAGTGGCAGCGACCACCCATCTTGAAAGGCAGCTGCCGTGCCTTGAACTGGCGGCTCTGGCATTTAGAGACACAGGTCATCAAAACCAAACCAACTAACCATTAGGAGATAAAAAATGATTTAATTAAAAACAATGAAAAGGGAAATGAATAAGAAGAAAAATATTTACCTGCTTCTGCAAAATTTGAAAGTCCACAGCGAGTGGCTTTTGCCTTGTGGTCAGCATCGCGGCCAGCCGGGAGATGCGCTCAGCAGAAAACAAGTCATAACAAATCAATAATTCACCAAATCTCCTTTCTCAAATTGCCCAAAATGATGCCAAAACGTGGTAAATAACCAGGTAATAAATGAACGCCAGCATAAATAAACAACCGCTGGTTTAAATTCTGTTCAATTCGATAAAGCGAGGTATTTCAAAGGAAATTACCACAGGCATTTCAGTTTAATTGAATAAAATGGGTATTTACAACAACAAAAATACCAGTGCTTTCTGTCGGAAACAGAAATGCCGATGTGGCACCTTTTTAGGGATGCTGGATGTGGGATTTAGCAGTGATTTAGCAGTGATTTAGCATCGAAGAGCAGTATGTTATTTTACAGAAACATTTGTGATAATGATGCAGCAATGCAGGATTGGCGTGTAGTGCACTGATGTTTTTTTTTCAAATTTGAGATGGTAAAAGACAATGCAGATCCCGTTTATTTATACTGGTACATGGAAAACAGCTGGTTCAGCTGCTCGATGAAAATCCCATGACCAGTCTTATGACATCGATTAGCTGGTTCATACTACTATATATAAATTGAATATAAATGATAATCAAATAAATGACATCACCAATGGATATACATTCACAGAGAATAAAAACAGCGTCAAAAGGGAGTCCAGGTTGCCTCCAGAATGACTCCTCTGTTTAAGGGAGTCCAGGTCCCCTAGTGGAGCCTATGTGACTCTCTGACTGACCCAAGGGAGTCACCTGGGGGAGTCATATAGCTCCCTAGGTCAAATGTCTCCCCCAGGTGACTCCCTTAGGTCAGTCAGAGAATCACCTAGGCTCCCTTAGGCGACCTGGACTCCCTTTGTGAGTCATTCTAGAAGCAATCTGGACTCCCTTTTGACGCTGTGACACTGTGACTGTGTCCTGAATCTCGCAGGACCTGACAGATTTCCACAAGACTGGATACCAAAATAAAATAATATGCTATTTTATAATAGAAAATAGGAAATAAAAATAGCCTTGATTAACTTAGAATATTAGTGTGTACTCTAGCATGTGTACCTTCAGTTCTAGTGGGAATATCTGAAAAATTCTCTCAGTTTTGGAAAGCCCATGATCAGATTCTGCGATACCAGCCATTCAGCTAGATCAAAGCCATTTTCGGTGGACATTGCCACTGTCCAGCAGGATTTGACAAAGACTGTATACATGTATCAGGACGACATAAAGGCACAGCATATTGAAACACTGCCATCCTTAAAGGGTTACGGGTAGCGTCCCTCACCACCTGCGTCTGACTCTCAGTGAATGGAAGTATTTGGGAAGGATTTATTTAGATATATTTAAGAGAGGGAAGGTTTTAGAAGTGCCCTAACGTGATTTAATACATTGCCCCTGACCTTGAGTTCTGTTATATAGAGTATAATGCATGGTGGCTACCTCCTCTTTCCCTACATTGATATATCCTTTGACTCCCTATATAGCCATTTATTTCAGTCACTATAGTGGCTAATGTCCCTATGACAAACCTAGGATGGCTACCATAGACTAAGGGCTGGGGCATTAAGATTATCTATGTATGCCACTGATAAATCTTTGCGAATTTGCTAAACTGTACAATTCTGCTTATGTCTAAATTCACAGATTTGCAAAATTCGGCACTTAAATTTAATACTGTCTCATCAACGTTTCTCTACATATATTTTGATGATTCCAAGAAAGGCGCAAAAATATGTACAGCGCGAAAATATCTAAACAAAATGCATCTAGAGGCAATACAGAGGGCACCTCGCTTTTAAAACTCTCTACAGTAGTAGCGAGTGATGTACCACATTCTTTTCTAATGGAGAGAGAAACCATGGAAACCATTATGACGTCACAACCATATGTATACCTGTATCTCATTAGCATTAAAGAAATATGCTGCGCTTCATTGAGAGTAGAGCAGAATATATACCACGCTTAACATTTTAAGGATGGTATATTGCTAAAGATGACATTTGTCATCATGATGCAGGTCTGCTGAGTAACTCGCAAGTGCTGCATTGGTACATTATGCCGACCCTTTGGGAGTGTCTCAACCCAATTGGGTGGTATGATGCTTAGATATGACACTGGCGGGTTGATTTTCAGGGCTGCATTCATGTTTTATCAGAACCAAGGGCATGATATATTGATGTATTATATGGTCCTTATAGGGTTCAAGCTTGAGGGCAGACTGCCATGAATCATGCCCCTCATTGCTGCACAATATCAATCTGAATATCCCGGATTCAATTGCACAACCTTTAGAAGGAAACCACTCGGGTATTCCCTACCCTGGGACCTTCAGATTTGTGATTTACCTCAACCCTAGACGACATCAGTCTATTAGATGACTAATCAAAAGCTGAAAAGGGGTATTCATTTCTAACCTGAACGTTATCCATTAGAAGGGAAATACTGCATACGTACCGCTACTTGTTGATTGGTGCTCGTTTATCAAGGCATGTGAAATCATCATTTTGGTCGTTGTGCACTTGAATTCAGTTACAACACTCACTTACATCTGTTCAACTTGGCCTTTCCAAAATGCCCATTGCATCAAACCTACCTAGCCGTCCCCGATGATGATGTAGTTTCGAAACTAACACGGCCAAAGGCTGATTAACAGGCTCACAGTGCATCTACGGAGCAAACCAGGCCTTTCCCGTACCCTCTGCAATACCTATAGGAGCAGGCCACTACATAGAAAATCTAAATGCCCCAGCTCTTAGTCTGAAGTGGCTACATCAGGTTAGTCATAGGGACATTGGTCAGTCATGACCAAGTGCTGTTAATAAAAAAGATTGAGACATGACAACATATAATATATAATATATAATATATAATATATAATATATAATATGACTAATGCCTTACTCAAGAGGATTTAGCCTGATACTCATTGAAATGGAGAGACTAAAGTGAGTTGGTCAGTACTGACCAACCTGACAATATTAACTAACCTAGGTTGGTTTATCGGGAGCCAAAAAATGATTAGGCTATAGTGACTGAGAGATTGGTTGTATCTAGAGGGAGCCAAAGAATATCAACGTAGTGTTCCGCCCTAGCTTCAGACCCCCCCCCTCTCGCCCTCCTACTCTCCTCCTCTCCCCTTCCCCCTCTCGTCCTCCCCCTCTCTCTCGCCCCCTCCCTCTCCGCCTCCACCTCTCCCCCTCTCCCCATGTCCCCCTCTGCCCCCTCCTCTCCCCATCCCTCTCCCCCTCCCCTCTGCCCACCCTGGAGCGGTAGGTCAGCCTACTTGTGCTCCTCAGCACGTTGTCAGCCTGCAGTGAGTGGTCATTAGTGCATGTACACCACTGTCTAACCCTGTAACTGTCACATCGGGCTTTAATACAAGCGTGATGCAGGCATGATACAAGCATGATGCAGGCATGATACATGAATGCAGGCATGATACAGGCATGATACAAGCATGATGCAGGCATGATACATGAATGCAGGCATGATACAGGCATGATACAAGCATGATGCAGGCATGATGCAGGCATGATGCAGATTTCAGAACACATTCATCAGTCGTTATGATGAGCTTTTCAAATAGTGCAATATTTGAAAAGGGTATCCATTTTCTATAGATTTCAACAGGGCCTCAAGGTGTGGTATATTCACGTGAGAACTTGTAACTTGTTCTGAATCTGGTTCCTATTCTACTCGATAGCCCTGCGTCAGGCCAACCCTCTGGGATTATATGAACCATGTAGGGCTGCATAGTATATGGATGTTGCTTTGATGAGTAAACTCGCCAGCACTGCATTTTTGTATTAAGATGACAAAGGGCATAACACATAGAAGCACTATGCGGCCCTTAAAGCACTAATTGCCACCGTTGCCATGTCCAAGATGACCCTCGTGTTGAGAACCCCTCAGCAGAGGCTCACAACCCTACCCCTCCATGTCCCTAACCCACCCCTTATGTCCTCTCAACTACCTGCAGCACCACTCTAGGCTGTGTCTCACGACCTTGGGCCAAAGTTTTTGTCTCTGACTGGGTGCCAGCTCTGACCGGGTGCCAGCTCTGACTGGGTGCCAGCTCTGACCGACCTGAATAAAAAGGGGTTATTTAGGGCAGATGATGATAAAAATGGACAACTAATGACTAGTTTAGAGAGTTATAACATCCATTAACCTTTTCAGCCAAATTCTATCTCCATCTGCCCTAAATAACCCGATTTTGTTCAGGCCGGTCAGAGCTGGCACCCAGTCAGAGCTGGCACCCAGTCAGAGCTGGCACCCGGTCAGAGCTGGCACCCGGTCAGAGCTGGCACCCGGTCAGAGCTGGCACCCGGTCAGAGCTGGCACCTGGTGAGAGACAAAAACATTGGCCAAAGGTCGTGAGACACAGCCTCTGCCCGTCTGCATACCTATCCCCATTGTCCTCAACCCTTTATAGAAGGCAGGATGCTTTCAGGATTCATGTGAATCTGTAGCCATGATGCACGAGTCTGTGTCTCACGACCTTGGGACAATGTTTTTGTCTCTGACCAGGTGCCGTCTCTGACCAGGTGCCGTCTCTGACCAGGTGCCGTCTCTGACCGGCTTGGCTTGATAAGGTCAAAATACTAACAGCAGGAGGCTAATTATAATTATAACTATGATTATATAACAACCGTCGTAACGTTTTTCCAAATCCTCATATATATGAGTATAATTCTTTTTAAAACACCTTTTTCTGACACCTGGTCAGAGACGGCACCCGGTCAGAGACGGCACCCGGTCAGAGACGGCACCCGATCAGAGACAAAAACATTGTCCCAAGGTCGTGAGACACAGCCACCAGCGCTGCACAGGCTGGTGTGTAACTCGCCAGCCCTGCATTGGTGCATCATGACGAGAGTAATACTTCAGGTTTTGTGTACGTAAGCTGCACACACAGAAAAGTGAGAGTCATTGTCGCTAAAACTACCCTCGCCTGAGGGTCAGGCAGTGTCTGACCCTCAGGTGAGGGTAGTTTTAGCGACAATGACTCTCACTTTTCTGAGAGTGTGCCTATGTGTCCCAACCTGTACTCCTTAACAGAATCCTACAAACACAGTGTTGCCTTTATTGGTACAACTTGAAAATCTTATAATACCAATAGCCCCAGGTGTTTTATAATGTTCTATAACTTTTCTCTAAGGCTCCTTACTATGGCATAAGGTTATATAAAGTTTTAAACCCTTATTCTGACCGTAAACTAACGTTTTTCTTTGTTTGCTGAGTCCTCTCTGCCATTCTCTAGCCCCATACATCACTTCGATTATATTTGCAGTTCCCCAGTTCCTATTAATTCTATTCTACGCTACGTGATGGGATTTTAAACAAATCATCATACTCTGGCCTTTGCTGCAGACATAAATGTATGTAACCCCAGCCCCTCCCCATCCTCCGACCTTCTCAGGTCACATCTATGAACTCCCTAAATCTGACCGTCGTTCCCTGATGCTCTCTCGATCTATTATTCTCTCTCGCTCCCTCTGGCTGCTTGTATATGTGTCTGTCTGCGTCTCTCTATCTCTCGGTGTGCTCCATTCTGTCTGCTTTTATCGTCGCAATCATTGCTAGAACCTTTCCCCTAAACACAATCCCTTTTGCTTAACTTTGACGTTTACATGATCCACCATATGACCTTCACAGAAGAGAATGTTCATTATGTTCACAGAGAATTCCTTCCGTGATATTCATGGAATATTCCTCCATGTGACCTTCACCGTCTACTCAGCCACCTATGACCTTCACATGCTATATCATTTTTTATGACCTTCATAAAGCTTGACCTGCACAACATATCTCACATGCCCTTCATAGGCCGCCATTTGTGTAATGACCTTGACAAATAGTGGTGCGTCTAGCACGTGATCTACAGGTACCTTGTCCCCCTCTGATTGCTGTCTGGATGGATCGGGCTGTTCCGTGCTCTGCGCTCCCCCCTCCTCATCAGGCTGTTCCTTGCCGCGCCCGCCCTCCCTCATCAGCAGGTGTCGGCAGGGACTATTTGTCATACACGCTGCTTAGGGGCGAGCAAAGTGACAATTAGACAGAGGGTCACAAGGATTTATTTTTTGATAGATCCGTTATTCTCTAGTTGCTTTGCGCTAGGATATTTTAAGGGGTCTTAACTAATGAATGAACAATGTAGATATTACTGGGTTAGAAACCACCTCTGGCAAGGTTAGATCATTATCTTCAAGGCCCATTGGACTTATGGTTGTTGTAAAGGGGTGCATAGTGCTGCAGAGGCTTTCCCTTTCGCATCATGATGCGTACATGCAGACCTATTGAGAGAATCATGAGTGCTGTTTTAAGCATCACACCAACTCTACAGCGTTGGAAAGGTTGACATGATGTATAAAATCCGCCTGGCAAGGAGACTAGCGTTTTTTTTACCAACAGAGCCCACCATGCTAATTATAAGCTTGAACAACTACTATCAGCTACACCCGGCCGGGGCTACGGTCATTTCTCTACTTTGTCATTGGCTGCAATAAGAAAGATTACCCTTGTGTACCCTCATCTTTCAAATATGAGTTCATATCAAAACCACATGAGACAGTTTCTACAGTCCTCCCTACCCTCACAGGTAGGCGTGACACCTTAAACAAACATAGGGCCTATTTAGGAGGTTGAATGCGATAATCTTGCCTAATTTAAGGTCATGAACCAAATATATTTTCTTTCAGCTAGACATATATATTCCCGATTCATATACTATGTTGTTTGTAATATAACTGTGCAGATATTCATAGTCCTTCCTCAATTGTCATTAAAACCTGATCAGCATCGCCCGCAAGGCAGCCCATTCCAGAGAAGTCTAATCTTGTAGGCGCAATCATTTGATAACAATGTAATTTTGGTTTTCTTGTGCTCAAGAGGCTTTTCTGGGATCTCATCAGGATCCTGCTATAATTGGGATTGGTTCGTTAGAGGCTCTTGTCCCATTTTAGAAATGAATGTGGGTGACAATATTAAAACATCCTTGCATCAACAAACCATTGTGAGTGCCAACAATGTTGGACTGCCACACACCAGGCTCTGGTTAGTCACCTGTTGCACATAATTATAGGCAGTGGATATCCATTTCATAATTTGATTATGTTCATAAATCTCCTATACATTTGAAGCATCCCATATTTGATTTAATTAATCCGATTAAATTGTTTCGCTACATACTGCTACAGTATCACTGTATAGAGCACATTGTACCTGTGAAAATATTAGGTAATCCCTAGGCAGTAAGAGCTCAGCTTAAGGTACTTAAGGTTCTATTTCAAGGGAGAAGTGCTACACTGATAATGTTCAAGCTTCGGCTTAGTCCGTAGTAGCTATCCCAAATTTCATTTTCATTTTGATCCAAAACAGGGACCGCGTTTGGTACATTTTTTTAAATTCTGACTCATATGTTGGTTAGAGGCAATAAATGATTCATTAGATTATTCACCAATCAGATATAATATTGTTCATATTAGTTCCGGGAGTAAAAACTGGACAGTGCACATTTGTGACCAGGCTAGGAAAAGACCAATCTGGGGAGGAAATAGCATTTATAGATGGTGTCATACCCTTTAAAGTGAAATATCACGACAAAGAAATTCCTGGTAGTTTTATGGGTATCGCTTTTCAAAGATTAGTTTATAAATATCAATAACAGGAAATGGCAAATAAGCTCTAAAAGCATTGCATCCCATGATAATTAGTGTTGATTATGAGAAATCGGTTTTATTGATTAATAACCAAATAGAATGGGATTTAAGTCTAAACGTGGTTCTAGAGGGAATTTTCACAGTCTGTTCCCGGTTCTGAGTAGTAAGAAATGGGTGATAATCATCTCCCATTTTTGGTATTGGAATAGTTTCCCTGGCAACCATAAAGTGTCTTATGTGCTAATTTTCTGTAAAAAAACGTTATTCTTGCTTTCCAAATATGGAATGTGAGCAATAAAGATGGAATAATTCTAATAAGTCTATTGTATTCTACACAAAAAATTACCCTAGAGCACTTTTACTTGAATTGCACACTCTTAAGCCATTTTCTTGCCCCCTGGTGGCCAAAGCCAGTACTGAAATTCTAGCTAGTTGGGTGATAGTTGAGTAGTTGATAGTTAAGAATGAAGGCTCAATTTTATCCTTAGTTTCCAAGAGCATCATTATTGGGACACTCCCAAGTAAATGAATAGTAGACATTCCATGAGGGGAAGCCCTGGTCTGTAATGTGTAGCCCCCACAGCTGTGAGGGGCTGTGGTTGTTAACGGGCGGCCATTACTGACGTCATCAGCTCCACATTATGGAGGTGCAGGGAGATAATGAGACAATCGGTGCAGCTTGTTTTAGTCCCTGTTTGTCATTAGACTCTGCTACACTGCACTGAGTGCGACCTGCAGCCTCATCCCATAATGAGGGTGTGAGGCCTGGCCTAGCTTCATGGTATAATATTCTGATAAAGGTAGTGAGTCTATAGCTGTGTCTCACGACCTTGGGCCAATGTTTTTGTCTCGGACCGGGTGCCAGCTCTGACTGGGTGCTAGCTCTGACCGGGTGCCAGCTCTGACCGGGTGCCAGCTCTGACCGGGCGCCAGCTCTGACCGGCCTGAATAAAATTTGGTTATCTAGGAAAGATGGAGATAGAATTTGGCTTAAAAGGTCAATGGATGTTATAACTCTTTAAACTAGTCATTAGTTGCCCATTTTTATCAACATCTGCCCTAAATAACCCATTTTTATTCATGCCGGTCAGAGCTGGCACCCGGTCAGAGCTGGCACCCAGTCAGAGACAAAAACATTGGCCCAAGGTCGTGAGACACAGCCCTATGGTGGATTCTTTCAATCTACTACAGCTACTACCAGGCACAAGACATGCGAGTGACTCTTGTGCAAATTCGGAATTTGCACAATCTAAGAACTTTAACCTCTCAAAAAGAAGCCTTTTGAAATAAGAAAGTGTGCACAGGAAAAGAGAAGTAGGGTAAAGCATATGCAAAGAGGTTTTACTGTTTCAGTTGGCATCTTGTTGGGGTACACGTTGTCTTATCACACCAGAGAAATTATTGCTACACCTTAATATTCATACCTGCAGTGTGCTGGGAGATGCATAGGGACTTCCTGGTGATTATTATAATACCTCTAAGGTGTTGCACAGCATCCTCAAGCAACATCGAAAATGTATTTAAATACTACATGTGTATGTGTAATAAAAGTTCAGAATTCTGAAACTGTCCAATCAATTCCAGATTTGCCCTGTGCCATTTCTTAAAAACCCCTAGCACAAAACAAATATACACTGACTCCATGGAAATTCTACATGTTTCCAAACTGCTTTGGTGTGTATAACATATCAGGATGCATGCACAGGGCATGCCCAGATATTTGTATGAAAAACTCCCTGTAAATATTATGTGATGCTTTGTTCCAATGAAAATATTTCAATCCGAAACTAAATCACATCATACACTCTTCTTCACTTCCAGGTGCCTCAACCACCACAGGACTTTGGCAGTATACAGGAGGAGCAGCTTGGCTCTATCCACTTCTCCCTGGACTACAACCCTGAACAAGGCCTGCTCACGGTGCGCCTAATACAGGCCCGGGACTTGGTACCTCGTGACTTCAGCGGGACAGCCGACCCGTACTGCCGTCTCTGTCTTCAGCCCCAAAGGAGGCCACAGCTACAGAGTAAGCTGCAGAAGAAGACAACTAGTCCTGAATTTGGAGAGGATTTTATCTTTGAGGTAAGATTGTTCATCATAACAATACTGGAGTTGCAAAACTCAATTTTAAAGATGTTCTTAGGTTAAAAGTAGCATCATAATGTATCAAAATACAAATATTTCATGTTGCTATTTTTTCAAAAAGAAAAGAAAACCTCACCAGCTAGATATTTTTCTCCTAATCACAGTTGGACCACTTGCTAGTTAGAAGAACTTTTTACAAGAAATTCATTCTAGACAAAGGCAATTGACAAATAACTTCTAAACTATGTACTAACCGCTGAATATATGCTGCTAATGCTAGCTGCTAACTAACATTCCCTGACATTAGAGACCATACAAATAGAGTATGTAGCATACAGCTTTTCCCAAGACAAAATAAAAAGATCAGATTATCTGCATGAGCCTCCACAGCACCAAGACCTTCCCACCTGAGTAGATGCATTAGATACCAGGTGGCACAGGGCATCTTGGGGCCGACATTCCTGGCAGTGGCTGCATAATTTAGATACCAAGGTCACTGAGTGGTAAAGCAATGTGCTTTGGTGTGAACAGTAATCCCAGACAAATCCCCTGTCTGCAACAAAAAAAATTGCAACAATAGTTTGGAAAGTGCCAATAGTACTGTACAGTTTTGGTTAGTTCAGATTAAACTTTCTTCATGGCAACTGCTCAGGTGCTTATTGTTCAATATTTCTCAATATGTGTGAAACAATCGGCAAAAAAGGATATTATTGCAGGGTGTACTAAGATCCCTTTCCTTAGGCCATGTCACTGTTGCAGAAACCATATGTCTGAGCACCCACTGAGATCTGGCCTATTGCAAGCATAATCTATACAGTACTGTTGCTCAATGAATGGGTAGGGGCAGTGGCTGAAAATAAGAAACTTGAGAAATTATCCCTTGAGACTAGAACTTTACCATTGGGCTAGCACACTAAATAATTGGAATTAATTCAAAGGTACACATATATCTGATAAATCATTCCCTTACCAGTAAAATATGTTAAAAAGAAAACTAAAGACCCATTCTTCACTTTAGGTTATGCCTGACGATATTGACTCTCGGACGTTGGAGATTCTGGTATATGACTATGACCAGTATTCACGAGACGAACCCATCGGGGAGGTCTGTCTACCACTGGAGGAGGTCGACCTAACAGAGCTTGTAGCCCTGTGGAAGGGCATCTCACAACCCACTAAACAGGCAGTGGTGGTGAGTATAATTTCAATAACATTTTTGTCACAAAGGAAGAAACGGGTTGTGAGGACACTTTTGAGCAAACCATATACATATATTAATAATGGATTAATTCTGTTTAAAAAGGACATGCTAATACTCATTTCATATATATCTTGTTCATGCCACAGTTCTACATTTATTTGTTCTATACATGAAATAAAAACAAACTCTCCATAAAAGAGTTCTCTGAAATAATGAAACGTGATGATCTGGCAACTCCCCTTTCGGGCCAATGTGTTAGTTTCTAATTAATCTAATTACATCATGAGTGGCACATTTAAAATGAGAGTGAAGATTCAAAGTATATAGACCAATGAGAAACTGTGTATTATTTCTTAAGAGTCAATTTGCCAAGACATTTGACACATTTGACACTTTCATTGATATCTTTTAGGAAAAGTATGTATTGAAAAAGCTCAATTCACATTCATTCTAACAGGATGATTCTCTGGGAGATATCATGGTCTCGATGAGCTACTTGGCAAGTGCTGAACGTCTAACCATCTCAATACTCAAAGCCAGGTATCTTCAGCCATTGGAAGATGGCAAAAACACAGCAAGTAAGGAAAATCGTTCATGTATACATATTTCCAATGTAACATGTCATTTAATGGTTGCAAGTAAATCCTCTGAAAATCAGTTATTGCATACAATGTGTACAGAGAAATTTGTTAATTTAAGTTTAATAGGTAATTCTGGTATATCTGGTATTTAGCAGCCCTGTCACTTATCCTATGCAAGTAATGTTGATTGAATGGCTGATAATATGGTTATTTACACAGCATCATGCATTAAGACCAGTTCCAGTTCACAAGTATCAGCTTAAGGCAAACTATTCAAAATAGTAAATCAAATTCAATGTGATACAATTATTTCATTATCATATGACTGTGAACTATTATTGATATAAATGAAACAAAGATAAATAACTTCCGGAGAAATTCAAAATAACATGAATGTAATTATTTAAAAGATAATGCAATTACATATTTTCTGGTGCCATTTCAGATCCCTTTGTAAAGGTACAAGTAATACTGGGCACAAAACGCCTCAAGAAGAAGAAAACCTCCACAAAGAGAAACACACTTAACCCCACATGGAACGAGGCTCTTGTCTTTAACATCACCAAAGACCTGCTCCCCCGGGTTACCCTGGAGTTCCTGGTGTGTAGTGACAACCTCCTGGGTAATAATGAGACACTGGGCAGGATGTGTATGGGACCAGAGTCTACCGGTGAAGGACTAATACAGTGGAAAGACATGATTGCGGTCAGGAGCTCTAACGCCATGTATCATAAGCTCACACCGCCACCACAAGAGTCACCAGTCTACACAAATCTAGGCAGAAGATGCTCAGATTTCTCCTAGATTGACTCCTCCAGAATTGGGAGTGAAAAAAGGAACATACCAGCCATATATAACTCAGTGTAGTCAGGCCATGTGCATGAATTTAAATCATGCAGCAAAGTGGAATGTCTATTGTGTATATATAATCCTTGCCAGATATTGTGATTGCTTGAATAGGGCACATTTCAGTCAATTCCCCAGAGTAAAATTAAGGGGACATACCATAAATCTGACTATCAATTGGATAGAGCTTGTGGTTAAGCTCATAATTAGTCATAGTCATTCAAGTGAACTATGATTAGTTTGTGTTCAATTGTGAGATGCTGTGATGGATATTAGGAGTGAGGAAACACAATGGATAAAGTGGTTTGAATAAAGGATCATGAGGGATTAGCAGATGAGGAATTGATCTAATCATTGTGGCTTCAATGTCAGCTGCTATGGACTAGGATGAACACCCTACAGGGCTTGAGAAGGACCAAGCCATACAGTATGTAGATGTGATGTGATGAGAAGTACACTTTCAGTGACTTGCAGGAAGTGAATTGTTCACAGTCTGTGTGGTTGAAGGGCTGCCCTACCCTGACAATGGGAGCTAGTATTAAGCTGACTACAGAGCTAGTCAACCTCCTCTGTACCAAGAAGTGACAGTCTTATTTCTCATCATGGAACTTTGAAGACCCACATAGCAATCAGGATGTCAATCATTGCTTCAACTTGGACCCCTTGGATACATCACTTATAATCCTACCATCTGATTTACAGATGACTGATGGACTCAGTCCACTGATGTAGTACTGTTCTTGACACAGGATGACAAGGCTAGCCATGCGGGAGGGGTAACTTGTCCATTA
The DNA here is from genome assembly GCA_947462335.1 of Harmothoe impar. Taxonomy (NCBI): domain Eukaryota; kingdom Metazoa; phylum Annelida; class Polychaeta; order Phyllodocida; family Polynoidae; genus Harmothoe; species Harmothoe impar. The sequence continues at coordinate 62,035,902 of OX381713.1, read as the reverse complement.
ATGGCAAGTTTGCAGATTATAAGGATGCCTTTTGAGCAACTTGTGCGGGGTTTCTAAAGGATGTAGCTGTTAGCGGTTTGCGCTTCAGCAAACATAAATGGACCCAAAATGCAGGGGAAAATTCCCGGTTGGGAGATTCAAAATGTAAAATGGCTTCGAGTGCTAATTGACCTGTGTAGGAAGCATCGTCAGAATGCCACCCAAACCAAGGGACTCTCATATTGAGTCTGATACAACATTAACCTTTACTTGACCTTAGGAATGTGAGCGGATCTACCCCATAAGACTAGATCCTGCATTTTGAGAACTGAAAGGTCAATGTCGATAATGCTCCCCATAGAGAGGTTAAGGATGTATGAAGTGCTTGCTCAAAGAAAAGTCCCAAGATGGAGGTATCCGGGAGAGTCATTGAATGGACGAGAGGTTTCCTGTTCTTTATGATTTAAATGTCAGAAAAAGCCTGAATAGCCAAAAGGAAATACATGGCTATTTTTGTGTTGCTTATTTTAGCAGAGAATAATGTGGTTGCTTACAGAGGAATACAAGTTAATACCAACCTGCTCATGGATAATGACGGACATGTGCAGGGAAATAGCTGAGATAAATAAACACCATTAGATGCACATTACTAATATGGATGCAGCTATATTTTGTGTGATGCAAATAAAGTGTAAGGCTAATTATCCAAGGCAAATATAGACATATTATATATTTATCAATGTATAATGTATACCTTAAGATTCTGTATTTTTACACTGCTTCGGGAGTGCCAATCTCCAAAGATATGATATACATATAATTATTGTGCAAATGTAAATTTTAATTGGAATAGTCATGTCCATTTGCGACTGTATAGTTAGTTAGAGACAATTCATGTAATTAGACATTGTCATCAAATGAGATTCCAGCAGCCTTAGGTATAGGCAAATGTTATTATTGCTCCCCCTGGTGATCACATAGAAACATGTTGTACAGTGGAAGGACACATTTCCTACAATAGAGAATGTATAAATGTCTTAACAGAGAAATCTTAATCAAATCATCATTAAAGTGTAAACATTACCAAATCAACCAAAGTGAAAAACACTGAGTAAGTCAGTTATACCCTTCTAGGCACTTCCTCTACGATTCATTCATGATTTTATATCTGAAGGAATTGGTGCAATCCACTAAATGATCCTCTCTGAATTCCATGTAGCTGCTCAAAGTCCTTATGTACCCATTGTGACAAAAATATAACCTGGCTATTTTAGGTTTGTTGAGCTATTGTAGGCAATTCTAACCAATTGGTTGTCTCACATGAATTTAACAATCTGAATCTCCCTTGTACTGACATAAATCTTTCTGTTTCGTGTCAACCCTACCTCTTTCTACATTTAGCAACTGTATTATCTTCTAAATTAATCTAATGTCCTCAAATGAGGTGCCTATATAACACTTACCAGCAGAGTTGTAAAGAAGGCAAGAGGTTTCCTGGAGTGGCCCTTTCACCGAAGAAAGAAACTTCGATGTGTCATTTACTAACAGTAAAAGCAACTAAATTTCCCAAACAAGAGTTTCTCCAGATTATCTGGACAGTGAACTCAAATGTATCTGGTAATATATAAGTAAATATCATAGTCATTTCATCAATCTGTTCAAATGGTAACCCACTAATTGCTACATATCATGAAATCCGATTTGGTGTAAGGGCTGCTTCAATATCTTCTATCTATAATGTGACAGCTAGCACTCAATTCTTATTCTGTCTGAACTAGTGGTCTGATAGGGTTCCTAGCCAATATGGAATTGAGCAGATCTAATAAGAATGTATTTTATGAATACTATCAACTATCAACATGTCTTGTGACCTCTCAAAAGATATAAAATGATCAAGGGGATCCAAATATTATTTCGTAGCCCCTCATTGTGATACAAAGACCACAGTTTGTATAGAAATCAAGTAAGATCTCAGATCTGGAGATGTCCCAGATATGAAGATGCAATATCAGGAGATTTAGCCCTAACCAAGGCGAATAATAGTATATCTGTGTTACATTTTGTGTTGTAACATCCTGATGATATATCAAGAACATATTGCTAGGGTTAGTAATTACATGATGCTATACTTTGGAAAATGTCTCATATTCTACAATATTTCATGACAATCCTCTGCAAGGCAACAATAGCATGGTACTGCTTGGATATACATGAAACAAGTATATATTATAAACTGATGTGCTTCAACATAAAATTTACTTCATGTATAAGAGAAGTTCTCTTAAAGTTCCATGAATCTTGATAGTATGCGGAATAGGTGTGGAATATGGGACACATTTCTCGTGAATAACTGTAGGAACAGGGTTTGTTGCCCAAAGGAATAGATACAAATATATTCTGATAAATAGGGCAGGGGTGTGACACTAAGTGAATGATTAGCCTAATTTGTGAACATGTATATATATAAACCGTTTAAGGAATTCCAGGTTTTCAACTATGGAGTATGTATAGCCTAGTATAGGTTTTCCATGTTCTTCATCATCATTTTCATTTATCATCTACCAGAATTGTGCAGATATGTTATTTCAAGTGTTTTACAGTTACATGTTTCTGGTTGTGTTTTGTGACAAAGCAGTGACGTGTAACCTATTTGTCCGTCTAGTTCATGTGTTTAAATTCTTAGAGATTATGGATTGAGAAACACTCTCAAGGAAAGGTTAACAGTAGATTCATGATTTTAATGTATGTTAGACTCATTGTCTACTCATCAGCTATTATTAGAACAGGTGTAAATGGCACATGCTTATTGAACTGTGCCACGATGACGTTTTAATTTCTCTTTATGTGTTTGTTTGTCTTTGTCTTGACTGTGCTGTGTAAACAATGAAGTACTTCAAAGTCAAACTGAGAGTCTTGTGTAACAGTGTTCAAGTCATTAGATGGATATAATTCATTCACAGACCCTGTGGAAGAAAATAATTATGTTAAATTTGGATGTGACATTTCAAAAAAAGTTAAATGATTGAAGTTCTTCATCCAATATTTTAGGGTGATAAAGGGATGAGAACGTCAGTGCCCAGCATTGCCTCAGAGCAAAGTTATGAATTTACCTGTAGCGTCATGATTTATTATAAAACAATGATATTTATTCTAGTTATCACTATTTTCTTTCACATTGAAAGCTGTGTATGTTAGGGAAAAAGTGCTGTGTCTATTGCTTTTGCTCCACCTTGACTTATGTACAACCATTATGTACAATATCTCCCACAACTTAAAAAGAGAATCCTACACCAAGTTCATGAAATCTTTTCCATCCGCCTGAAACAGACCTTCAAGATAAGGATAAGGATCTGAATGATGTTGTACTGCTACCAGGTAAAAATGCATGCTAATGTAACTCAAGCACTTCCTATATGAGCCGTTTCTTCAGCTGGAAAAAATTAACGAAGCCAAATTAACTTTTTATCAGATTTGAGAAGGGGCCAGAATCAGGCTGTTTATTGTGAAGGGTAAACTAGGCATGACTTCATTGCTCATTGCCTATGTAATAACACATTATGACCATTCACTACATCCTTAATAGGTTTGCTTTTCTATATTATCAAAGTGTGTGATTTGTTAAATAAAGAATGCAAGTTGACATCACAACATGAGGTATTATCCTAGTAATATTATCATCATTAATAAATTGAAATGTATTTTTGTAAGTAATCAAAAAGGGTCCAGAACTGTCATATAAAACTAATATATTTTTAATGTCTATTGTTATCAGCCGGACCGTTATATAAAGATATAATCAGTTGCATATTTGCCACTGAAACTTACCCTTAAGGGATTGCCTGTTGGCTTAAAGCAACATCTATTGAAATAAGACTCTGACACAGTGCTAAGGAATTAAAATAGGATTATATTGTGACTTTATCCCTGCCATTCAGGACTATATGAACACCATATGGTTTCCCTGGTATAGGAATGCAGGCATGGTGATGACTTGTGTTATCATTCTAACATTTAGACTTTATTGCTAATTCATCATGCCAGCTTTGTTAATACACTAAAGTCATTTCAGGAAATGTTGAAACTTGGACAATGTTAATCCAGTTAACTTAACATTTTAACAAAATGTAGTCTGGCATAACCATATCTATTATCATAACTATATATATATTTGAATGCTGCAGAAATAATCTGAAAAAAAGAAATGGTAATCAAACAAATTATTTACTCTGCTGTATGGTCTTGCCAATGTACGTCTAAGGCCTTTTCCTATTGGCCGCTTCTGTTGATCGTCCTGAGAATGCCTATGGTAGGCCACCAAATCAAATCAACTGGTTATGTTATTTGTTACCAGGTCTACTATTGGCTGAACCAATTGGCTGTTTGTCCTGTTTGCTGAGATTTCATTGGCTAAGGCAGTGTATCATATCTGAGGTGTATTACCTTGTCAATCTCATTTTGTTGATTAAAGAGAAAACTCATCATTTAATAACTGTTGTTTAAGATAGTTGACACAATAAGAGGATTCTTGTAGCAAAACAATTTCCATCAAGGAGTTGTTTTTCATCAGTTATGAGTGTGGGCAGTAGACTCAATGTAACTGGAAATAAAGTTAATTCAAATAAAGACCAATAAAAAGGTGTTTTGTCTATGTCCTTTGATTTGTATTGGACACAAAATGTTTATAATACCTAAGCATTGCCACAGTCACACTGTAGTATAGATAGTGCATCACATCCTGTTGCTTGCTGACTAAGATTCTGCTTGCCATGAAAGTTTTATTTTGAAATATTATCTCTCAGTGGGGATAGAACATTTGGTCAACCTTGATAGATAGTTATCAATGTTGATCCAACGTTGATTCAATGTTAAACTCAATGTTGTGGCCACTGGGCTACCACTTACTGTCAGTCTCTTAATCCTATGATGTATCCCGTTTCCTATATTCAATAATATTACAAACAGACGTAATATAATTTTCAAGACGACTGCTGAAATAGTCCCCTATATTAAATTCACAGGGAAAAAAGTTAGCGTGAGCTGGACTCTCACCAGAGTCAGGCATTGCCTGACTCAGGTGAAAGAGTTGTTTGCATTAAACATGTAAGGCCTGCCACCAATATACAGAGCAGTCACATTCAACAATGAGGTGTTGAGCAAAAAGAATTGTATCACTGCTGTGAATACTTACACCACCTACACAAGAAAAATGCACCAGACTCACACTTAATTAACTAGAGTCAAGATAATTTATAGAAATAAGTATAGATGACAAATTTGGTCAAATAGCTCTGGCCTAGCAGCTGTTATATGAAACACACTTTTCTTATTTTAGTATGACTTTATTTTAGTATGAAAAAAAGCAACTATAGTGATCTAATCTGTGCGGCACATTGTCAGGGGACTGGCGGCCATTGTTGAGATGTAATTTGAATGTACGCTCGGTTTCCCAGCAACAAAACCTTGGATGCCACCAGATGGGTTGTCATAATTGTTCTGGGACCAGATGAAAGATGGAAACAGAAAGGGAGGGGCTCTGTGGTTTCGTGTGTGACGAAACTAAAGGCAATGCTTCATAACACCAAGTTATGATTCAATAGTACTATTCTATTTGAGCAAACAATGCAAGCACAAAAGTATACCAAACCTAAAATTGTTCCCTTCAAGGACATACCATTATCAAACAGATTAGCTTCATATTAAAATTCCAAGCTATTGGAAGACAATTGTCTATATTTTTGTAGAGGAGAATCGAGAGATGTCATTGTAGTAGTCTAAGAATCTCCCACATACTCCTCTTACTCCCTTTAAGTATCTTTGTCTCTTCCATGAAGATGAAACATGAACAACTGACACTGGCTACAACCACATCTACAAGAAAGTTTCAAGATAAAAGTAAATGTAATGGATAATCCATAATACCAGTAATCAGACGTATCTTTATGCCTTTAAAAACTAAATCTTACAAACAAGATTATCAGGACTAACCTTTCCCTATGAGCTATCGGTTCATTCTGACAGTGACATGCAGTAACCATGGTAACCATGTTGACTGTATAGATGTGTCTGATAAAGAGGTCCTAGGGTGTTGTCACCCACTAGCTGCTCCTTCATTAGGGAGTCATAGGCACTGGTGAAGGGGCGAGGGGAATTGATGGATTGTGATACCTTGCCCCCTCTTGTGGTTGAAAGCCTATTACGTAAAGGCTATTTACACCTTGATTAGGAGCCAGGAGTGAGGGAGCAGAAACATTTCATCAGATTTGTGCCATAAGATTATTTGGAATTTTAGGTTTATATAGAATAGGAATACTTATGGAACGAACTGTTATCAATATTTATAGATGGATATATCGCACAATTTGGCTGATCATTTTGTCTGTTACCTAAAATAAACACCTTGATAACATGTTTATATGGGCCTCAATAAAACCACTCCTAGTCCGTGTAAACTTCCCTTTCACAATATATCACCGGTAATTGCCAAGCAAATTGCCAGCACAGCTCCAAAAGGTCAGTACTTGTGTATACATCTTTTACATTTATGCAACCCAGGCTCATAGCTTTAACTTCTTATTGATTTATTCTATGTTAATTTCCTTGGCATCCCCAGGCACAGGCTATGGACATTACGTGAGTGTATTCCCTAATTATGGCCCATAATATCCCTGGTGTCTCTTTATCACCTATAAAAGCAAGGAGGTGTTTGGATGGTCTATAGTGGGCCGCCTATTCCGTGTTGTATCTCACCAAAGTTGTACCTAAGCCATGTTGCCATTTTGTAGATGTGCCATGTAGTAACTTAGGTATATTTAGAGAATAGAAAAATATATATGTTCTTCATGTTGAGACTGTCTGTTGGCTATGAAGCACAATGGTGTCAAGCCTTCATAAGGCACATGACCAAACGGCACGTGACCTACCGGCACGTGACTGAACAGCGCACAAACAAACAGCATGTGACCAATCTAGAGCTATAACACAGAGTCAGTTGTTTCATATTGTATGTTAGACCTACTCAAGATCAGTGTACTAACATGTGTTTAAACTGCATCACAAATTTGGACATAAATTTTTTTTTTTTTTTTAAATTGATGCAGATCTGATTAATATTTATTTTTCTTCATTTCATTTGCCCCCCACACTATTGTATGTACCACCAGGGAGGGGCGTGAGCACGCAAAGGGACCTGACCCCCTCTGGGGAAATACAGGGAAATAGTCTGTGTGTAGAGGCAATACAGTGTTTGTATTCCTGAGCTCTCAATATGATACACAAACAATGGGGGACAAAGGGAAGAAAATCTACCAGTACTAACATTAGCAATGTCTAGATAGAAATTATGCTGGTATAAGCTGTCATTTCATTCCTGTAGTCATAAAAATATTGATGTTTGAAGGAAGAGAAGCCATGATCAAAATGAGGACAACTCAATCACTACAGTTATTGTAAAACTAGAATTAAACTATGAATCTTAAATTGCAATATCCCCTTATTTAATTCAATATTTTGTTATTTGGTTGAGAGCTTTTATATTCTGCTTCTTTTTGCATTTTGTGTGGATGAAATACTTCACATTCATTCTGACATTCTTGGGGTCATCTGTGTTTCCTGCCAAAGTGATTTTTTATGTCTACTGACTTTTATCCTACTCACATGTGTCAGGAAACATGTAGGAACAGATTGATTAAATTTCTAAATAGTTGCATATTCCTTTTAAAGCATATTTCCCTTCATCATTATGATGCATGAATGCAGCTTAAGCAAGAAACAGTGCTGCATGAATGCATCAGGATGACCCTGTAGGTCTGATATAATGTATAAATGAACTGCTGAGTGACTCAGCAGGGATGCATTTATACATCATGGCCAGTACCAGTTGGAGAGTACAGACCTGGTGAGTTATACATCAGGGCTGTATTCATGCTGAGAAGGACACAGGATATACGTGGCTCTAGAAGGGTTAATCTGATACCCTCTAGGCCCTAGGCCCTCCCTGTAGCATACCCTCCCTGTAGTGAGATATATCCAGCAGCCCTGCGTGCTGCGAGCTCTAATCGTGGTAGTGTATAGACCTATAGACCTCCCCACAATCTCCCATCATGCACCCAGCATTACACACTCACATTCAGGTACCTGTCACCATAGCAACCAGCAACCACATGACTAGTGCCGCTTGTTGCCTGCAGGCTGCGCTGGTTGCTGGTCTGTAATTACGACCGCTGAGGGTTTCCAGGACCAGGGTTTCCAGGACCATTGGAAGGCTGGATATATGCCAAAAGGTTTGAGGTTGATATTTGAGAAATCAAGTGGCAACAATAAGAGGTAAATTAAAGTGTGAACTACTGCAATCAAAAACAAGCATACTAGACTCAAATCAATCTAACATTTGATCTTTAGGACATTGATCTTTTATAATTTGGAATTTTAAGTCTTGGCCCGAATGGGATCTGGTTAGGATATCTCTAGTGTCTTGATACCTTGGAAGTTTTGCTCTTCTATACATAAATTTCAGGAGGTCAGAAATGGCTTCTAATGTTCTTGTCTCTGAGCGGGTATTAATCATGGGAGTATGGGCAAGGTGGGGAAGGCCCAGGCATCTTTTCATAATAAAATTCTGTAAGGTTTGTAGTTTTGTGACAGTGGTTTTTGTTGCATCTGTATAAAAGAATTTCCATATTTGATTGCTGGTAGGACTTTTGTATTGTATATCTCTAAGGCAGTATTGTCATGATATATAGTCAATGCTAGAGCTCTATGGTACATAGATACTCATAGTAGTTTATTCATATTTTTCATTATCATTAGCACCATTTGTCACCACAGTAAGTAAACAGCAGACATTCCATGAGGGAAAGCCCTGGTCTGTAATGTGTAACCCCCACAGCTGTGAGGGGCTGTGGTTGTCAGCGGGCAGCCATTACTGAAGTCATCAGCTCCACATTATGGAGGTGCAGGGAGATAATGAGACAATCGGTGCAGCTTGTTTTAGTCCCTGTTTGTAATTAGACTCTGCTACACTGCACTGAGTGTGACCTGCAGCCACATCCCATAATGAGGGATGTGGCGTGAGGCCTGTCCTAGCTACATGGTATATGTTGTACGATCCGCTAAACAGGTTCTAATTTCAGAATGAATTAAAGTCCCATTTCTCAGACCATGTTGTTTTAGTCCCCGTTTGTAATAAGAATCTGGTACACTGCACTGAGTGTGACCTGCAGACAACTCATAACGAGGGACTGTGCCAGAAATAAACGGAGAGGTCATATCCCATACTGAGATCTTCCACCAGTATTTGCAGAGGCCATGTAAAGCAGCCTTCAGATAACGTGCAATGACAAAATTCAATAAATTGTGCACACATGTTCCCATGAGCCTTTGCTGTAATTTGCTGTAGCTTTATCAATCTAATGTCATAGTTTTCTTTTTTTACTAAACTGTACCCAATAAACCATATCAATATTTAAATTACAATATGTGTAGTCCCCGCTCCAGATGCACAGATAGACAATTTCACCTACATGAAATTTAATTGTTGTAGAGTAATAACCCTAAATGGGATGTCATTTGTCACATGTAGCAAATCAACATGATGGTACATGGTAATTTGTAGGCAAAAAAGAGCAAACATGATTGTTTGATTGATCTGGCAAGGCTTTTCTGGCAATGTTAACTGAATTTTTTTCCCCCCATGTTGGATTAAATGAAAAAGGACAGTGATTCAAAACGGGCTCAACAATGTGAGGGGACTCGCAGCCATTGTTTGCTGGAATTTGATTTTACTCTCAGCTTCCAAGCCACAAAGCCTGAAGACCTTCAGATGGGTCGTCCTAATTGGGCTGGGACATTAAATAGGGACCGCAGAGGGGAGGAGCTCTTGGCTATTGTGTGTAACAAAATTATAGGATGTGCATTCTGAGCACTTCAAGTATTATTACAGGTATATGCACATAGTGACAGCTGTGTGGCTCTGTGCTAAACCAACCACTGAATCTCACAATGCCCTGGATGAATAGCTATTGTTACTGGTTCAGGATACAGGGATTGTATTCTGAGCCAACTGATTCGAAGAATAGGTTGTATTGAATATATTCTCTTTATTTCAATAGATCAAGCACAGTTACAGAATGAGATATATTCTCAGATCTTATTAATTCAGATCACTCCCAACTCTCATACCCAAATGTACCTCAGAACCATACTTCAACAAGAATGGGGGATAGGGGGTTCTAGAGTTGGGGCTATTCTGGCTTCATACAGAAAGGTTTCTCCAACAGTTCCTACTCCAGCATGGGAGTAGGGAAGGGTGGAGAGAATACCTGTCACAGCAATCTCCAGGACTTGGAGATATATGTGACAGTAACCAACCTGTAGGGAGCCCAGCTCCAATTATATATCCACAGCAGGGATCTAGGATCCACTGCTGCCTTTTACCCTATGCTCTCGTCCTCACAAGAGTCAAGGGGTAAGATGAAGGTGCCCTGGCAGGCAGGCCTTATATACCTGCCCACAGGGTCACAAACACTTCACTGGTCAGGGTTCAGTGGGAAGAAATCCGGGAGTCCCAGGCACCCATCACCACCAGCAGCAGGGGGGAGGGGCATGTACCCAGTGACCCCGGGACCTTCTCAGGAAATTCCGGGTGAGGGCCGGGAGGGCCCGCAGCAGGCGTGAGGGTGAGAGGAGTAAGGCGGATCACTACACTATGACTGATATATTGGATATGTTACACACACTCTATGTATACATACATACAGCGTTCCTGAATGTTTTAGTCTTCTCAATCATTGTAGAAAGTGGAGGGTGGTAAATGAAGTATCTGTTTCGTTGCCCCTTCTAATTGTTCAATCTGTCACCATTGGCTAGCCTATAAAGAAACAATGTTATCACATTGAAGGAGGTTTTTAAAACAGAATGCATATTGGATGTTCTACATAAAGTATGATTTGTCTAGTGTTACCTCACTTCAGAAGGCAAAACAAGTGCAATGATATCATTTAGAACTAACACATCATCACAATTGTTTACCTAAACGGAAGGTTTAGTTGTACTAAAATGTTTATACCAGGCATAGCCCTATGCACGTATAAACCCTGGAGGAGAGGAGCGGTTCACCGGGCAGGAGTTGCTCACCGCCCCCTCTAGGAGGTGCCTGCGGCGCCCTGAGGATAGTTCCCCGTTCCGCTGCATGACATCAGCGCCACCATGACATCATGCGGTCATGTCGCTTAGCAACGTTCCCCTTGATGACCGTGTACTATAAGAACCTACCCTGGAGTAACGGTCGTTAGTTGATCACAGCAGTTCCTCCAGTAAGGTCGTCACCCGATTCTCCAAATTTTTAATTTTTATATTGGGATTTCTTGTGATTTTTGTGATATTTATTATTCATTATGTGATATCTATTCTCAATTATTCATGATGTGATGTTCTGATCATTGTGTAATTGTGCTTATATGTACTTGTTAGCTTTCTGTGTCTGTTTAGACCTGGTTAGGCGGTAATGGTATTGTGTTATTGCGATGCAGGGGTTATTGCCCTTTTCTTGCATGTGTTATTTCATATAGGCCTGGTGAGCCTTGGTATATGTCACGTATAAAAAATGAGTGTGACTGCATTTTTGACTCAGTGTAATTGTTATTGCTGTGATAATAAAGTTATAGGGCTGAGCTTAGTGCTATTTTCCACTACACTAATGTATCTTGTCTTCCTTTAATATATTCAGATATATTAATTATATACTCTTATCATACCGATAGCATCCATAGCTTATAGTATAATCTTCTAGAGTACCGGTAATTGATTATAGTCTAATGTAGATCTATTTATCTTAAGGGCCCGAGTGCTCCTACTATAATAATTATTGTATTATAACATAATTGTTATCTCCCACCTCTCTGACATTTATATACACGAGCATTCCCAAAATTACAACATAGTCCTTTTTATAATTAAGATGCATAGTGTACAGAACATCAACAAACTCCTCCTCAGCATTGGTTCTTTTCCCTCAAGAGTCTTTATCGTCTATTTTATAAAGACCAAACCATTCGCCATCACTTCTTTAATGTAACGTTCTAAATGCAAAAACATATAATTGTTTGCAATAATTGGCTCCTTCTGTAGGTGAACACAATCTCACAAGTTTTCACCTACACAAGTGACTGCCTTGCTCTGGGAGGTCAACAGCTTGTGAGTAAGTTATTAACATTAACACTATCTGGGTAGAGACCCATGACTGTGAAGTGATAAATGGAGTGTCAATGTTTTTGGGCGGACGATGTGAGTACCCTTTCTGGTTATAATCACTGGTAGCTTCCAAGTCGTCCCTTCTAATGCCTACAAAAAGAGTTATTTGCATAGGAGAAAAAGAGGATCTGATTCTTGTTCAAAGATATGCTATGCTTACTTATTGCACCTAGGCAAATGGCATACATACATGCAGGCTCTGTATTATATAGGGAGGAAAATGTCATGATGTATCCCAATACCTCACAGAATATAAGTCATCATAGTTCTTATCTTCAGAGCACTCAAAGTTCTCACAGAACTCTTCCTATAAACACTTCATTTCACTGTATACACCACTGTCTACACCAGTTAAAATGTGTACCCATAGTATAACTGTTCATAAACTATCAGTATCAGCAACTATAGTTAGTAAAACAGCCAGTTCTATCATGGTCAATAAGTCAGTGTCATCTGCTGTACTTGGTAAAAGACAAAGTCCTGTCATCCTCAGTGATACAACGTCCCTCAGCCTGAGGCATGTGTCTTTATGTAACGGTGATTAAGGCCTCACAATGCCTCATCTTCAGATGCAAAATAACTGACAGCTGTCAATTTAACTCAGAAATACCAACAGAGAGACTGACACTGATGGACTATGTCAATCAGGACCATCTGGATGTTTACGGTTTTAACTGATCTGAGGGATTGCGGCTACAAAAGCCTTGGTGTAGCAAACATAATTGATAAAATATCAGCTATTATTCATGATAGTGTAACATATATTCAATTTCCCTAAGTGAATCAAATATTAATATTAAAAAATATACAAAATCAATATAGATAGATAGATAGATAGATAGATAGAGATAGATATAGATAGATATAGATATATACATTCTTCTTTGTAAACAGCACTGCACAGCTATGCCTTTTTTCCTGCTGCACATGACAACAGGGTATGCTCATACCAGACACTTCTGGCTGGGGAGATGATGTCTATCAAGCTCGCACCACCTCGACCTCGTTTCCCGAGCGTCATCGCTGGCACCAAAGGTTGCTGGTTAAAATAGTTCCTGTGCGCTTGGTGCTGTTGTATTAAAAGTGCAGATGGGTACCGCGTACGAATCCCCCCCAATATACGGGGGAAGTGATGCGGTCATGGCCTCCTAAATACCAGCGATGTCGCTCGGACTTTGTCCAAGCGCGAGTTGGGGCCAGCTTGGATGTCTATTTATAGCACAGGGAGATTGCAGCGCCCTCAGGCAATGAACGGAAGAACTATATCTTTAGCAGCTACCTAATACCTGTTCGATAGCAGTGTTATTTTTGCATTACACATAGTCTTGTCTACAGCCAGTCACTTCACACTATGAATAGGCAATGTTGGATGCTTAATGCCTATAAGTGGTTCACCATGAGTAATGAAAGTCCCAGTATATATATATAGTGCCAGAGTGGCATATACTAAGAAGTATGTATGGGTGTAGCCCTGGCAGCTTTCTCATCAGATGTTGCTGTAAAACATATTATATTCATAGACCTATTCATACAGTGGTTCTAGACTAGTAGATAGATTTGCAAATAGAATAATCTGGCAGCCAGCATACTTAACCTTGCAAAGATAACCCTGACCATGGCAACCAATTATCAATACACTTATCTAAAACAGTTCGACATTAGAAATATTTATACACATTAAATATAGAGATAATAAGTCATAGCTCTCCGTACCCAAATCTTTTGTAACTTGCTCAAAGGGTATTTTTGCAAGGTTGCCATGTAAATCACCTTCACGCAACTAGACTAAAATATCATTGGCCTCAGTATGTAAAAAGTGAACCAAGTGCTGGGCCAGTTAGACCATGAGCTGAAATTAAGTGGTGAAGTGGTCCCAGCAAACAGTCCATAGATAATCCCAAAGTCCACTGCGACAACAACCTGCGTCAAAATGCTATCACACCCCTGACACCCCCATTTCAGGTCTGTTTCCCTGTGGACACGGGCAAAATAGTTGAGAAATAGCAATGGCAGAGATGCAATACCGTTTTGAAGCAGGTTCCTGTTGCTGTGAACTTAGGGCTTAAGGTAAGCAGACAGAGACCGGGTGTGGAGTGGAGTATACATACCTGCCTATAGATCACCCCTCCCCTCTCCTGGTGTATAATGCAGCATGGAGTGGGTGTCAGCTGCAGGCTGAATGTTGGCAGTAACCGCATAATGATGAGAAGAGAGACACAAGCATGAGTGTCACTACATTGTTTGTGTTCTTGTGCTTTGAATAGTGTCAGGAAAGATTGATGAAGTGTGGAACAAATACATAAGTATAAAGGAACAATGCTATATATGTAGCAAATATCTTAAATATGAATTTTATGATTGTGTTTCCCTATCTGTTAAGTTTTTTCCTTTAACCCAGATGTTAATTTAACAGCAGCTAAGTTAAACCATTCGTTTTATTATAAGCGCTTGACAGTTGTATCATGTTTTTGGTTGCTAAAGTGTCTGCATTTGGAAAAAAAAAGGAACTGATTGAAAGGATTGTGAATATTAAGAAATAATTAATTCTGATTCTGTTTTTGGTTGCCTTAAGAACTCTATCCCTCGATAACAATCTCCTCTACAGCCAAACTCCCTCACACTTATAGTAAACTCTAGCTCCCTGAATGGTTATCTTTATAACTGCTTCTGGCCTCCCTCCCAGTTCCCTTGTACTCGGTGATCATAACCTCCCCTTTAATCTAGTATATTTAATATAGAAACAGAACAGCATTATGGAGACAGATGGGTCCATTCCTCACCCCACTAAATACAGGTGGTACATCATTAAAATGGTAGCAGCATTTGGATGATGTACTCCACCAGTTGTTCCTGTTGTCAGGCTTTGGCTATGCCAATAACCTGCCCTTAAGGGTTCCTGTAGATCTAACAATATGGACGGGTGGATTCTAAACCAATAAAATCATTGGAATTATGTAACCCATGACAGAGCAGGTACTTGCTATGATACAATTCTTATTGGCCCTTATTACACAGGAAAATCGCAAACACCAGACCTCTACACACACACACAGTATATTAGGCCAACATTGGCATCCAAAGAGCATTGTCACTAGGGATAGCAGCACACCCTTCTACACACAACCACACAATGAGGTGGATACTGTGCCATGTGCTTGTACACACTATAATGTCTGCCCTAATCCACCACACCTTATTGTGCCAATATTACCCACTCCCCTCCTGCACACCCCTACCTCCTGCCTCTGTCACCAGTGTTAAATATGACCAAACTGCCACACAGCCTTGAGCACACAAGGCCCATTACTAGGCCTGGACGAATTTATATCTCATAAAAATGATCCCGGATCCTGGATCGTTTTTTAATGAGGAGTGTGGGTTCGAATCCCACCATGGCACAATAGGTATTACGATTTATTGAATCTGTATTTAATCCATTTGAGACATAAATATCACCAATACTGGCATATTTATTAAACATAGGAAATATGTTGCATGGTTATTTAGTTCAATTCAGGTGTATTCAGATATCAACAATACTACTAATGTAGCCAGAGTGGGATTCGAACCCACACTCTCATGGTTTGCTGATACTAGTGGACATATACAGTATAGCAGGGTGTGTGGGCCAGTGTAGGTACATATGTCTAATTACTCTCCCAGACTGTAAACGTACAGTCAGGGCCCGAGACTGACTGCCGCACTGCTACAAAGCATATCATGAAGCATAGTCACTCTTGCACCATTTCTTACAAATACTTAGGGAGTGGTCGGTAGCGGAGGCTGGTGGATTTCAACGCAAGGTGGTCGAATTTGGTTTGTTCCCCCCACGGGAGGGGTAGAAATTTTGCTGTCCCCCCCCCTCAAGCTGTGACCCCTTTCACCTACAGTAACGCTCGGGCTTTTCTGCTAAAAAAGGGTGCACTGTTTTTGGTTCCCCCCCCCCCCATCAAGAGGGGTCCTTTCTTTTTGGTCCCCCTAATCCAACAACCCCGCCCCCTCCCCTGTTGTTACGTAATGACCACTCAATTATATATAAGTGACACTTTCTGCAAGTGTTTTCCACATTAACATGGTAATGCTTGTAACATAAGTTTTGTATAACTAACGCTCAAAAGGAGATGTCTCTAAGGTAACCCCAGATTTATGCTCCAGTTTTGTTCAGCCTTAACCCCTGCCGTGCCCCCCTCACCATAGGGCTATATTAAGGTACCATTGTCTACACGGCCACATGCTGCAGGGTGCTATAACAATGGTGTTACAACAGTGGTTTGTACACTGAAAATCCATAGGTTGAAAGGGTAAGTCAGTACAGACTATCTTAGGTTGGTCAATAGCAAAGGTTATAAAAAAAACTGAGGGGGTCAGTCAGTAGTGCCTAACCTAGGTCCATCATTGGTGTGTTGTATTTGTATACCACTAGTTGGTGCCACCTGTAAGATACTATGATCACCACTCGGTGGCTTCCCCTGGAAATTAAAAGACTTAGGTGGGTTGGTCAGTACTGACAATAATAACTTACCTATGTCAGTCATATAGGGAGCCTAGACTAACTAGGTTAGGTACTAGTGACTGAGATATTAGTCGTATAGGGACCCTAGGAATATCAGTGTAGATGCTCTAGGTGCAGGTTACTAACACTACAGTGCAGCTATATACACTGTGTGACCAGCCGGCTACTGGGCTTGTCCTATCGCAAACACTATCCAGATAGACCACTACTGTGCATCCTCACTGTTAAGTGCTACATAAGTTGCTTGTCGCTGGTTTCTCGAGTACCAAATTGTAGGCAGGTATTGCTGTATGAATGCCAATGGAGCAGATGAGGCAGGTATACAGTGATGATACGTATATATATACCTTGGACAGTGTTAACTCATAATCCAGTATGCAAAAACTCTGTTAAATATTGAATCATTTTAGAACCAACCTTTAACCAAAATTGGCAAACATTTGCCTATATTGAATTAATATTCTGTGCCTAGTGCGCAGTAGACAAGGCAAAAAAAAAAAAGGTTTGTTTCAGGTCTGCCAACCGACCCTATGTAAACAGGGCCGACCCTACGTTTTTTTATGCAATTTTGAAGAATTTTTTATATTTTTACACTTTTTGGGGATAAATTTTAGGTTTTCAAAAGTTTTGAAAAAAATCTTCCCATTTTCATGCTTTTTTTGGGTCAATTTTAGGGTTATGTAAAAAAAAAAAGTTTAAAAAAAGAAAAATCCGACCTACTGACCCTAGAGTTTCATCCCATATGTGACTCAATCCAGCATAATAGACCTTATGTTGGATACATTTGTTTTGCAGCCTTTGGAGCTCACTCGACAAATCTACATTGGCATTATCATACAAAATATCCGCATAATCAATAACAGGAATGACATGACATTTATACACCCTTAGACGTGCTTTTTTGGACATACGTTTCTTCACTTAATGCAATTATAAGGATTTAAAACGAGTATTTTTTATATGATTTTTCAAATGAATCTTGAAGTTCATTTCTTCATCTAAAAGGACACCTAAATATTTGTAGGAATTTACATTTTTGAGTTGTGTGTTTCCGAGACTAATATTGGGCTTTTGGAGTTTTTAAAAAAAAATTCTTTGAAGCAATAGTCATAATTTAAGTCTAGAAAGGACTCATTTATCGTCAATTTGTTAGATGACGACCAAGAGCTGTGGAAATTACTCCTGTGAGATGTACCATGTCTTTACCTGAAGCGTATAAGACAGAATCATCTGGGCATAAGAGTGTATTATGCACATCATCAGGTAAAATACAATCATTTATAAACAGCAGAAAAAATAAAGGCCCCAAAATAGAACCCTGAGGCACTCCACAGGTCAAGGCAGCTTTACTTGATGTCAAATTGTTAGCTGTAGTACGTTGGTAGCGATTTGATAAATAATTTTTTATTAAGTCTAAATTTTTGTTTTTAATTCCATATTTTTCTAATTTTTATAAAGAGAATAATGTGATTTACTGAGTCGAAAGCTTTCTTTATATCTATAAATGCTGCTATTGAAAAGTTTCCTTTGTTTCTATTTATTAATACATCATCTACAAATGTACTTACTGAGTCGAGTGTAGACTTATGTTTTTGATAGCCACCTTGCCTGGGACTTAAAATGCTATTAGCTGAAATATGATCAGACAATTTAGTATGTATGAGTCTCTCTAATAATTTACCTGGAACAGGCTTATGGGACGATAATAAGTCACTTTGGTATGATCACCACCTTTAGGGAGGGGTGTTACAATGGCCACTTTCCAAGAGTCCGGTATCTTACTAGATGTTACACACAATCATATAATCTTTATAAATCTTGCATGATTAGCCAACACCGCATCTAGCAATAGACAGATATGGAATGGCAGAGGATTTGGTAAGATCCAAGTCTTTCACACACTTAATTATTTCATCGTCAGAGAAATCAAAATCTAATAAAGTTTCATCACAAGTAGTACCTTGAAAAATCCAATCTGAGTTATGTTTCTCAGCCAATTTTGGGCCAATGCCCGCAAAGAACTCATTTATAAATGTAGCAGTGTTATCTAAAGAGACTGTGTTATCGTCATCATCAACTAGATTGATAGATTTCGTGCAGTTTTTGCTGGAGGGCAGGATCTCCTTTAAAATGGACCAACATTTCTTAGAGTCATTTATGCAATCTGCACTCAGATCAAATTTATCTTTTGCGGATTCAATTTCTTGAATGACAATGTTTTTTAAATCACGAGCTCTATGCCAATCTAAAATTGAAGTCGAATGCCTAGCCTCTGAGAGAAGATAATTTTTGTCTGTGATACGTTCAATCAAGTAGTGGGTAATCCACGGATCAGATTTATCCTTAACCTTGAATGTTTTAACAGGACATTGTACATCAAGCATGCGTTTAAGCATATTCTTGTATACTTCCCAAGCTTCATCAGGATTATCACAGGCATTAAAGTATGTCCAATCACAATTTTCTAAACTATCATGATAAAGCGTTTTATCAAAATTTCTATATGAGCGACCAACAAAAGATCTGACCCCATTTTTAACATGTTGATGCTTCCTGATGATATGTATCGGCAGGTGGTCACTTAAATGTATGTTTAAAGGACCTGACAAAGAAATTTCATCACAATTAGTAAACAATAAATCAATACATGTGTTAGTACCTGATGTGGTAGTTATGTCGTGTATTAGTTGTGTGAAATTAAATAATGACATGGTCTCAAATAACAAATTATTTTCATTGCCATTTACCAGAGCGTTTACATTAAAGTCACCTAACATAAATACATCATAGGATCAATTTGTAGCAATAACGCTTTAATTGTATCACAAAAATTCAACAAGGATCCACTAGGTGGTCTATAAACATTACATATTAACGCTTTTTTGGATTTACCTTTAACCGACAACAACCACTGTACCTCTATATCATCATTTGACCTATTTCAGTGACCAAATTTATCCACAGAGCAGGCAATATTTTCATCAACATATGCACAAAGGCCACCCCCTCTGTAAAGGCTCACTCTATCATATCTAAGCAAATTGTATCTGGGGTATGTGTAAAGTCCATCTAAATCACTGTCATTTAGCCAGGTTTCCGAGAATAATACAAAATATCTATGTCATTTTGCATTAATTCTACCTTTATATTAGTTGTTTTATTGCATATGCTTCTAGCATTTAAGTGCACAAGCGAAAACCCTTTCTTGAAATTAGGCACCGCGCCTGTTACAGAGGTAGTACATACGATTTGAACAGCCTATACATGAGCACTGTGTAAAACAATATAAAAAAATAGAAAGAAACAAAAAAACTAGAACCACCCCCCCTCCCCCCGCACAGGATTACTGCACTTGTGGCTTCCCAAATTGCCTGTATCATAAGTTTTGTATGACTAAAGTTCAAAAAGAAGATGTCTCTAAGGTAACCCCACACTTATGCTCCAGTTTTGGTCAGCTTTAACCCCTACCATGCTCACCCTCACCATGGGGTTATATTGAGGTACCATTGTCTACACAGCCACATGCTGCAGGGTGCTACAACAATAGTGGTTTGTACACTGAAAATCCATAGGTTGAAAGGGTTAGTCAGTACAGACTATCTTAGGTTTGTCATATGTGTGTTGGTCACAATAGCAAAGTTTATTCAAAAATGACTGAGGGGGTTAGTCAGTAGTGGCTAATCTAGGTCCATCATTGGTGTGTTGTATTTGTACACCACTAGTTGGTGCTACCAGTAAGATACTATGATAACCACCCAGTGGCTTCCCCTGGAAATTAAAAGACTAAGATGGGTTGGTCAGTACTGACCAACCTGACAATAATGACTTACCTACATCGGTCATATAGGGAGCCTGACTAACTAGGTTAGGTACTGGTGACTGAGATATTAGTCGTAAGGGCACCCTAAGAATATCAGTGTAGATGCTCTAGGTGCAGGTTACTAACACTACAGTGCAGCCATATACACTGTGTGATCAGCCGGCTACTGGGCTCGTCCTTTCCAAACTCTACCCAGGCGAACCAATTCTGTACATCATCACCGTTAAGTGCTACATGAGTTGCTTGGCGCTGGTTTCTCGAATACCAAATTGTAGGCAGGTATTGCTGTATGAATGCCAATGGAGCAGATGAAGAAGGTAAACAGTGATGATACGTATATATATATATACCTTGGACAGTGATAACTCATAATCCAGGGTGCAAAAATTCTGTGTCATGTTTAATCATTGTAGAATCAACATTAACTTAACATTTACATACATTTGTCAATGTTGAACCAATGTTCTATGCCTAGTGGGCAGGAGTAGACAAGATGAGGTGAACCTGAATCTGCTACCTAGGTAAAGCCCTGGCTGATCTACAATGGATCTTAAATTCTGAGATATATCACATGCACCAGTTTTAACATCATTCTTATGATAGGTTCTAGATCAGTATGTTAAATCTTTGGAAAATATGAAATGGATAGTGGAATATTTCTTGAGTTGACTAAACCTCTATGTACTTTCCCAACCTTGTGAGAGACCTGTCGGTCTATGCACACTCTGCACTCATTTACTGTCCCACACCCGCTATGCTATGCTATTAATCCCCAGGGAGCTGATCTACTGGCATAGGTCCCTAGAGGTAGGTACGATATATATAGACCTTCATGTGAGTCACTAGTAGTGATTTACTACTCCTGACTTCCCTCAGTCACTACCTCTCTCCTGGCAGAGTTCTCTGCCTGCAGACAGCCTCCGCACCAACCTGTCTGTGTAGGTCAGAGCCTAGATGAGATATCTACAACTGCTCTGTCTCATCTTCCAGTATGCAATGGAGTCATGAGAAGTATTGGGAGACTTGTATTTCCATTTACACTTAGCAGACATTCTTGACAAATATACATGTGCTAGAATTTAGATTGGATCTAAAATTACTGTAATCACTGCATTTCTCAAGCATCGGAAAACCAGATTCATTGTGAATTACAGAAAAAATTATGCCCAGATTCTGTTTGGAGATTGCCAAGTGTCCATGATGCAGTATAAGACATTGTATCAATACACCACACCAGGGGGCAGCAGCAGCAGCTAATGAGGCCTGTCAATAAGAGTCAGCTGTGACTGACAGGTGCAGACCCAGCCAACAAAAACTACGTTATTTTACGTCAAAATAACGTTTTAAACTTTACATAACGTTATGCCAGACTAAAGGGCCTTCGAAAAACGTTGACAAATAACGTTATATAACATTATAAAATGGTGTATAACGTTATTTGTTTACTGGGGAGCCTCATGAAAGGTGCAGGTGGAACTTGCTCCAGGGTTGGGGGACATGTGCAAGACATTGCCCTGTCTGCTGCTATGTCAGAATGTCAGCGTGTCAATGCCGCTGTTGTGTATCTTGACCAATAACAGCTATATCATACTCAATACTTGCTGCTTTTAACAGTTTGGAGATTAAAGGACAGGTAGATCTACCTGTCCTTTGCTATTAGATCTGGCAGAAATAGAATGAGGAAGATAGCACATATGTATTCCAACTTTTCCTACAAAATGCCAACAGTACCCCAGCCACCTGCGGCCACCATGTCAAGGTGTCTCCCCTCATTACCCGCCTCCTCCAGGGCACCACCCCTGGTGCTAACAATAGCCTCATTGTTCTATAAATAGAATAAAGTGCCTAATGCAAGTGCTAGTGCACCTTGGGGAGAGCTGAGAGGGGTCTATGAGTGACCTTGATCCTTGACCCCTCTCAAAGTGCCTTTCATGTCTTCTCATTGGCCAAGTAGGGGAAACCAGGCACGTTGCGGACACAGGCATGTTGAACAACCCGCTCTCTTTTTCCATTTCTTTGCGAATTTTATGGCAGTTTGCCGACCACTTTACATCACATTCATATGGCTCAAGGTGCCCCAGTGGGTGGTTCATCCTACCCCGTGCATGGGACACTTACAACCACCCTATAAAAAAAAGTGACCAAATTTGCCTTGGGCCAAAAAAAACAAAAAGTGTGTTTCAGGTTACATAGTCTGAAAATCTAGGTAGGGTAGGTTGGATTTTTATTTTTATTTTATTTCTATTTTTTTACTTTGGCCTCAAAAGTACCCAAAAACTGACTCGCAAACTTCAGCGCTGACTCGTCGACTATGGTGTTGACTCATGGACTATCAAATTGACTCTGAAATAGCTCCAAAATTGTTTTATAAAGACAGATTGTTCCCATGGCATGAAAAGTTCCTAAAAATTGACTTGCCAACACTGACGTTGACTCGTGCACTGTTAGAAGTAAGTAGTGTTCCTGTACACCAAATACTGGGGGCAACTATGGTTCCAGTAGATTGTGCTGTAGACCTACAGCAAGTGAGCTTTTGTATATTTACAGCATTATGTACTGTATAGGGACAGCAGAATCTTCTGTTACTGTACAGCAAAATTGATTGTAAATCATAGTCTGAAGGTCCTGGGTTTACCTCCCAGTGCTGGTGATATTTTTAACCATCCATGTGAGGGGAAAACGAAATTTAGGTGGATGTAGGAAAAACAAGAGAAGTGGCTCCACCAAGGATTGAACTCACTACCTGTGGTGTTGGAGACAGGCGCTGATCCGTTGCGCCACAGAGCCTGTGTTACAAACACACATATTGGGATATATCTCTACTCCACTTCTCAACTGTATAATAATAATTTGTAAAGGTCTGGGGTTCGCCTCCCAGTGCTGATGATATTTTTAATTATCCATGTGAGGCAAAAACGAATTTTAGGTGGATGTAGGTGAAACAAGAGAAGTGGCTCCACCAAGGATTGAACTCACCACCTGTGGTGTTGGAGACAGGCGCTGATCCATTGCGCCACAGAGCCGGTGTTACAAATGGTCATATTGGGATATATCTCTACTCTACTTCTCAACTGATTGATAATAATTTGTAAAGGTCTGGGGTTCCCCTCCCAGTGCTGGTAATATTTTTAACCATCCATGTGAGGCAAAAACGAATTTTAGGTGGATGTAGGTGAAACAAGAGAAGTGGCTCCACCAAGGATTGAACTCACTACCTGTGGTGTTGGAGACAGGCCCTGATCCGTTGTGCCACAGAGCCGGTGTTACAAATGGTCATATTGGGATATAATCTACCTCTGCCATGTCTGTATTAAATGAGCTACAGCCTTGTTGCTAAAGATCCCTGATGAGAGGTGGCTAGACCTAGGATCGATCCCACAACCTCTCGTGTACATTACAGGGAAAAGTACTGTAGATCTACAAGTCACTACCGTAACCTGCATCTACAGTAACAGAATTGTACGGTAGAATTTGCTGTATTATCATTTACAGCTAAAGTACTGTACATGTACAGCAAATTTTGCTGTTCACGAACAACAACTTTTTACAGTGTGGACCATCGAATTGACTCTGAATGCTGAAATAGCCCCAAAATTACTTAAAATATACATATTCTTTTCAAAAATGGATAAAAATTTCAGGTCGGGTAACCTGAAACACGCCTTTTTTTTTGGCCTTGCCATAGGTCCTTTCATATTGCAATGATACACTGTAACTGCTTGATACAAAATAAAAGTTAACATGACTTTAATAAGGTCAGGGAAATAAAGGTGCCAAAGTGGTTCAACGTGCCCTGGTCTCTCATATGGAAAATGTGGATTTGATATCTCTCTCTCTCTCTCTTCATCTCTCAAACTCTCTATGCACACATCTCTGGCTTCCTCTACCATTTCTCTCACCCAGACAGGTTATATTGACAGCGGTTACTGAATCAGGTTATAACCATCTTGTAGACAATTTGAAACCAGGCAGACATAGACGTTGTGCGTGTCCAATACTATACCTCATACTCCTGTCCATGTAAGTGTCTCTCTGTCCATCAGTCAGCTCACACTCGTGTCTTCAACCTGCATATCAATTGTCTATCTTTCTATCCATCTGTCCTCCTGTCCCTTGACACACACAGTCACTACGGTAGATTCACCTAGAGTCAGACACATACCTTGAGACGGATACTTGATTTAACTGTTGTCCAAGCATTTTAAGCCCTTCATTTGAGAATAATAGTAAAGTGTAAATGTTCTTCTTTCCAGAAGATAAATATGAATAGTTTTTATGAATAACCTCAGACTTCAATGTCCGTCTAAGGGTATGTGTCCGACCCATGGTGAATCTACCCTAAACATGTTACAATGTGATTTCTTTAATGTATTATATATACAGCAAATCTTAATTGACGCTGCTCCTATATAAAGTTACTTTGTTCATGTTAGTTGGATTAGCTCTGCTATTATCAGGTTCTTGTAGTTTTATTCCCTTAAGGACAACCTGCTGCATTAGGGTATCATTTATCATTAATGTATCATTTATCTAGTCCATGTGTAATACAAAAGTAACTGATGGATTAATTCTTTGTTACCAAATTTTACCCAATTCTATTATGCTCAATAAGTCAATGTCATAAGGTGTACTTGGTAAAAGACAGAGCTCTGTTATCCTCAGTGATGTAGTGTCCCTCGGCCTGAGGCAGGTGTCTTTGTGTAACGGTGATGGGGGCCTCACAATACATCATCTTCTGACACCAAATAACTGACAGCTGTCAATTTGACTTGGAAATACCAACAGAGAGACTCCAACTGATGGACTATGTCAATCAGGACAAGCCTTGTAGTTGTGTTTAGTAGCTAGTTGAATGTAAAGAACATGAATAAAGATAATGAAGTAGTATAAGACCTGTATATCCTTGCCTTTGGTGAATCAAATATTAATATTTAAGAATATACAACATCAATATAGATAGATAGATAGGTAGATAGATAGATAGATAGATAGATAGATAGAAAGATAGATAGATAGACAGATAGATAGATAGATAGATAGATGGATAGAGATAGATATAGATAGATATAGATCTATATATACATTCTTCTTTGTAAAAAGCACTGCACAGCTATGCCTATTTTCCTGCTGCACATGACAATAGGGTATGCTCCTACCAGACACTTCCGGCTGGGGAGATGATGTCTATTTATAGCACCGGGAGATTGCAGTGCCCTCAGGCAATGAACGGAAGAACTATTTCTTTAGCAGCTACCTAATACCTGTTCGATAGCAGTGTTATTTTTGCATTACACAAAGTCTTATCTACAGCCAGTCACTTCACACTATGAATAGGCAATGTTGGATGCTTAATGCCTATAAGTGGTTCACCATGAGTAATGAAAGTCCCAGTATATATATATATATATATATATATATATATATATATATATATATATATATATATATATATATATATATATATATATATATAGTGCCAGAGTGGCATATACTAAGAAGTATACATGTATAGGCGTAGCCCTGGCAACTTTCTCATCAGATGTTAATGTAAAACGTATTATATTCATAGACCTATTCATACAGTGGCTCTAAACTAGTAGATAGATGTGCAAATAGAATAGTCTGGCAGCAAGCATACTCAACCTTGCAAAGATAACCCTAACTATGGTAACCAATTATCAATACACTGACCTAAGACAGTACGACATTGGAAATATTAATACACATTAAATATAGGGATAATAAGTCATGTCTCTCCTTACCCAAATCTTTTGTAACTTGCTCAAAGGGTATTTTTGCAAGGTTGCCACGTAAATCACCTT
This sequence comes from Harmothoe impar, assembly GCA_947462335.1. Lineage (NCBI taxonomy): Eukaryota > Metazoa > Annelida > Polychaeta > Phyllodocida > Polynoidae > Harmothoe > Harmothoe impar. Next base: position 62,009,522 of record OX381713.1, on the reverse strand, counting down.
CACGCAACTAGACTAAAATATCATTGGCCTCAGTATGTAAAAAGTGAACCAAGTGCTGGGCCAGTTAGACTATGAGCTGTTGCTGTGAACTTAGGGCTTAAGGTAAGCAGACAGACTGGGTGTGGAGTGGAGTATACATACCTGCCTATAGATCACCCCTCCCCTCTCCTGGTGTATAATACAGCATGGAGTGGGTATACGTGTCAGCTGCAGGCTGAATGTTGGCAGTAAGTACATGTTGATGGGTCCTATAGTGCTGCAACAATGAATAGTAGCCTTACTGTGACTAGAGCTGGAGCAAGGAATTGAACTAATATGTTATTTGTACTCTCTGTCCTACTACCCCTCATAAGTTAAACAGTGTCTTTGTAATTTTGTTTTAGGGTGATGAAAGGCTCTCTAGAGCCATACCTACATGCTCAAACAATCCAAATGAAGTACCGTTTTGACCAGTGTAGTGGCAGGAAATCATACTGATGTATTACTTCTCCTCATTTGTAACTGTTCACTTTCTGCATAGTTGTAAATTGTCTCCTTATTGTAATGTTCTGGTAGGATTTCCATCTATTCTATTTTTGTAAGTTTTAACTGTGCTAAATCGAAAGAAATAGATCAGAAAAAATGAAATCATTCCAGCATTCTATCCTGCACTCAAATACATCAACAAGGTAGCCCCATCTGCAGTGATACACAGAGCAATAGCAGACTCTGATGGTAACACCAGCAATGGAACTTTTTCAGGCAGGAGGCTAAGCAGTGCTGCCATCTATTACCCTTTTTGAACACTAAATAATCAAAGCCCACCAGAATATAAATAATAGTCAGAATTGGAGTCTTGTATTACATACATACATCAAGAAGCTTTTGCCAAAACAAAAGGTAGATTATAAAGAGAAAGGGTTATACAATCAACTGAGACACAATTGTAGAATCATAGAATTGAGGATGCCAGCCTGTATAGCAGCTTTAACTCTCTTGGAAATAAGAGAGGGACAGAGGGTAGAAGTGTCGCAGGGATCAAGAACAGCGATGGAGGGATAACATATGGATGGACACACACATTGTAAAGGACAACATGAATGAAGAGACACAAACATGGGTGTGGATACATTGTTTGAGTTCATGTGCTTTGAAAAGTATCAGGAAAGATTGATGAAGTGTGGAACAAATACACAAGTATGAAGGAACAATGCTATATATATATAGGGTTGTCTGAAACCAATGTTGTTCATATAAAGGGACATATGGGAAGTAAGCTATTCAATGGGAATAACTTCAAAACGCCTCCCACCGTATCGAGCATTTTGACTAATCTGATGTACTTATACTACACTCAACAACTTGTGGAAAAATCGTTTTCCTTGTCCTGGGATATGGCATGATTTACTTGCATTCTATTTTTTCTGGAACAACCTCAGTAAATAGTTGAAAACTAAATATCCTCCTCATCTTGAAGGCAATTTCAAAATCAGTCCTCATTCAATGTTCCTTCCTCTTTAATTCTTTGCAGTGCAAAAAGCAAATATCTTAAATATGAATTTTATGATTGTGTTTCCCAATCTGTAAAGTTCTTCCTTTAATCCAGATGTCAATTTAACAGCAGCTAAATTAAACTTTTTGTTTTATTCTTAGCGCTTGACAGTTGTATCATGTTTTTGGTTGCTAAAGTGTGTCTACATTTGGAAAAAAGGAAGGAACTGATTAAAAAATAATTAATTTTGATTCCATTTTTGGTTGTCCTTAGCACTCTATCCTTGGATTACTATCCTCTCTACACCAAGACTCACACTTCCTACATTCTAGCTCCCTGAATGGTCACCTCTACAACTGCTTTTTGCTTACCTCCCAGTCCCCTTGCAGATACCCTACTAGAAACAGATGGTACATCATTAAAATGGTAGCAGCATTTCAATGATGGACTCCACCAGTTGTTCCTGTTGTCAGGCTATGGCTTCGCCAATAACCTGCCCTTAAATCCCCACCACCCCTATTTATAGGGCTGAGAATATGTCCAGACAGCACTCCGACTGTTCCTGGAGGGGCACCAAGATGTGTGTTCCTGTAGATCCAACATTACGGGTAGGTGGATTCTAAACCAATAAAGGCACTGGAATTATGTAATCCATGACAGAGCAGGTACTTACTATGATATAATTCTTATTAGCCCTTACCACACAGGAAAATCGCAAACACCAGACCTCTACACACAGACACAGTATATTAGTCCAACATTGGCATCCATAGAGCATTGTCACTAAGGATAGCAGCACACCCTTCTACACACAACCACACGATGAGGTGGGTACTGTGCCATGTGCTTGTACACACCATTATGTCTACTCTAATCCACCAAACCTTATTGTGCCAATAGTGCCTGCTCCCTGCACATCCCTACCTCCTGCCTCTGTCACCAGTGTTAAATATGAACAAACTACCACACTGCTTCAAAGCACCCGCAGAGAGAGGTCAGTGGGGGGGGGGGTGTTCACACAAGGGGGTCGACATTCGTTTGTTTCCCCCCTCGGGAGAGGTCGAAATTCTTTTGGTCCCCCCCCCCTCAGGCCCCAACCCCGTTGAGCTATAGTAACGCTCAGACTTTTTTTTTGCTAAAAGGGGTGAAGTGTTCTCCCTCCAAATCCACAAACCCCCCTGCCCTTTTCTTAAGTAATGACCAGTCCATTACAAGTAACCCTTTCTGCAGGTGTTTTCCACATTAACATGGTACTGCTTGTAACATAAGTTTTGTATGACTAAAGTTCAAAAGGGGATGTTTCTAAAGTAACCCCAGATTTATGCGCCAGTTTTGGTCAGCTTAAACCTGTACGGTGCCCCCCCTCACCATGGGGCTATATTGAGGTACCATTGTCTACACGGCCACATGCTGCAGGGTGCTACAACAATAGTGTTACAACAGTGGTTTGTACACTGAAAATCCATAGGTTGAAAGGGTAAGTCAGTACAGACTATCATATGTTTGTCATATGTGTGTTAGTCACAATAGCAAAGTTTATTCCAACATAACTGAGGGGGTAAGTCAGTAGTGGCTAACCTAGGTCCATCATTGGTGTGTTGTATTTGTATACGACTAGTTGGTGCCACCTGTAAGATATTATGATCACCACTCAGTGGCTTTCCCTGGAAATTAAAAGACTAGGTTGGGTTGGTCAGTACTGACCAACCTCACAATAATAACTTACCTATGTCTGTCATATAGGGAGCCTGACTAACTAGGTAAGGTACTAGTGACTGAAATATCAGTCATATCCCAGTGAGCATAGAACACTGAATCAACATTGCCATATGGTTGACAATGTTGATTCAATGTTGATCGAACTTTGATTCAATGTTGAACTGGATTTTGTGCCCAATGGGATAGGGACCCAAGGAATATCAGTGTAGATGCTCTAGGTGCATGTTACTAACACTACAGTGGCGCTATTATACACTGTGTGACCAGCCGGCTACCAGGCTCCTCCTATCGCAAACACTAACCAGATGGACCACTACTGTGCATCCTCGCTGTTAAGTGCTACATAAGCTGCTTGGTGCTGGTTTCTCGAGTACCAAATTGTAGGCAAGTATTGCTGTATGAATGCCAATGGAGCAGATGAGGCAGGTACAGTGATGATAGGTATATACCATGGACAGTGATAACTCATAATCCAGTGTGCAAAAACTCTGTTTAATATTGAATCATTTTAGAACCAACATTAAATCAACATTTGCAAACATTTGCCAATGTTACATCAACGTTCTGTGCCCAGTGAGCAGTAGACAAGATAAGGTGAGCTTGAATCCGCTACCTAGGTAAAGCCCTGGCTAATCTACATTGAAACTTAAATTCTGAGATATATCACATGCACCAGTTTTAACATCATTCTTATGATAGGTTCTAGATCACTATATTAAATCTTTGGAAAAAAAGAAACGCATAGTGGAACATTTCTTGAGTTGACTAAACCTCTATGTACTTTCCCAACCTTTGAGAGACCTGTCAGTCTATGCCCACTCTGCACTCTTTCTCTGTCCCACACACGCTCACCTGCTATGCTATTTAACCCCAGTGAACTGATCTACTGGCGTAGGTATGATGTATATAGACCCTCATGTGAGTCACTAGTAGTGATTTACTACTCCCGACTTCCCTCAGTCACTACCTCACTCCTGGCAGAGTTCTCTGCCTGCAGACAGCCTATGCACCACCCTGTCTGTGTAGGTCAGAGCCTAGATGAGATATCTACAACTGCTCTGCGTCATATTCCAGTATGCAATGGAGTAATGAGAAGTATTGGGAGACTTGTATTTCTATTTACACTTAGCAGACATTCTTGACAAATATACATTTGCTACAATTTAGATTGGATCTAAACATTATTGTAATCACTGCATTTCTCAAGCATCGCAAAACCAGATTAATTGTGAATTACAGAAAAGATTATGCCCAGATTCTGTTTGGAGATGGCCAAGTGTCCATGATGCAGTATTAGACATTGTACCAATAAACCACAACAGGGGGCAGCAGCAGCTAATGAGGCCTGTCGATAAGAGTCAGCTGTGACTCATAGGAGCAGAGCCTCATAAAAGGGGCAGGTGGAACATGCTCCAGGATAGGGGGACATGTGCAAGGAATTGCCCTGTCTGCTGCTATGTCAAAATGTAAGCGTGTCAATGCTGCTGTTGTGTATCTTGAACAAAGAGCTATAGCATACGCAATACTTGCTGCTTTGAACAGTTTGGAGATTAAAGGACAGGTAGATCTACCTGTCCTTTGCTGTTAGATCTGGCAGAAATAGATTGAGTAAGATAGCACATATGTATTCCAACATTTCCTACAAAATGCCAACAGTACCCCAGCCACCTGCGGCTACCATGTCAAGGTGTCTCCCCTGATTACCCCCCCACTAGGGCACCAACCCTGATGCTAAAAATAGCCTCCTTGTTCTATAAAATAGAATAAGTTGCTTAATGCAAGTGCTAGTGCACCTTGGGCAGAGCTAAGAGGGGTCTATGAGTGACCTTGATCCTTGACCCCTCTCAAAGTACCTTGCATGTCTTCACATTGGCCAAGTAGCAGAAACCAGACATGTTGGGGACGCGGGCATGTTGAGCAACCCACTCTCTTTTCTATTTCTTCTGGCAGTTTGCCGACCACTTTACATCACATTCACATGGCTCAAGGTGCCCCAGTGGGTGGTTCAACCTGCTGCATTGGGGTATTACTTATCTCTAAGGTATCATTTATCTAGTCCATGTGTAATACAAAAGTAACACTTTTATCTAACTGATGGATTAATTCTTTGTTTAATACCAAATTTTCATGGGTTTCTCCAAGATAAAAGGATTGGGTTGATACCAAAGACTTGATCTGTAGATCTCCTTTGCATAGCCTGAGGACATGAAATAGGGACCACAGAGGGGAAGAGCTCTGAGCTATTGTGTGTGACAAAATTATTGGATGTGGATTCTAGGCACTTCAAGTCTTATTACAGGTATATACACACATTGACAGCGCTGTGGCACTGTGGTAAATAATCGCCATATTTCACAATGCCTTGGATGAATGGCTATGACTGATATATATTGGATATGTTACAGACACTCTATGTATACCCGGTTCCTGAATCTCAATCATTGTAGAAAGCGCAGGGTGGAAAATGATGTATCAGTTTCCTTGCCTCTTACTAATTTTTCAATCTGTCATCATCGGCCAGCCTATGACGATTGAATGTTATTACCTTGAAGGGTTTTCAGAAAGAATATATATTTGATGTTCAAAGAAAAGAGTGATCTGAGTTACTGAGCACTTTCTAGATGGAAGAAAAGTTGATGGATCACCCAATTGCCAGTATTCCAAGATGCATTGTTTCTTAAATACAACATCCTTGAAACTTGATGCTATCTCTCGATCTGCTGACTATTTCACAAGAATTCCAATACCTCCCAGAATAAGTAAACATAGTCCTTCAGAGGGCGCAATGTGCTCACAGAACTAGCCATGTACATATAGTGGGAACTCTTTCTATGCAAACAACATTTCACTGTACATACACCACTGTCCACACAAGTCAAAATGTGTACCAATAGTATTACTGTTCGTAAACTATCAGTATCAGCAGCTATAACTTGTAAAAATGCCAATTCTATTATGTGCAATAGGTCAGTGTCATCTGCTGTACTTGGTAAAAGACAGAGATCTGTCATCCTCAGTGATGTAGTGTCCCTCGGCCTAAGGCAGGTGTCTTTGTGTAACGGTGATGGAGGCACAATGCATCATCTCCAAAAGCACAAAAACTGACAGCTGTCAATTTAACTCGGAAATACCAACAGAGAGACTGACACTGATGGACTATATGTCAATCAGGACCATCTGGATGTTTACAGTTGTAACTGATCTGAGGGATTGCGGCTACATCTTACCAAAGCCTTGTAGTTGTGTTTAGTAGCTAGTTAGATGTAAAGAATATGAATATATATAATGAAGTAATATAAGACCTGTATATCCCTGCCTTTTGTGTAGCAAACATAATTGATAAAATATCAGCTATTATTCATAATAATGTAACATATATTCAATATTCCTTAGTGAATTAAATATTAATATTTAAGAATATACAAAATCAATATAGATAGATAGATAGATAGATAGATAGATAGATAGATAGATAGATATAGATATAGATATATAGATATAGATATAGATAGATATAGATATATACATTCTTCTTTGTAAAAAGCACTGCACAGCTATGCCTATTTTCCTGCTGCACATGACAACGGGGGATGCTCCTACCAGACACTTCCGGCTGGGGAGATGATGTCTATTTATAGCACATGGAGATTGCAGCGCCCTCAGGCAATTAACAGAAGAACTATTTCTTTAGCAGCTACCTAATACCTGTTCGATAGCAGTGTTATTTTTGTAATGCACAAAGTCTTATCTACAGCCAGTCACTTCACACTATGAATAGGCAATGTTGGATGCTTAATGCCTATAAATGGTTCACCATGAGTAATGAAAGCCCCAGAATAGAGAGTGCCAGAGTGGCATACACTCAGAAGGAGGTATGGGTGAAGCCCTGCCAGCTTTCTCATCCGATGTTGATGTAAAACGTATTATATTCATAGACCTATTCATACAGTGGTTCTAGACTAGTAGATAGATGTGCAAATAGAAAAGTCTGGCAGCCAGCATACTCAACCTTGATACCCTGACCATGGCAACTAATTATCAATACACTTACCTAAAACAGTACGACATTGGAAATATTAATGCACATTGAATGTAGGGATAATAAGTCATGTCTCTCCGTACCCAAATCTTTTGCTATTTGCTGAAAGGGTATTTATGCAAGGTTGCTACGTAAATCACCTTCACGCAACTAGACTAAAATATCATTGGCCTCAGTATGTAAAAAGTGAACCAAGTGCTGGACCGGTTAGACCATGAGCTAAAATTAAGTGGTGAAGTGGTCCCAGCGAACAGTCCATGAGATAAGCCGAAAGTCCACTGCGACAACAACCTGCGTTAAAATGCTATCACACCCCTGACACCCCCATTTCAGGTCTGTTACGCTGTAGACACTTGTGAATAGTGGAGACATAGCAGCGGCAGAGGTGCAATACCTTTTTGAAGCAGGTTCCTGTTGCTGTGAACTTAGGGCTTAAGGTAAGCATACAGAGACCGGTTGTGGAGTGGAGTATACATACCTACCTATAGATCACCCCTCCCCTGTCCTGGTGGATAATGCAGCATGGAGTGGGTATACGTGTCGGTTACAGGCTGAATGTTGGCAGTAACCACATGCTGATTGGAAGAGAGTCACAAGCATAAGTGTCACTGAATTGTTTGTGTTCATGTGATTTGAATAGTATCAGGAAAAGATTGATGAAGTGTGGAACAAGTACACAAGTATGAAGGAACAATGCTATATATATATATATATATATATATATATATATATATATATATATAGGGTTGTCTGAAACCAATGTTGTTCATATAAAGGGACATATGGGAAGTAAGCTATTCAATGGGAATAACTTCAAAACGCCTCTAACCGTATCGAGCATTTTGACTAATCTGATGTACTACACTTAACAACTTGTGGAAAAAATAGTTTTCCTGGTCCTGGGATATGGCATAATTTATTTGCATTCTATTTTCCGCAAACAACCTCAGTAAATAGTTAAAAACAAAATATCCTCCTCATCTCGAAGGCAATTTCAAAATCAGTCCTAATTCAATGTTTCTTCCTCTTTAATTCTTTGCAGTGCAAAAAGCAAATATCTTTAATATGAATTTTATGATTGTGTTTCCCAATCTGTAAAGTTTTTCGTTTAATCCAGATGTTAATTTAACAGCAGCTAAATTAAACTTTTTGTTTTTATTCTTAGCGCTTGACGGTTGTATCATGTTTTTGGCTGCTAAAGTAAGTCTGCATTTGACCAGCTGACCATTTGACCAGTTGACCAGCTGACCACAGGTTGACCAATGAGACCCAATGGAGGGAAAAATCATGCATAATTATGCCCAGCTGGATTTTGCCAGCAGGTTTGGCGGGCACTTTTGTAGTTGTGGTCAAAGACAACACACTCCTCGTTCCTACAACATTGTTTCTACACAATCCGAGCAATGTCCGACCAGACACCGAGCGCCAGGGCTCCCATCCGGGGAGAGGGCTCGGGGGAGAAGCGTCCTCACTTGTTGTTAGGAGGCCAACCTGCGTCTGGAATAGACGATACACCAGTATTTGTCGAAGGAGAAGGATCTAACAACTCACCATCGACGTCAGGGGGTAGTGGACACTTCAAACGCTCCATTGACGCTATGTTAGACCATGATGAAGAGGGTGAATCGCTGGAGGACGCATCCGAGGAGACGCAGGGACCGGCTCGTAAGAAGAGCAGGTCCTCGCTCAAAGCTTCGACGAAGGCCACTCCAGCGTCCTCAGAACCAGAAGATACCGAGCAGACAGTGAGTACTAGCCGAAACAAAGGCTGTAAGCAAACCTCAATCCATAGATATTTCCCTAACTTTACATATTCGATGTCCGTCAGCGACAAAACAGCCATTCGCAATAATGTATGCTCCCCGAGCGTCGGCAAACAACACCGGCGCTTCGCGGAGCGGAGGCGCTTCGCGGAGCGCGGTGTTCGCCTATCAACCTCAGTCAGCGCTAAGGCGAAGGCCCAAAGCGCTAACGAGATTTCAAATATACCCACTGTTTCTGATAATAACAACCTATCATTGATTATTGCAGACCCTGTACTACAAAACCTGATCGATCTGGCGCAGGAGAGCGATGAAACCACCGCTCTTCAGTGTCAAAAGTGTAAAAACCCACAAATCACTGAGGCACTTAGTCGAACATTCGGCACTTCGGCGCCCCATTTGAGACTGAGTGCCCCAGTTGACCCGATCGGTCGCTTGACCGACTTGGCACCAAGCCAAAATATAAACACAGTCAGTAACCAGGGGGAAGCAATGCACTGCTCAAACCAGGACTTACTTGACAAAAACCAAAAATCAGTAAATACCAGGCCCAATGCAATGCAATGCAGCGGGCACTGTGAAACTGACAAAACTAACAACACAGTAAATACCAGGCACTCAGTGCACTGTGAAACTGTGAAAGATACAGTAAACACCAGGTGTAAAGCAATGCACTGCAATACACACTGTGAGACTGTACACCATAAAACAGTAAAAACCAGGTACACCCCTACAGGCCTAGGCCTAGATAGGAGTGTACACTGTGAGACTGTACATTCTAACACTCAGGGCACCCCAGAGGCCCTGAGTACTAGGGGCCATGAATCTCAACCTGAGAACACAGAACCCCCAGATAAGAATAAAATTGAGAAAAAACAAGAAAATAATGCAACTTTTTCTTCTATTTCTTTGTCTAAACAGATTGATGCCCTACTGCCACCAGTGTGTAAAAGCATGTGGAGGCACGCAAAAAACCAGGGGGCACAGTGCACAAAGGCCGGCCTCAGATCCGAGTACTATCAAAACCGGTTTGATGGGAAGGAAGTTGAACCAATCACGCTGGGGCTCGACAACGCCGAACCATGGATGTACCGCGAACCGGCCCGCCAACAGATCATCAAAATAAGGAAGGCCGCTGCAGTCCAGATAGCAGCGGTGGGTGCGCGCACCTATAAGCAGATGGCTGATGAATACGACGCCAGCGCACACGGTAACCTGGACGTAACCCTGTCCACCGTCACCCGCCTGGAAGGCGAGGAGGTGGCCAGGGCCAAGCTCGCCCGAACCCGCAAAGTCATCGACCGAAAGGTGGACGCGGAACATCTGGACGAGCTGAAAATACTCCAAGAGAGACAAGACGGGGTGCAGGAACGCACACCGTCGGATGACCAGATTCTCGACCCGTTTAAGACCCAGCGGGAGTCGTACAAGAAGACGAACGCGGCAAAGAAAGTCGAGTTAGAGAAGGCGAAGGAAGAGATCACTCGATTGAAAGAAATCATCGAGGGTTTTCGAAACTCCTCCCGGGGGGGGCACCACCGGGGGGGGCCGATACTCACGCCCACGCCGACCACGAGGACGCCAAAACAGAGGACGAGGCCGAGGAGAAAGCCAAGAAGAAACCCGAGACCCGAGGCTGACCATCGGCACAAGAGCCAACAATCAGTAATCTCATTTGAAGCAACAGATATGTCTGAAATGAAACAAATAAAAGTTACTGAACAGTGTGATGAAGTTATGTCTGATTTACCTAAAAATGTAGTAAATCTCTCAGATAAGACCCTAAGTCAAGATGAAGAAAGTCTATTGAAAAAAGGTCTCAACTTCTGCCCAGTAGTAAGCAATATATCAGAAGGCGCTATATAAATTGAACTAGATAAATTTCACAACTCTTTGAGAACCAAAATGTTTTTTCATAAAAACAAAAACGAAAACGGTAGTGGCCAACTGAGACCAGGGATTGATCCAAATCAACCCCTGATCACAGAGAGCTGGGGAAATAAAATCACTCAGACAAAAATGGCAGTGGGGAGTGCTGGTAAACCATTCCAGGACCAGGACCTAATGACGGATTTAAAAGAAAAATCACGTTGGGTCCCCCCACATGGCCCAAAAAATCTGGAGGATTTTATAGCAATAAACGAGATGGAAGTAGCATCACGTCTATTGGAATACACCCCAGCCACAAAAAACCTCAACAGAGGCGAAGAAGAGGCCCTCAAAATCCTCGCATCTGACACAGAAATCACAATCAAACCCGCTGACAAAGGTGGGGCAATTGTGATCCAAAATACAAGGGACTATGTCAAAGAAGGGATGAGACAACTCAAAGATGTGAATATGTATGAGAGACTCGAGAGTGACCCGGTACAAGAATATGCGGAAAAAGTGGATGAAAAAATCATGGACATGACAGCAGAGGGAGAAATCTCTTTTCTGATGGCGGGATCCATGAGAAACATCAGACCAAAAACCCCCCACATCTACTTCCTTCCAAAGATTCACAAAGGAGTCACACCACCACCAGGCAGACCAGTGGTGTCAGCAAATGGCTGCCCCACCGAGAAAATATCTGCATTTGTAGATGCTTTCTTGAAACCAATGGTCCCAGAAATAACCTCATATGTAAAGGATACAACAGACTTTATAAACAAGGTCGAAAGTCTAGAGCAACTCGAAGAAGAGGCAATCATAGGGACACTAGATGTAACCTCCCTATATACCAACATCCCTAATGATGAAGGTATGGCCGTCATCCTAGAGAAACTCACATCCATAAGAGACCCCAGACTAATGCCAAAAAACCAGAGTCTGGTGGACCTCTTAGAAATGGTTCTAAAAATGAACCACATCCAGTTCAACGGGCGACACTATCTGCAGAAAAGGGGAACGGCCATGGGCACCAGGCTAGCCCCCTCATATGCAAACCTGTTCATGGAAAATGTAGAAATCGCAGCTCTACAAGGCCATGACAAAAAACCGGAAATCTGGCTCAGATTCATTGATGACATATTCTTTGTGTGGACACACGGGAAACAAGAACTCGACAGATGGATAAAACATCTGAACGATTTCCATGACACCATCAAATTCACGGCAGAAATCTCAAAATATGAAATCAGTTTCCTAGACACCAGAGTAAAACTGGACACGGAAACCAAAAAACTGTACACGGACCTGTACAACAAACCAACCGATGTGAACACCTACTTGGACTACACATCGGCACATCCACTCTCAACAAAAGCCAGTCTACCATATTCACAGATACTCAGAATCTTCAGAATATGCCAAAAAATGGAAGACTTCGAAAGACACACCAGGCAAAAGATGCTAGAGTTCAGAGAAAAAGGCTACCCAGAGGAGACCTTAAAAAAGGCCCTAGCAAAGGTAAAATCTCAGGACAGACGAGAATGTCTGAAAACCAAATCGAAAAAACCAAAAGACAAAGACACATCATACCTGATCAGTACCCACAGACCAGGTAACAATATTATAAACAAAACGGTATCCAAAAATTGGGACAGACTAGGATCCTCAAAAACCACCAAATTCTTGAGGAGAGGGGGCCTAGTGAAAGGCCAAAAACGCCCTAAAAATCTGAAAGACCATCTAGTCAGAGCGGCCACAAACTACCCCACTTCTGATTACGAGGAAGACGGGATTTTTGGAGGCAAACCACCGAGTGACCCTAACACAAAAAGGCCCAGAAACAAATGTCGAAAGCCCTTTTGTGACAAGTGCGCCAAAATCAGCAAAACCGGAAGTGTTACTTGTAACATCACGGGAAAAAGCTACTCCACAAAAACAAACGTGACGTGTGAGAGCTCGAACCTGATATATTGTCTACAGTGCAGAAAATGTAAAATGCACTACGTGGGCAAAACGGAATGCGCCATCAAGGGCAGAATCTACGAACACACCAGATCAGTAAAGAAAAATGAGGGAGAAACGGATGTACCTTGGCACTTCAACCAGTGTGATCACAACAAGGTAGCCGACATGGAATTCCATATCATGGACTACATCGGCAGACATCCAAAAAGCGAAGAAGGGAAAAGGCTGCTCGCCCTAGTGGAATTCCACTGGATCGAAAAACTCCATAGTCATGCCCCAAAAGGCATGAACACTCAGGACGGCTCACATGGGTGAATCGGCAAACCAGTCCTCGTTCACAAAACTAAACAGTAATTTATTTTGTCGAGACACCCAGCCATAACTAGCCCACACAAACCAGCGACTAAAAAATGTGCACCAGCACATCTAAGCAATCCTAAAAAAATTGTTAGATAGGCCTAGTCATGGGAAACCATTAAGAGGCCAATATGCATGTAAAAATAAATAAAAAGCTGTGAGAGGAGGCGAGACCACTCTCAATATTTATTACATATACAAAATACACACGTAACGTATTTATGTATACTAGTGTCTACCACCTGATGATGACGCCGGAAGGGTCGAAACTACAAAAGTCAAGTTGACCCATAATCGAGTCAACTTATACCACTGAATTATTGGTACTAAATGATTCAGCACTAAGCCCAATTCCCACCAAAGGGTACATAAATATATAATAAAAAATATATATAAACTCAATACCAACCTCAAGTAGGATACACAGCCATAGTCACATTTAAATTATTATAGGGGCCGAGCTAGTCCTATATAATAGCAAGAACACACATAAACTTGTAAACACAGGTACATTGCCAGTGTCTAGCAAAAAGTGCACTTGTAAACAAGTGTCAGTGTGACTGAGCCTCAGCTTGGCCAGTGAGTGACCAGCTGACCACAGGTTGACCAATGAGACCCAATGGAGGGAAAAATCATGCATAATTATGCCCAGCTGGATTTTGCCAGCAGGTTTGGCGGGCACTTTTGTAGTTGTGGTCAAAGACAACACACTCCTCGTTCCTACAACAGTAAGTCTGCATTTGGAAAAAAGGAAGGAACTGATTAAAAGGATTGCGAAGATTAAGAAATAATTAATTTTGATTCCATTTTTGTTTGTCTTGAGCACTCTATCCTTCGATTACTATCTCCTTTATACCCAGACTCACACTTCCTAAATTCTAGCTCCCTGAATGGTCACCTCTACAACTGCTTTTGCCTACCTCCCAGTCCCTTGCAGATACCCTACTAGATACAGATGGTACATCATTAAAATGGTAGCAGCATTTCAATGATTGACTCCTCCAGTTGTTCCTGTTGTCAGGCTATGGCTTTGCCAATAACCTGCCCTTAAATCCCCACCACCCCTATTTATAGGGCTGAGTACATGTCCCTATTGCACTCCGACTGTCCCTGGAGGGGCACCAAGATGTGTGTTCCTGTAGATCCAACATTACGGGTAGGTGGATTCTAAACCAATATAGGCACTGGAATTATGTAACCCCTGGCAGAGCAGGTACTTGCTATGATATAATTCTTATTAGCCCTTACTACACAGAAAAATCACAAACACCAGACCTCTACACACAGACACAGTACATTGGTCCAACATTGGCATCCATAGAGAATTGTCACTAAGGATAGCAGCACATCCTTCTAACCACAACCACACAATGAGGTGGGTACTGTGCCATGTGCTTGTACACACCATAATGTCTACCCTAATCCACCACACCTTATTGTGCCAATATTACCCACTCCCCTCCTGCGCACCCCTACCCCCTGCCTCTGTCACCAGTGTTAGATATGACCAAACTGCCACTCTGCTACAAAGCATATCATGAAGCACAATTCCTTACAAATACTTAGTGAGTGGTGAACGGGGGGGGGGGGGGGTGGATTTTCACGCGAGGTGGTCGAAATTGGTTTGTTCCCCCCATGGGAGAGGTCTACATTTTGTTGGCCCCTCCTCAGGCCATGACCCCTTTCAGCTATAGTAACGCTCAGGCTATTTTGCTAAAAAAGGGTGCAATGTTTTTGGCTGCCCCCCCTCAAGAGGGGTCCATTGTTTTTGCCCCCCCCCAAATCCACCAACCCCAACCCCTCCCCTGTTTCTATGTCATGACTACTCATGTAAGTTGGACTTTTTGCAGGTGTTTTCCACATTAACATGGTAATGCTTGTAACATAAGTTGTGTATGACTAAAGTTCAAAAAGGAGATGTCTCTAAGGTAACCCCGGATTTATGCTCCAGTTTTGGTCAGCTTTATCCCATACCGTGCTCACCCCCCCCCCTCACCATTGGGCTATATTGAGGTACCATTGTCTACATGGTCAAGTGCTGCAGGGTGCTACAACAATGGTGTTACAACAGTGGTTTGTACACTGAAAATCCAGAGGTTGAAAGGGTAAGTCAGTACAGACTAACCCAGGTTCGTCATATGTGTGTTAGTCACAATAGCAAAGTTTATTCAAAAATGACTGAGGGGGTCAGTCAGTAGTGGCTACCCTAGGTCCATCATTGGTGTGTTGTATTTGTATACCACTAGTTGGTGCCACCTGTAAGATACTATGATCACCACTCAGTGGCTTCCCCTGGAAATTAAAAGACTAAGGTTGGTTGGTCAGTACTGACCAACCTGACAATAATAATTTACCTATGTCGGTCATATAGGGAGCCTGACTAACTAGGTTAGGTACTAGTGACTGAGATATTAGTCATACAGGGAGCCTAGGAATATCAGTGTAGATGCTGTAGGTGCAGGTTACTGACACTACAGTGAAGCTATTATACACTGTGTGACCAGCCGGCGACCAGGCTCGTCCTATCGCAAACATTACCCAGGCGGACCACTACTGTGCATCATCACTGTTAAGTGCTACATAAGCTGTTTGGCGCTGGATTTCCCGAGTACCAAATTGTAGGCAGGTATTGCTGTATGAATGCCAATGGAGCAGATGAGGCAGGTAAACGGTGATGATACAAATATACCATGGACAGTGATAGCTCATAATCCAATGGGCAAAAACTTATTCATTTTAGAACCAACATTAAATCAACATTTGCAAACATTTGCCAATGTTGAATCAATGTTGTGTGCCTAGTGAGCAGTAGACAAGATAAGGTGAGTCTGAATCTGCTACCTAGGTTAAGCCCTGGCTAATCTACATCGGATCTTAAATTCTGAGATATTTCACATGCCACAGTTTTAACATCATTCTTATGATAGGTTCTAGATCAGTATATTAAATCTTTGGAAAATAAGAAACGCATAATGGAACATTTCTTGAGTTGACTAAACCTCTATGTACTTTCCCAACCTTTTGAGAGACCTGTCGGTCTATGCACACTCTGCACTCTTTTACTGTCCAACGCCCGCTATGCTATCAATCCCCAGTGAACTGATGTACTGGCATAGGCCCCTATTAGGCACTAGCGAGATACTGGTGCTGCCACCAGGTGTTGCTCTGGTACCAAGTGTATCCCCCTTGTCACCAGCAACCAGCTCAGCCAAATCCCAGGTCTGAGATTAGGGTACAAACAAGGTGTGAGTATTGTCAGTGGGTTGTACCTGAGCATTCCTTATGTCACCTGTCCCTCATAGAGTAATGGTTAGCATGGTGGATTCATGATGCAGAGGACCTAAGCTCAAATCCCTGTCAAGTCATATCTTGGTGACCATGCCATGAATTTACATTCTTATATATCAAACATATTTTTCTTTGATAGGTAGAAGTGAGTAACAACATTGAAATGATATCAAAGAAATATCAATAGTTTTTGAACAAATTTTTTATTCCTATTTCTTCAAAGGAACTATATGTATATAAGTAAGAAAAGGTATTGGTTGTTAATGGTATGGTGACAAGATGTAGCCTGGGAGGGATTTGAGCTTAGGTCCTCTTCATCATGAATCCACCATGCTAACCACTACTCTATGAGGGACAGGTGACATAAGTAATGCCCAGGTACAACCCACTCACAATACTCACATCCTATTTGTACCTGAATTTCGGACCAGAGATTTGGCTGAGCTGGTTGCTGGAGGTTACACTGGTTACACTGGTACCAATCAACATGGCGCTGTACACAGGACATCTTGCTAATGCGGAATATGTAGGTACGATATATAGACCATCATGTGAGTCACTAGTAGTGATTTACTACTCCTGACTTCCCTCAGTCACTATCTCTCTCCCGGCAGAGTTCTCTGCCTGCAGACAGCCTCTGCACCAACCTGTCTGTGTAGGTCAGAGCCTAGATGAGATATCTACAACTGCTCTGTCTCATCTTCCAGTATGCAATGGAGTAATGAGAAGTATTGAGAGACTTGTATTTCCATTTACACTTAGCATACATTCTTGACAAATATACATTTGCTTCAATTTAGATTGGATCTAAACATTATTGTAATCACTGCATTTCTCAAGCATCCCAAAACCAGATTACTTGTGAATTACAGAAAAAATTATGCCCAGATTAGATTATGTTTGGAGATTGCCAAGTGTTCATGATGCAGTATTAGACATTGTATCAATAAACCACACCAGGGGCAGCAGCCGCAGTAATGACGCTTGTGTAGAACCGTGATGTGTATCAAAAACGTGATGTGTAGTAACTGTACAGTTACTACACCTTACGGCTGACCATGCAAACATGATATGTATCAACTAAACGTGATGTGTAGTAACCATCCAACCGTGATGTGTAGTAGCTAACATGAAGTGTGGTAGCTTGAAATGAGGTACCTCCAAACGTTATCTGTATCAACAAACGTGATGTGTATCAACCCTGCCTCTGTAAATAGGAAGGAAGGATCGAGGGCAGTATAAGGAATCTTAGGGTGTGGGTTAGGGTGTTGTTAAGATCCTGGATGTTTAAGATTATTGATTGAGATTATGACATTGTATACAATGTAGAACAATAATTATTGTCCGTTGGGTGTTCATGGTGATGGTGACCTGGGAGAGTACCCTGGTGCTCACTAGGTAGTCATATCTGGTACTCATGATGATCACCCAGGTTAATCATTTGTGATAACCTAGACAATTCTTTTTGCGGAATAGCATTTTCTTCTGTATAACAAGATATCACCTCAGGTGATGAGTGCAGTAGGGGGTTGTATGTGGTTGGAAAGGTAGTTCCAGGTGGAGAAGACGTGTTGATATAGATAAGGGCAGGGTAATTATAAAATTCCTTGATACAGATCACGTTGATACAGATTACGTCATTTTGATACAGATCATGTTGTTTTGATACAGATCACGTTGTGTTGATACAGATCACATTTGCATAGTCAGCCATGATGTGTAGTACTACCTATCACGGTCGTTGATACACATCACGGTTCTACAGCCTGTCAATAAGAGTCATCTGTGACTGATAGGTGCAGAGCCTCATGAAGCAGGCAGGTGGAACTTGCTCCAGGGTTGGGGGACATGTGCAAGGAATTGCCATGTCTGCTGCTATGTCAAAATGTCAGCGTGTCAATGCTGCTGTTGTGTATCTTTGAACAATTTGGAAATTAAAGGACGTCCATCCTAATGCCTACAAAAAGATTTATTTGCATAGGAGAAAGAGAGGATCTGATTCATATTAAAAGATATGCTACCCTTACTTATTGCACCTAGGCAAATGGCATACATACATGCAGGCTCTGTATTGTATAGGGAAGAAAATATCATGATGTATCCCAATACCTCACAGAATATAAGTTATCATAGTCCTGATCTCCAGAGCACTCAAATTTCTCACAGAACTCTTCCTATAAACACTACATTTCACTGTATACACCACTGTCCACACCAGTTAAAATGTGTACCCATCACTGCATGAAAATTCTTATTTAAGTATATTTAAGTGTACCAAAATATCGGGAAATGTCCTGGAAATGTCGTTTGGAGCTTGCCATGAAATATAAGATATCTTAAATTTACCGGAAATGTCATTTGACATTTCCGGTAAATTTAAGGTAACCTTAAATCTTCCCAAAATGTCAAATGACATTTCCGGTAAATTTAAGGTAAACCTAAATCTTCCTGAAATGTCAAATGACATTTCCAGTAAATTAAGGTAAACTTTCATTTTCCCGAAAATGTCAAATGACATTTCCGGTAAATTCTAACCAGGGGAGTTAGGGCACCCGAATAGACCCTAATACCTAATACCTAATACAATACAATATTTTAAAGGCTTCTGGGGGGGGGGGGGGGGGGTACAACCCGTGATACTAATCAGGGGAGTTAGGGCACCCTAATACCTTTACAATACAATATTTTAAAGGCTTCTGGAGGGGTACAACCCGTGATACTAATCAGGGGAGTTAGGGCACCCTAATACTATTAGTAATTTAATAGTAATACCGTTACAATACATTATTTTAAAGGCATCTGGAGGGGTACAACCCATGATACTAATCAGGGGAGTTAGGGCATCCTAATACCGTTACAATACATTATTTTAAAGGCATCTGGAGGGGTACAACCCATGATACTAATCAGGGGAGTCAGGGCACCCTAATACTGTTACATTACATTATTTTAAAGGCTTTTGGAGGGATGAGTGTTAGGGGACCGTTAACCCGTTATTATACATTATTTTGAAGACATCCAGAGGGGTATAACAAAGAGTAAATAATACTTGCTCCGTGATACTAACCAAGGAGGTTAAATTATTGTATCCTCATAGGATGTCTTCTTATTGTCACACGGATAAAATAAAAATATGTCCATCATGCTAATAACATATAGAACTACATAATTATATAATTATATGAAACCTGTGATATTACACAAGGAAGTTATCAGCTGGTTATGGGACCCTGATCCCGTTATTTTACATTGTTTTAGGGATTCCAGAGGGGTACAACCGCTATGATGCTAACCAGGGGACCTTGACCCCGTTGTTGAACATATGTCATATATATCAAACTTAACTAGCAAATCTTTGGCCAGGGCTGCATTCATGTATCATGACGACCAAGGGCATGATGCATTCAGGCATCATGTCGTTCTTAAAGGGATTATATACATTTTTTTGAAGCCATCTAGAGGGGTATAACCCATATATATATATATATATATATATATATATATATATATATATATACATATATATATATATATACATATATATATATAATTATATATATATATATATATATATATATATATATATATATTGAAACCACACACACCACCACATCCCCACCAGACCGCCACACTGCTGCAGCTAACAATGGGAGGTGTTATAACGGTTTCTATATATAGAATTGTAGCTCCATGCCTACACCAAGCTGTGGGCCACATACATGTAGCATACATGTGACCTACATACATTATGAACAGCCAATAGGAACACAGCAGCAGAAGTAAGTGGGCAGTTTGAACCAGTGGACAGTTGGACATGGACAAGAACACATGGTTACATGATATACATGTATTACATGTAGTTTTTTCCTGTTATAGGTAAGTATATGAACACAGTGTGTTCATCATGTTTGTTCATAGTTTGTGCATGCAGAGATTAATGCAATAAGCTATACCTTTAATACTATAATATACAACTGTACATGTATATGCTAGAATACCTGGCCCCTTGGGGAAGACTATCTGTACTGATGATCAATCAAACAACCTTATACATTAATTCTGAATTTGAATTCTATTTGTATTGTATAAACAGACCCCTAATAACATGTAATTAATTTCCTTTTCTTTTATTTGCAGATCGACCTCTCCCAGTGCCTCCCTGGAGGCTCCCCCTACCTCCCTGGAGGCTCCCCCGGCCTCCCTGGAGGCTCCCCCGGCCTCCCTGGAGGCTCCCCCGGCCTCCCTGGATTGGGGAGTTAGGGGGCCCTTGTTATCCCGTTATCATGCATTATTTTGAGGACATCTAGAGGGTGAGTGCCGGTCCCCCAGCTCCCCTGGAGGCGCCCCCGGCCGCCAGGGGCCGGGTGCCGGTCCCCCACACCCCCTGGAGGCGCCCCCGGCCGCCAGGGGCCGGGTGCCGGTCCCCCACACCCCCTGGAGGCGCCCCCGGCCGCCAGGGGCCGGGGGCCGGTCCCCCACACCCCCTGGAGGCGCCCCCGGCCGCCAGGGGCCGGGGGCGGGTCCCCCACAACCCCTGGAGGCGCCCCCGGCCACCATGGGCCGGGTGCCGGTGCCGGGTGCCGGTGCCGGTCCCCCAGCCCCCCTGGAGGCACCCCCGGCATCAAATGATGAAAATGAAATACCCCCTCCTGCTCCTTAAAAAAAAAAGCATTCCAAATAAAATGAAATTTAATGACATTAAGGTAAAATATAGAAAAAATGGCAATGTCCATTAAATGTCATTATAAGTGCTTAAATATGATAATTTTAGTGAGGAACGGCTGGACCTTGACATGATATTTAATGACCTTTAAGCACCACCTTGCCAGATTATTTAATCAACTTAAATGCTACTTAAATGTTATGTAAATGTCGCCTTAAAGTGTTGCTTTAGGTACACCAAAATGCTCCTTAAATGTCAAAAATTGACATTTAAGTTTCACCTTAAATGTTCTTAAATATGACATTTAAGTAATAAAAAAGACATTTAAGGTATACTTAAATAGATATTCTCGTGCAGTGCATAGTATTACTGTTCATAAACTATCAGTGTCAGCAGCTATAACTTGTAAAAAATGCCGATTCTATTATGCACAATAGGTCAGTGTCATCTGGTGTACTTGGTAAAAGACAGAGAGCTGTCATCCTCAGTGATGCAACATCCCTCGGCCTGAGGCAGGTGTCTTTATGTAACGGTGATGGGGGCCTCACAATACATCATCTTCAAACACAAAATAACTGACAGCTGCCAATTTAACTCAGAAATACCAACAGAGAGACTGACACTGATGGACTATGTCAATCAGGACCATCTGGATGTTTACAGTTTTAACTGATCTGAGGGATTGCGGCTACATCTTACCAAAGCCTTGTAGTTGTGCATAGTAACTAGGTGAATGTTAATATAGAAAATGTTGAATATAGAAAATAAAATAGTGTGAGAACTGGATATTCCTGCCTTTGGTGTAGCAAACATAATTGATTTATTATCAGCTATTATTCGTAATAATGTAACATATATTCAATATCCCTTAGTGAATCAAAATATTAATATTTGAAAATATACGAAATCAATATGCAAAGATAGATAGATAGATGGATAGATAGATAGATAGATAGATAGATAGATAGATAGATAGATGGATGGATATTCTTTGTAAACAGCACTGCACAGCTATGCCTTTTTTCCTGCTGCACATGACAACAGGGTATGCTCCTACCAGACACTTCCGGCTGGGGAGACGATGTCTATTTATAGCATCTGCAGATTGCAGGGCCCTCAGGCAATGAACGGAAGAACTATTTCTTTAGCAGCTACCTAATACCTGTTCGATAGCAGTGTTATTTTTGCATTACACAAAGTCTTATCTACAGCCAGTCACTTCACACTATGAATAGGCAATGTTGGATGCTTAATGCCTATAAGTGGTTTACCATGAGTAATGAAAGTCCCAGTATATATATAGTGCCAGAGTGGCATATACTAAGAAGTATGTATGGGTGTAGCCCTGGCAGCTTTCTCATCAGATGTTGATGTAAAACATATTATATTCATAGACCTATTCATACAGTGGTTCTAGACTAGTAGATAGATTTGCAAATAGAATAGTCTGGCAGCCAGCATACTCAACCTTGCAAAGATAACCCTGACCATGGCAACCAATTATCAATACACTTACCTAAAAAATTAGACATTGGAAATATTTATACACATTAAATATAGGGATGATAAGTCATGTCTCTCCGTACCCAAATATTTTGTAACTTGCTCAAAGGGTAATTTTGAAGGGTTGCCACGTAAATCACCTTCATGCAACTAGACTAAAATATCATTGGCCTCAGTATGTCAAAAGTGAACCAAGTGCTGGGCCAGTTAGACCCTGAGCTAAAATGGTGAAGTGGTCCCAGCAGACAGTCCATGAGATAAGCCCAAAGTTCACTGTGACAACAACCTGCGTTAAAATGCTATCACACCCCTGACACCCCCATTTCAGGTCTGTTTCGCTGTGGACACTTGTGAAATAGTGGAGACATAGCAGCGGCAGAGGTGCAATACCGTTTTTAAGCAGGTTCCTGTTGCTGTGAACTTCGGGCAGACAGAGACCGGGTGTGGATTGGAGTATACACCCCTGCCTATAGATCACCCCTCCCCCGTCCTGGTGTATAATGCAGCATGGAGTGGGTATACGTGTCAGCTACAGGCTGAATACTGGCAGTAACTGCATGCTGATGGGTCCTATAGTACTCCAACAATGAATAGTAGCCTTATTGTGACTAAAGCTGGAGCAAGGAATTGAACTAATATGTTATTTGTACTTTCTGTCCTACTACCCCTCATAAGTTATACAGTGACTTTGTAATTTAGTTGTAGAGTGATAAAGAGTTCTCTAGAGCCATACCTACATGCTCAAACAATCCAAATGAAGTACCGTTTTGACCAGTGTAGTGGCAGGAAATCAAACTGATGTATTACCTATCCTCATAGGAAATGTTCACTTTCTGCATAGTTGTAAATAGTCTCCTTATTGTAACGTTCTGGTAGGATCTCAATTTATTTTTTTGTAAGTTTTAACTTTGCTAAATTCAAAGGAACAGATCAGAAAAAATGTAATCATTCCAGCATTCTATCCAGCACTCAAATACATCAACAAGGTAACGCCATAGTGATACACCGAGTAATAGCAGACTCTGTTGGTGAGACCAGCAATGGAACTCTTCCAGGCAGGAGACTGAGCAGTGCTGTCACCTAATACCCTTTGTCAACACTAAATAGTCAGACCCCACCAGAATATAAGTAAAAGTCAGAATTGCAGGCTTGTATTTCATACATACATTAAGATGCTTTGGCCAAAACAAAGGGGAAATTATAAAGAAAAAGGCTTATACAATTAACTGAGACACAAATGTAGAATAATAGAATTGAGGATGCCAGCCTTATAGGAGCTTTAACTCTCTTGGAAATAAGAGAGGGACAGAGGGTAGAAGTGTCGCAGGGATCAAGAACAGAGATGGATGGACACACACGTTGTAAAGGACAACATGAATGAAGAGAGACACAAACATGGGTGTCAATACATTGTTTGTGTTCATGTGCTTTGAATAGTAACAGGAAAGATTATACAAATACACTAGTAAGCAGGAACACTGCTATAACAGCATTGTCTGAAACCAATGTTGTTCGTATAAAGGGGCAGCTGGAAAGTATGCTGTTCAATGGGAATAACTTCAATGCGCCTCCCACCTTATTGAGTATTTTGACTAATCGGCTGTACTTGTACCAGTACTATATTCGACAACTTGTGAAAAAAATCTCAGCTTAGGAAAAAATTTAATAGTTTTTCCTAGTCCTGGGATATGGTATTCTAATTTCGGTAAGCAACCTTGGTAAAAACTTTAAAACAAGATATCCTCTTCATCTCGGAGGCAATTTCAAAATCAGTCCTTCAATCCAGACGTCAATTCAACATCAGCTAAATCAAACTTTTTATTTTATTCTTAGTGCTTGACGGTTGTTTCATGTTTTTGCCTGCTAAAGTGTGTCTGCATTTGAAAAAAAACTGATTAAAAAGATTGCGAAGATTAAGGAATAATTAATTTTGATTCCATATTTGTCTCGAGCACTCTATCCTTCGATTACTATCTCCTCTTAACCCAGACTCACTCTACCCCTCACACTTATAGCAAATTCCAGCTCTCTGAATGGTTATCTCTATGATCGCTTTTTGCCTACGTCCCAGTCCCCTTGCACGCTGTGATCATAACCTTCTCTCTGTTCCTGGAGTTTAATATAGAGACAGATAGGTCCTTTCCTCTCCCTACTAGATACAGGTGGTACATCATTGAAATGGTAGCAGCATTTCAATGATGGACTCCAGTTGTTCCTTTGGTCAGGCTATGGATTTTGCCAAATAACCTACCTTAAATTGTTCCTATAGATCTAACAATATGGACTCTAAACCAATAAAATCCCATGACAGAGCAGGTACTTGCTATGATACAATTCTTATTAGCCCTTACCACACAGGAAAATTGCAAACACCAGACCTCTACACACAGACAGAGTATATTAGTCCAACATTGGCGTCCATAGAGCATTGTCACTGAGGATATCAGCACACCCTTCTACACATAACCACACAATGAGGTGGATATTGTGCCATGTGCGTGTACACACCACAATGTCTGCCCTAATCCACCACACCTTATTGTGCCAATAGTGCCCGCTCCCTGCACACCCCTACCTACTGCGTCTGTCACCAGTGTTAAATATGACCAAACTGCCACTCTGCTACAAAGCATATCATGAAGCATAGTCACTCTTAAACAATTCCTTACAAGCACAGGGAGTGGTGAACAGGGGGGGGGGGGATTTTCACGCAAGGTGGTCGAAATTGGTTTGTTCCCCCCATGGGAGAGGTCTACATTTTGTTGGCCCCTCCTCAGGCCATGACCCCTTTCAGCTATAGTAACGCTCGGGCTATTTTGCTAAAAAAGGGTGCAATGTTTTTGGCTGCCCCCCCTCAATTGTTTTTGCCCCCCCCCCAAATCCACCAACCCCAACCCCTCCCCTGTTTCTATGTCATGACTACTCATGTAAGTAAGACTTTTTGCAGGTGTTTTGCACATTAACATGGTAATGCTTGTAACATAAGTTGTGTATGACTAAAGTTCAAAAAGGAGATGTCTCTAAGGTAACCCCACATTTATGCTCCAGTTTTGGTCAGCTCTAACCTGTACCGTGCTCACCCTCACCATGAGGCTATATTTAGGTACCATTGTCTACACGGCCACATGCTGCAGGTTGCTAGAACAATGGTGTTACAACAGTAGTGTGTACACTGAAAATCCATAGGTTGAAAGGGTAAGTCAGTAGAGACTATCTTAGGTTTGTCATATATGTGTGTTAGTCACAATAGCAAAGTTTATTCAAAAATGACTGAGGGGGTAACCCAGTAAACACCCTACGTAGTTCCAACGTAGCTCAGAGGTTTTTCTAGGTAGATGTCCAACCAAAAGGTTTGAGATTGGTAATTTTGGAAGGTTTGTAGACGTCAAAACGTTAAGGTTTATTTACGTTCAACAGATGTAGACGTCTGATTTACGTTGATCTACCTCATTCAGACGTACAAATTCTACGTAGATCTACGTTAAAAGACGTAACTTTTCAACTTCAATTGGGTAGATGACTTTTCCGTGTCACACTAGGTGGCAGCACTATCAATTATGGAGAGTATATTACAGCTCCTTAACAAATCTACCACATTCAAGCAGTAAATTCTCATTAATTGTGAATTCAATATCATGCAAATAAACCACATTCAATAGAGTATTTATATATGAAGGACAGGTGATTAAAGTATTGTGCATGAATAGGTGCTTTGAGGCACTTTACTGTGAGGACACTACATTGGTGGTAATGGAAGAAATACAAAGCCTCTCTGTAGCCAAAACTATTCAACAGATCTATACTGTCAGGCTGTTCAATTGAACTACAAGAATATACTATGTAGAATGAGATGAGATTGAAAATTATAGTAGTTACTTTGTATGAATATTGTTTGTAAATGTAAATTTGTCTGCAATATATTACAAGTCTTTGTCTGAGTCCCAAACATAGATTTACGTCTTCAGGAGCTACGTAAATCAGACCTGCAGGTTTGAGATTGGTAAATAAACCTTAACGATTTGACGTTGATAAACCTACTAAAATTACGTAGTTCAGACCAAAATTCAACGTAGATTTACGTCTGACCAACGTCGTTGTGTTTACTGGGAAGTCAGTAGTGGCTAACCAAGGTCCATCATTGGTGTGTTGTATTTGTATACCACTAGTTGGTGCCACCTGTTAGATACTATGATCACCACTCAGTGGCTTCCCCTGGAAATTAAAAGACTAAGATGGGTTGGT
This sequence comes from Harmothoe impar, assembly GCA_947462335.1. NCBI lineage: Eukaryota > Metazoa > Annelida > Polychaeta > Phyllodocida > Polynoidae > Harmothoe > Harmothoe impar. The sequence continues at coordinate 61,982,640 of OX381713.1, read as the reverse complement.
CAGTACTGACCAGCCTGACAATAATAACTTACCTATGTCTGTCATATAGGGAGCCTGACTAACTAGATTAGGTACTAGTGACTGATATTAATCATATGTGACCCGTTTCAATGAAATGGGTCGGAAGTCGCACATAAAAAATCTTGTGATATTGCCATATTCGTGTACAGCTCATCAAGAGCTTTCATTTGGTATGCGACAAGTAGAATATTAGCCAATATTCACTCTTAGGCAATTTTTTTCATACTTTTTTGCCGATTTAAATGGAAATTTTTTAAATTGAGATAATTAAGGTTTAAATTAGATACTATCTCTATTATACGATACAATTATTAATCCTATGGCCATCATTTTTTGGAAAATGAGAGAAGAATTCTGGTTTATACGTTAGTATGTCAGAAGATAACTATTCATATGCTAGAAAAATGTCAAAAAACAATTTTTCAAAAATAATTTTTCTTTCATCCTATGCTACTTAAAGAGCCCATATCTAGGTTTTTAAAAGTGTGACTTCCGACCCATTTCGTTAAATCGGGTCACATATAGGGACCCTAGGAATATCAGTGTAGATGCTCTAGGTGCAGGTTACTAACACTACAGTGAAGCTATTATACACTGTGTGACCAGCCTGCTACCAGGCTTGTCCTATCGCAAACACTATCCAGATGGACCGCTACTGTGCATCCGCACTGTTAAGTGCTACATAAGCTGCTTGGCGCTGGTTTCTCGAGTACCAAATTGTTGGGAGGTATTGGTGTATAAATGCCAATGGAGCAGATGAGGCAGGTAAACAGTCATGATATGTATACACCAGTGATAGCTCATATATACCAGTGTGCACACAGTTCTGTTAAATATTGAATCATTGTAGAATCAACATTACAAATATTTCTCAATGTTGCCAATGTCCTAAGCCCAGTGGGCAGTAGTAGACATGATAATATGAGCTTGAATCTGCTATCTTGCTAAAGCTATAGCTAATCTAGAGTGGGTCTTAAATTCAGATATATATTACATGAACCAGTTTTAACATCATTCTTATATGATAGACCATAGATCAGTTTGTTAAATATTTGAAAAATAATAAATGGAATATATATACTTTGGATTGGCTAAACATCTCTTTCCCAACATTGTGAGAGACCTGTCAGTTTATGCCCGCCACCCACCCCCTTCCCTTTCGCACACCCGCCTTGCTATTAATACCCAGTGAACTGATCTACTGGCATAGGTCCCTATAGGTAGGTACGATGTATATAGACCTTCATGTGAGTCACTAGTAATGATTTACTACTCCTGACTTCCCTCAGTCACTATCTCTCACCTGGCAGAGTTCTCTGCCTGCAGACAGCCTCCGCACCAACCTCTCTGTCTAGGCCAGATGAGATATCTACAACTGCTCTGTGTGATCTTCCAGTATGCAATGGTGTCGTGAGAAGTATTGGGAGACTTGTATTTCCATTTACACTTAGCAGACATTCTTGACAAATATACATTTGCTACAATTTAGATTGGATCTAAACATTACTGTAATCACTGCATTTCTCAAGCATCGCAAAAGCAGATTACTTGTGAATTACAGAAAAATTATGCCCAGATTCTGTTTAGAGATTGCCAAGTGTCCATGATGCAGTATTAGACATTGTATCAATAAACCACAGAAGGGGGTGTGGAGTCACGTTTTGTCCACAGGCCACAAAGTGTCCACAGGCCAAGGGAAGACACAAGTTGGTGCTGTTAAAATGAATTGTGTTTTCACTTGGAGTATAATTTCTTTGCTCCAAGGATGTGTTCACCATTCAGGCAACTTTAGGACTCACCTAGACAAGAAATATCAGTTACAGTTTATTATGGTATAATTGTAGGCTACATCTTATTCTATTATGTACTATGTATCACCAGGCTGGGAGATTCAGTCATCTAATGATAACTCTGTTAATGAACCTACTAGAACTAATAATAAACCTTGCAAATTTCTTGTCTGAAGAAATAAATTAAGTTTCTATAAAGAGTTTGATAATGGGTGTGGACACTTTGTAGCATGTGGACAAAACGTGACTCCACAGGGGGCAGCAGCGGCAGCTAATGAGGCCTGTCAATAAGAGGCAGCTGTGACTGACAGGTGCAGAGCCTCATGAAGTGGGCAGGTGGAACTTGCTCCAGGGTTGGGGGACAGGTGCAAGAAATTGCCCTGTCTGCTGCTATGTCAGAATGTCAGCGTGTCAATGCTGTGTATCTTGATCAATGAGAGCTATATCATACTCAATTCTTGCTGCTTTGAACAGTTTGGAGATTAAAGGACAGGTAGATCTACCTGTCCTTTGCTGTTAGATGTGGCAGAAATGGAATGAGGAAGATAGCACATATGTATTCCAATCTTTCCTACAAAATGCCAACAGTACCCCAACCACCTGTGGCTACCATGTTAAGGTGTGTCCCCTCATTACCTGCCTCCTCCAGGGCACCACCCCTGGTGCTAAAAATAGCCTCATTATTCTATGAATAGAATAAAGTGCCTAATGCAAGTGCTAGTGCACCTTGGGGAGAGCTGAGAGTGACCTTGATCCATGACCCCTCTCAAAGTGCCTTTCATGTCCTCACATGGGCCAAGTAGGGGAAACCAGACATGTTGGGGACGCGGGCATGTTGAGCAACCCACTCTCTTTTCTATATCTTCTGGCAGTTTGCCGACCACTTTACATCACATTCACATGGCTCAAGGTGCCCCAGTGGGTGGTTCAACCTACACCGTGCATGAGACACTTAAAACCACCCTATACAAAAGTGACCAAATTTGCCTTGCCATAGGTCCTATCATATTGCAATGATACACTGCTTGATACAAATTAAAAGTTTAGGTGACTTTCATAAGGTCAGCAAACATTAAAGGTCCAAAAGTGGTTCAACATGCCCTGGTCTCTCCTATGGAAAATGTGCATTTGATATCTCTCTCTCACTCTTCATCTCTTACACTCTCTATGCACACATCTCTGGCTTCCTCTACCATATCTCTCACCCAGACAGGTTATATTTATAGGGGTTACTCAATCAGGTTATAACCATCTTGTAGACAAGTTGAAACCAGGCAGACATAGATGTTGTGCGTGTCCCATACTATACCTCACACTCCTGTCCATGTAAGTGACTCTCTGTCCATCAGTCTGTTCACACTGGGGTTTTCAACCTGTATATCAATTGTCTATCTTTCTATCCATCTGTACTCCTGTCCCTTGATACATAGAGCCACTAGGGTAGATTTAAATAGAATCGGACACATGCCTTGAGACGGACACTTGATATAATGTTTTTCAAGCATTTTAAGCTCTGTTGTTTAAGCATTTTAAGCCTGTCATTTGTGAATATTAGTAAAGTCTAAATGTTATTCTTTCCAGAAGACAAATACAAATAGTTTACATGAATAACCTCAGACTTTACTGTCCATCTCAGGGTATGTGTCCGACTCACGGTGAATCTATCCTATACATGTTACACAACAACTTATATACAGCAATGCTTAATTGATGCTGTCCCTATCTAAAGTTACTTCGTTCATATGAGTTGGATTATCTCTACCATCATCAAGGTCTTGCAGTTTTAATCCTGCCAGGACAACCTGATGCATTAAGGTATCATTTATCCTTAGCTTTATGTGTAATACAAGTCTAACGCTTTTGTCTCATTCATATATAAACTGCATGTTATCAAATTGTCATGGTGTCGCCAAGATGAATGGGTTCGTTTGCTATCAGGGACTTGATCTATAGATCTCTGTTGCATAGCCTGAGGGCGCTGCAATCTGCACAATCTATAAATAGACATCATCTCCCCAGCTGAAGTGTCTGGTAGGAGCACCCCCCGTTGTCATGTGCAGCGCTTGAAGGAGATCTGTGCAGTCCTGCTTAGTGAGTTGTCATTTTTTAACAACGGGGGCGGGGGGTGGTGGATTTGGGGACGGAATAAATTTGGACCCCTTTTTAGTGAAAAAGCCCGCATGTTACAAAAGCTCAAAGGGGTCGGGCGCACACAATTTCAGCAGGCCTGAAGAGGGGACCAAAAATATTTCGACCCCTCCCGTGGCGGGTTACAAAAAAATGTCAACCTGCTGGCGTGATAAATCCACCGCCCCCCCCTGTTGTTAAAAAAATGGCCACCCCCTTATAAGGCAAGTGGTATATATTTGCATCGATCTGCATTTTGTTTTACTAGGCAGTGTATATTACATGTTGATGAATAGTAGATGACATACTATTTTTTTTAGTTATACATCTTTATACATGGGAGTATATATTTGTACCAGCTGTAGGGTGTTTCAGAACCAACTGAAAGATACGATCAATCGTAGCTAGATATGACCAATGACATACGAATGGTCACAGTAGAACGAGGTGTAGTGTTTCAAAATGTATACCTTACGATCAATCGTATCTCATCTATTGGTCGTATTTTATGTGAAAGATACGAGTACACCTTGTGAAACACCTAGATATGATAGATTGTATCTTAATAGAGGTAGATACGACCAACAAGTTTTATTTATGACCAAGGATATGATTTGAATATAAGTTTATAGAAAACAGATCGGGAAATACGGGAGCAATGTGTGATTATGGAGCATTAATATAGTCAATGTATATGACATAAGTAAAGTATTTGAAAGAGAGTGGAAGGAAAGGTGTCTTTGCTCGTACATATATCTATATGAGTGGTCGTAAATAGCAATGGTAAGTAAATGCACCTATGTATAAATATAATCGTTATTGATGGATGAAATTTTATGAAATTCAGTCAATATCATCTGTGCATCATACTGGATAAATAGCTGTAAACATATTTGCGTTTTTCTAATAGAAATGAATTAAGGGCCATGGTAAAGGTCCCCGCTAATTCATATTGTGAAATACTTTATATCAATCGTAAATCACTTGTAACTTTTATGATTGATCATAATTTTTGGTCATAAATAGTTGTGAAACACCTAGAAGTACCCACATTTACGATCAACAACTAGATTTATGACCAACAATAGATATGAATGGTATTAGTAGTAGAAATACGACCAAGGCTTCTTGTGGAACATTTTTCTTACGATTGGTCGTATGTCCCTGTTTTGAAACACCCTCCAGAGACTGCAATTAGGGAGTTCATAACAGAAAAAAAGCAAGAATATAAGGGTTTTATATAGCCTCATGCAAACATCCTGAGGGCCTTATCAAAGGAGGCATAATGCGTCAATTGGTTATGCCCTTTGTTGTCAAGATGCATGAATGCAGCCCTGACGAGTAAGTAACCAGGTATGCATTCAAGCATCATGCCAACCCTATTGCCAATATTGTGTTAACCACCCCCTCCCCCATCTATGGGGTTGATACCCTCCTGAGGGTAGGATGTAATGCACCAATACAGCCCTGGCGGGAAACTCAAACTCTCTAGGGTTGCATCGGTGCATCATTACTTCAAATTTTGCCTTGTAGTGAATTGCTGCCCTTCCAGGGCTTAATACCTCAGATAATCAATCAGTGTCAGCCAGTCGGTGAGTAACAATGGCAGCTATCAGTTTTAGCGTGTTTAGAGATTATGTGTTGTGAGACCTCAGTCAGTGTTTTCTACACACACCTGCCCTAGGCTGAGGGACATGGCATTATCAATTAAATCAAAGAAGACAGGCTCTCATAACATTGACTTTTGGGGTTGACAATGCTGGTCTTTTAACAAAAAATAATGGAATATGTTTTGCTTGGAATCAACCAGATCCTCCATGGATTCTACACAAAATCTCTTCTTTATGTTTGTGATAATAGGGAACCTATAAAACAATCCTATGCTGAAGTCTTGGAAGCTATCAGCTATAATTAGGGAATGTGCTAATCGAATGGCTGTGTCTCATGAAATGGGGCCAATGTGATAGTCTTTGACCGGGTGCCATCTTTGACCTGGTGCCATCTTTGACCGGGTGATGGAAAGGGGTTTTACTTATATCAGGGCAGATGAAAATTGAAATGGGCTACTAATTCCTAATAAAGGGTGTTTTAACTTCCGTTAACCTTTTCAGGCCATTTTTATCTTTATCTGTCCTAGATAAACTGTTTTCTATCAAGCCGGTCAAAGATGGCACCCAGCCAAAGATGGCACCCGGTTAAAGACTATAACATTGGCCAGATCTCGTGAGACATAGTCTAATTCCCCCTGGAACAGATTGTATCAGCAGGGGCGGATCCAGGGGGGGGGGCGCAGGTGCCGCGCCCCCCCTATTTTTCTGTACATTTTAATTTAGATGGTTCAACACCCCCAATGCTGTAGGTATTACAGCACCCCCCCCCCCCCCCGCTTTCCAAAATTCCTGGATCCACCACTGACTCAGTTGCAGTGATTCACACGCGTGTTGCTGACCTCACAGAACCCAACAGTCCACTGTTGTAGGGGATTACCGGTGAGATATTGTTCAAAGACTATTGAATTATCATAATTACTTTGATTACTTATAGTGACAAGCGTAATAGCTCAATAACTATTGTGAATTTCGAGGACTTTATCTTTGAGACACGAAACATGTTTGATTTTTAGTATTAGGGTCTTGCATCAGTTTTGTCTTCGTCTAAAAGGTTTCATGTAGAATAAATACCAAGAGGTAGTAAGTATAAGATATCCATGTTCCGTCTTCATTAAATAGAAGAAATGGGGAGTCACAGACTCTTGGGGAGTTAGTGAATTGTGTTGGTGTTCTTATTGTACTCACTACTTTTTCACGGGTCTAAATTTTCACAGATGAGTGAAAATCAGCAAATTCACGGGTATTTATTACATACTTGAACATCTAAAATTGCCGCGGATTTTCCTTTTCCGTGAAAATCGCGAAAATATATACCCAGCAAAATAAAGTACTTTCCCAGTATACGCGTAAAAGAAGAATACAATGCAATGGGACTTATCTTGAGTTTATTTGGTTTTTGTACATCCAAGAGCAAAATGTTAGCTGAAGCCTTGAGTTGAAGCGTTAGTTTTGAGTGATTTTATCGCAATCGTTTGATTGGACACCAAATTAATAGCCTTCCAACAATGACACATCAAGGAAATAAAGGAAACAAGGGACGAAGGAATCTGTATAGTCAACACAACAGTGCACAATACCAGTGATATCTTTTATAAAATTATCAAGGTCAAATTCGTGGTACATATATTGGTTGAGAGATGTTCAGGGTACTGCCACTTCACTTCCAAAGTGCACATAAACCTATCGATAATAAAGCTAGGAGCCCAATACCGTCATTTGTTATTGTCACATACAACAGCATGGATGCCCTCAATTACTACTATCCCTTTTTCATCTTGTCGGAGAACAATTATGACAAACCATCTGGTGGCCTTCACCCTTTGTGAATGGTAAGCCGAGCATAAATTCAAATTCCATCCCCAGCAAAGGCTGCCAGTACTCCCACATTGTGGTGCGGGAATTGGATTACTGTCTTTTTTTTCTGATGAAAGCCAACATAAGGCAGACATATGCTTTAGGTAACACAATTAGAAAATCTAAGCCCGATCGTTTAAACTATTCAGGTTTTGGTTCTTTACATTTGAATTACTTAGTACTACCATCATTTTCATTTTCTTAACTTAGGCTGAACAATTGTATGCGTTTCCTTTTTAATAGGCCAAAAAAAGGGTTTGTTTCAGGTCACCCGACTGACCCTTTCAAAGCAGGGCCGACCCTACGTTTTTTTATGCTATTTTTCAAGAAATTTCCATATCTTTACCCGTTTTGAGCAATTTTAGGGTCTTCGGAGAGGTTGGCTAGTACTTTGATGTTTTAAAAAAAAGTTTTAAAAAAATAATAAAAATCCGACCTACCGACCCTACATTTTCTGACCATATTACCTGAAACAAACCTTTTTTGGGGCCTTAGACAAGGTATAGGATCGGACGTGAAACCCCCATTTTGTGACAGCAAACTTGTCTGTTGGCGTACATCTGGTAATTTGAATGTAGATGAAGTTTATTGGATGCAACATAAACTGTCTGTCTGGTGCACGGACTGGACTAAGTATAATTTAATTATTGATAGGCTTCATTGGACACAATGTAAATCACAAAGAGAACTATGGCATCGGATGATCGATATCGCTCCAGCAGATTTCAACGTTGCCAACTAATTCATATTGATTAGAATTTTGTATGGATTAATATATATGAATCATTAGTCGTTAGAATGACACATATTATAATCTTAAGTAGACCATAACTGAACCATCGTTGCAAAATGCCTGAAGAGTAAATAGCTGCGAGAAGGGATATTGCATTAATATCATGTCCATGCTTATATCCACTGCATGATATTAATTCAACTTATTTCTTGACCTATTCAATGGAAAAACATACAGTAATACCTCAAAAATAGAACAGCAATATTGCTCATGCACTATAAACTCCTTTTATCAAGTCAGCACACAGAGTCATGCATGTGAGACGTTTGTTGTGGATACCAGAGAACTCTGCCAACTGTCTATACCACAAAGGTACTGATCATACTAATCTAGACCTTCATAGACTGCAGTCAGGTCCTACTGAGGAAATTGGCGTTGACTAGTACTTTGGTAGTGGCTGTAGAGGAAACCTCAAGGACTTGAAGGTGTGTTATCTGTTTACTATATATATTTAGATACATATTTAGGTGAAATGAATGCTAATCAATGCTGTTGGCACTTCCCATAAGTCTGATACTGCTTAGTCTTCAGCATCACAGATTGCATACAATGTAAGAAAATCAGCCGGTAAAATTAGGTCAATCACTGACATCAATGGATGCTAGACTTTTGCAATACCCAGTAAATCATATGAGCCTAGCAATTTCATTATGTCATATAACAAGTCTCTGCTATTCATTGACATCTGATGATTCTTTGGTATATATATGTACATTTCATGATATCAATGTAAGACCAGGCCTGCAAATGTTAGGTCATGAGAGGTATACTTTTAAAGTCAACAATATTGGTTTTTAAACCGTCCTTTCTAATTACCAAGCCTAAAAAAGGGAAATCTATGGCACGCCAAAGGACTCAACATTGTTCCTCTGATAGATGAAGTAATGAAACATGATTATTAAGCAACAGATGCGACTTCGTTCTCTTTATATTGTTTAGGATTTACTAAGGAAAGAACAAGGACGACAACAGTTCGAGTAAAGTGTACAGATGGCAAAAAGTTTGTTTATTCAACGGAACCTCAACAGGCAATGAACAAATTCCCTATAGAGTTTAGAGCGGGTCAGTGGGCTTTGCAGCCGGAGGTAATGCAGTTAGCAGGATTCAGATATCCAAACTAACCTCCGAGTTCTCCCGGGCATTGGCTATATATTGGCAACAAGCCTGTGTGCGCACACCCAGACCGGAAGCCTATAGCGACCTCTATCCATACCCCAAGCCCAGAGCAGGTGCTGCCACCTGCTGCCAGACTGAAGGGTTTGGACCGAGCTCAGAACACAACACCCAACAGAGCCGGTCACCATGTAATGATACTAACCCCAGCCCCACCAATTTCAACACATTGTAGAGCTTCGACTAAAGTGTCCTATCACCCAATTAGTATGTGCCACACTGTAACTGAATACTTTTTACAGTGTATCGTGTATGCCATGTTATACTCAAAAAGTTTGAGGGCACTATATTTGTCAGACCAAGCCATTCAATCATAGCTGCATTTTGGGATTGATGAATTATTGCAGTTGGAAAAGTGTTAAATTTCACTATTACTACAGGGACGGCCATATAGGAATATTTCTGATATATCATAGTAAATCAAATTAGTTTTAGATGATATGTTTGATATTGGTCATTATGTTGTGTTGTGTTCACATTGTGAGCATGGTTACGGAGGGGCTTCATTTGCATGATTAGAAAACAGCCATAGTCTAACCATGTCTCCTTTTTCGTACACAGATATATCAGAGCTTATTTCTGGTATTCAAAATACCTGAATATGACAGAGGATGATGCTTATAGAATGCTCCACTGGGCTCCAGGACGAATCAGAAATGTCGATGCATCTGAATGGACAGGTGGTAAGGACTCGATATCTGCACAGAAGAGGACCAACATTATCTTCAATATTATAGACAATTGTCATACAGATAACCTGAGGAAGATCTTGGACAGTGGCTGGGATGTGGATGAGGTATTCAGTTTAACTTTTGGACCAACCGACAAGTATGGGTTTACCTCAAATTGGACTGCCCTCCATGCCGCCTCACGGAAGGGTTGGACAGAGGGTGTGAGACTGCTTCTTGCTGCTGGAGCTAAGATCACAGTGCCTCTTTTATGGAGGGTACCACCTTTTCTGAGGGCACTAGAAAATAATGTGTGTCCTGTTGAACTAATTAACCTCCTGCTGCACCATGGAGCGGATCCTAATTATCAGAGCCGCAGTTTTGACCATGTGCCATTGATACAGGCACTAAATAGGTTATCCAAAGAGAACTGTACAAAGGTTGTTCATTCCCTCTTGGTGAATGGAGCAGACCCAAATGTAACAGGCAAACTGGACCCAGAGTTTGATACTCCTCGTGATGCTGAAATGTGATGCTGAAATGTGGGAGCAGCCCGACACATGTCCTCTCTCATTAGTTCTGTGCAGATTGCAGTCTGGCAGAAATCTTAATGAGGATGAAGAGATGAGGAGACAATGGGAAACCGCGAATATGGAACTGATCAAAACCCTTGTTGACTTTGGGGCAGATGTTAACTGGAATGTTAGTGGGACCGAGCCACTACTTCACCAAATGGTAGCTGAATCATTCTACAGAAGCAGATATTGTCCAGGTTATGAGGTGGCTTTCCTTCGGCAACACCTAGACTACTTCTACCAATGTGGAGGCAACATCGGCATGAAGCATGCTGATCACGGAACAGCCTTGCAGTATGCCGTCACAGAAGGTGTTCACAGTAACAGTGTCAGGTGGCTGATAAGGCATGGGGCGGACATACCCTCCTCCATGTTAAACAGAGTTTTCATTCTACCAAATGTCAAAACGGCAAAGTTACATCCACTTCTTAAAGAAGTCCCTTTGATTCTACTTCAAGCAGGAATGAGAGTCTCAAATGAGGCTTACGTGCATCTCATTGATCTTGAGAAAGAATTACTGCAGGAAGAAGGCCATGCACACTTTCACCATGAGCTCACACCAAAGCTCATAATGAAGGCAGATGAGGATTTTGAGAAACATAGTTTCTCTGAGTACTTGAGCAAACAGAAGGTTGACTTGGAAGAGTTTAGTGATGGTTTCCTGAATGTGTATCCAAACAACTATTGTTATCCAGAGGCCTTAGATCATAGCCTTCAACATATAGATGACCTTGCAGTTGTCTTATACCAGATTGGCCTGGTGCTGGAGTTCCTGAGTCAGCCCCAGTCACTACAGTGGTACAGCCGCCGCTGTGTGCGGGAGAACCTGGTGTCCCTTCAGCCAGCTGTGGTGAAGACACTCCATGTATCAGTGGGACTTAAGCGCTACATCCTCTGTCATGAAATATGAGCTAAATTATAGGATTAGCTTTAAGTTTGGCTTTGTAGTTTAGAGCTGGCTTATAGATGTCAGATAACCGTTTCTCAGAGACTGCACGATGTTGAGCAGTAAAGATACATGCTACTGCATATTTAGAGAAGATAATCATTTAAAGAACTTTTGAATAATTATGATTCACACAAGAATACATTGCATAGGTTGCTAGCTTAACAGACTATATGAGATGATAACTCACGTTACGCTATAAATATCCCAGAAACGTGCATATTTACTTGCAAAAAAAAGAAGGTTATTTGAATGTCTATATATAGTGTGGTTGTATGAACCATGTAACGGATAATGTGCTTCAAATGCATTGTAATGATGCAGCAGTTATATCCTGTACCAACAAATAACTAGTATGCTGTGTCAGAGTGTATACTTTTGTAATATCCTTTCCCCTCTGGATGCTGGCTTTGTTCTGTTAATCGCCGCTAATATTTAAGATATAATATTCAGGCACTGTTAAATACGAAAGACAATTATCTTAATGTTACCATGACAATCAGTCCATTTTACCATATCTAATTATTTGCATGCTCAGACATGTATTGGACATAAAGCCTGTCCTAATGAAATGTATTATTTTATCTCAATGAAGAATAATTATTAAAATATTTACATTAATGTTTATGGTGTACACTTCTATTAACATGAAGTGTTAAGATCACAACTATTCATGGTGTACTTCAGTGATCATTGTTAATGCTGAGATAACCCTGATGAAGGCAAACGCATGCCGAAACTGTAGGTTCATATCAATAATAAAATGTCACCATAAAACCGAGTTGGGACTCTAGTTGTGTTTCTTTTTTCATCTTGAAAACAGGCATAATGTTTAATTGCAATGGTGTGAAATGTTCAGGGAAATGCTACATTTTTATTGTTAGTATATTACATATATAATACATATACCACACCTGGGTGGAAAGACAAAGGAAAACGGCCTCTCTGTATTTTACATACAAAGCAATCAATGCTGGTGACAGAGTTGTGAGGCATAAGTTAGCTAAAGCACTCCAGACCCCTGTACTAAAGATATTGGCTTAGTCACGGATGAGCACACCCGTCTACCAACAAGCGATTAGCCTAGACTGTCGCCAATATCCTACGTACAGCGGTCTGGCAGTGGTTTAAGTACTACCGTAAATTCCTGCGTACTATCCGCATCTCGCGTATAACCTGCACCCCCAACTCAAGAGAATCCTATAACCCGATTTCGGATCTGAAAATTCATATTTTAGTACTGTTCTATAGTGCGGGTAGTACGCAGGAATTTACGGTACATAAAAATAATAAGCCCATCAACTAGTAAGAATACCATTGCAGGTGGTTTCTATAATTAGACTCAACATTCCAGTACACCAATCCCTCCCTACCATGCAGCCTGGGCCTACATCTCCTCCAGTACCCCAACCACCTGCGGCCACCATGTTAAGGTGTCTCCCCTCATTACCTGCCTCCTCCAGGGCACCACCCATGGTGCTAAAAATAGCCTCCTTGTTCTATAAATAGCACCAGGCTGTAGGAGTAAAGTGCCTAATGTGAGTCTGAAAGCCCCTCGGGGTGAGCTGAGAGGGATCGGTGAGCGACCTTGACTCATGACCCCTCTTAAAGCGCATTACGTGTCGCCATATACACTGTATGTAAGGGTAGAGGGTCACCTTTGCATACATACAGGATATTGTCCTCCTTAGTTACCATATACAGCAGCAGTAGATATTTAGGCTGGGATATGTAATAGATAGACAATGGTTGTGAAAAGGTATGTAGAAATTAACCACAGCTTGCTGGTGGGGCCAGACGAGGGCGAAGCCCAAGTCGCCCTACCAGCAAGCTGTGGTTAATCCTAATTACCTTTTCATAACCATTGTCTATCTAGTTTAAACCACAGCAGTAAGGTTATGTTAGGGTATGCGAAATAACCAAGGTGCGAACTCCTTTGTCTTACCCCTCCGCTGTGGTTTAAATATATCTTCTTCTGCCTTTAACAAGCCAGTCTACTGTGTAGTTTGTCTGATTGTCTGCCTACCTACATGTTTATCCCTATGCCTATGTCCCTTCATATGGATAACTTTTCCCTTTCATTTTTCTTAAAATCATTTTTATTTATCCTGGACTATAACTAGGCTTTCACCTTTTTATGTGGCAGTCCAGCTTGAGATATACATGTGATATCTAATAGATGTATAGCCATTTTCAGAGTTGCCGTAGCAGGGTTTTGTTTATGCATTGAGTACTTTAATAGAGGTGTTTTATACATCTCCAGTGTCAGGCCTGACCTCTATCTCTAGACGCATTGCCTCAGTTACACAGGGAGAAAAGTGAGGGTCGTTGTCGCCGAAAACACTCTTTGCCTGACTTTCAAGTGAGGGTGCTTCCAGCAACAGTAACGCTCACTTTTCTGAATGTGCAAATCATTGATTTTCTTTGGCTTCTTAAACAACCAATCACTCGGTCGTGTTTGTTAGTCAAGTTAGTAATTTTTCTCTCCCTATACGACCAACCTAGCTTAGCTAGTCTTTCCATTCTAGGATAAGTCCTTTTGACTAAAGCATTAATAAAATGTTGTTTTAACTCAGTCGTTTTGTAAATAACCCCTGTAGTTGACGTCAAGCAGTCACAATCATTGAGACTATATTGCTAACCTAAATGCTCCGGGCCCTAGTCTAGAATGGCTATCCCAGGTTAGTCATAGGGATATTGTTCAAACTGACAAATCACTGATATTCAAGAACCACTAAGGCTAAACAGAATATGACTAAGGCCTTGCCAAAAAAGACTACTCATAGGAATGGAATGACTAAGGTGGGTTGGTCATTTCTGACTATAACTGATAGTGTTAGTTAACCTTGGTTGGTCGTATAGGCAGCCAAAACGTCTTAAAAGGTTTGTTGCTACTGTAAACGTATTAATTTTCGCTCAGTACATATTTTCGCGTATTTCGCGCACATACATATGTGCGCGAAAATATGATATGCACGAATATTTTGCACACAAAATTAGCTTTCCAATGATATCTGGCACTCCATAATGCACTCCGGTAGGGACCCGGGTAGAGACTCGAAACAACAGTACAGAGCATAGATAGGGGGTCCTGAAAATGGCCCCAAAAAGCAGTGGCGGATCCAGGATTGTCTAGAGGGGGGGGGGGGGCAAACCTGGCCAACCTGGAGTGACTATCTGTTTCCCGCGGCATGCCCCCCCCCCCCCCCCTAAGAACATTTTGATGATTCTCATGCATTTTAGAACACAATATTATAATGATCCCCCTTCTCTCTCTTTTCCCTCTTTTTTTCTTTTTTTTTTCTCTTATTTTTTCTTTTTTTTCTCTTATTTTTTCTCTCTCTCTCTATTTTTTTTTGGGGGGATCCGCCAATGAAAAGTGATGTCATTTGTGAATGTTCCCTTATGTGGTCCCCCATGTGACCATAGTACTGGTGGGTGTCGGAAAGTCTGTGTTGGAAGGGGCTGGGGGGGGGAAATATTTGAACAATTATATTGGGCTGTAAAACCCTTAATAATTGTCTGATTGAAAAACCGTAAAAACTGACATGTAGCTAAAGATCACCTGATGGCAGCTACGCGAAAATATGATTGCGCGAAAATGCCTTTATGTGCTAGATGCGCGAAAATTTAGCTGCGCAAAAATATCTACGTTTACTGTCCTTTTGATTAAGTTCTGGAGCCTAGAAATTATCTGTGTACACCATATTCTGGGATATCGCTTCCTGCCCTCTCTATTCATGTCATCTTTCTTGTCGATCTTCAATACAATACTTCACTGTCCTGTCTACCAGTTCAATAACTTCGGATCCCATTACGTCCCACCAACCCTACAGTTTTCTCAAATAAAGTTCCTCTGAGCCATATTTTTTGCTTACGAGGTCATCTGGTAAGGCAAGGCTCGTGCACTATTTTCCTATGGGTACACTGACTAACCCATATTGGCATGTCAGTATAAAATGTAAAACATTATATTGGTAGAGAGAGGTGAATTACAGGGCATTGACCTACCTACCTCACTGAAGTTTATGTCAATTCAATGGAGTGTGTTAGGTCTGTGACTTAACACAAGGCCAAAAAAAGGTGAATTTCAGGTTAGCTGACCCTAACTAGCAAAACAGGACCGACAATAGACATTTTATCCAATTTTAAAAAGAGAACCTTCCGGTAGTTTTTGGACTATTTCAGAGTCATTTTGATAGTTCGTGAGTCAACGCTGTTGTGGGCTAGTGGGCACTGAAGTTTGCAAGTCAATTTTTAGCTACTGTTCAGGCCAAAGTAACAAAAGAAAAAGAAAAATGAAAAAAAGGATCTACCATACCTAGATTTTTAGACGATGTAACCTGAAACACACCTTTTTCTCTTTTTTTTTGCACAATTAATGACATATAGCAGGATAGGATGTGCCTCAATCTTCTTAGAACTGAAATGTCAATCTTTGTCCTCCTTGTCCTCTATATAAATTCCTGTGCCCCCCACATTACAATGAACACCTCTACTACAAATCACATTGCAGCAGGAGATTGCAGCGATTCATGCCGCCATGTGGTGCTAATCTACTCTGGTAGTCTACAAGCTGTGTGTGGAACCACGGCATGTCTAGGGGAGCGTATTCGGCAACCGCTATATATGGCTCAATAGTGTCCATCAGTAATTTTGCTTGTTATTGTCTTAAAATAAATACCACTTGCATATGCTAAACTGTTCACCTAAAGCTGTCTATGGAGCCACTATATGCATATGATAATGTTATATGGCAACCTCTCTATATATAATTATATGACTCAATGTTGCAGTAATATCGCCTTTCAATTTCTTGAATACCACCTACCTGCACTAAACAGTATACATTTGCTACTGATACTACTGAGCACCTCCAATAAACTGTAAATCTGATAAGCTGTCTGGGTGCTATGGAACTACTCTGTGTAAAGGGTATAGGCCATAGGGCAATCGCCCAGCAGGGATTATGCCTTGATCACAGGAGACACTGGATTGTTGGATCCTATTGACACTTTATGATTGTATTATCTGTTTTTAAATGTGATTTTACCACTATCTGTCAAAACTCTGGGTTAGGGTATAAACAGCTTGCAATGCCTTAGATGCATTTAGATTATTTCGATGTTACTGTATTTACACCCCTATGAGGATCCCGGATAAAAATGAGAATATGCATATATTGTCTCTCAAAAGCCTATGTTACTGTCTTTTACTGATTTTCAATATGCAATATGATTGGTTAATATTCAATGACATTAAAGGTATACAACACAATCGAGATAACTTTAGATCAACCAAGAGTTGTCCTGGATGACTCTTAGGGATATTAGCCTGATGCTTATGGAACACAAAGAAAAGAAAAACAACTATGCCACAGGGGTTTTTGTCTTTTGGAGGGCATTCAGATTTGATTTCATTATGTATAGGCCCTCAAAAGAAAATCATAATTTTCTACCATTTTTCACACAGAAAAAGTCTCCCAACAATTTATCAATGGAAATGCAGGCATGCATTTATATGATCATTAGGAACATGTTTAAAACATAAAATATGAGTCACTTGCAAAATGAAATTATCCTGAATTGATCAAAACGAAAACTAATATATCTACTTTGTGAGCCTATGGGCATGGCAAAAAGGAAATAAAGTGATCAAGATATGTAAAATGCCAAGGAATGACACTTAAATGGTAGATAAAGGCAGATCATGACATATACCTATGAGAAATCTGCAAATATCATGGTTGCAGGTAGTTTCGCCTTTTTGCCACCAGGTGCCATATGCGTAGATTGTGTTGTATACCTTTAACTATCAAATAATATTTAACCTGACTCTGTGCAGAGTAGGTTGTGAGTGAAGGCCCCGTTCTATAGCTGCCACTGCCTGACAGACTGCTACAGGTTGCTACCAAAGACTAGACTTCTTCCGTTCATCGCCTGAGGGCGCTGCAATCTCCCCGTGCTATAAATAGACATCAGCTCCCCAGCCGGAAGTGTCTGGTAGGAGCATACCCTGTTGTCATGTCAGCATTTAAAAAGGCAGATCTGTGCAGTGCTCTTAACAAGGCAGAATGCATTACTATCATATGTTCAAATGGATTAGCATGTGGTTCACTAAGAATGGTGATGTTTTAAGAGTATTGTAAAAACTAATACACATCTCCTAAATGGCCAACTAGTATACAATACTCACTACTATCTAAGTAGAGGGCATATCACTTCTTGGATGACCAATATCACATTCTTGGATAAAGCCAGTACACTAGCACATATATGAAGACTACATCTCTTATCATCTCTGGCTATAAGTCAATACATTTTTTATATCTCAAATAGCTTCTGAATTGCAGAACCAAGGGCAACAGCTGCAAAACAGCTTATTATCATACATGCTTGACATTCCTTAGAAATTGCCGCTATAGTAGAAGCATAGCACGATGGGGCTTGCCCCATCCATAAATAAAAACAAACTCAAACTCAGTATAGGAAATGCTGCTCTTCGCATTCAGAGTATTTGTTTGGCCTATAACACACAATGGATTTGAACCTTCATAATATGATCTGGCTTTTTTATCCGAAAGAAATCCCCAACCCTTTTTGTTAGAAACTCCCCTTATAAATACTTTCCTAATCTACCAATTCCCAAAGTCTTTATGCCATCACATACAGCCACTGTTTTGGTAAGATTTAGCTGCAATCGCTCACAGACACAGGGATAAGAAATAGATTCACTGTAACTCCCAACTTGATCACTGAGATAACTCTCCCCAGGACTCTAAAGTGACTCCCTAACATTTGCAGGACTCAATAATAACTCTATAACGACTCCTATTCTAGGACTCCCTTATGAGTGGGAGTCACTTTAGTGTTGTGGGAAGAGTTATCTCAGTGATCGAGTCCAGACTCCCATCTGGGAGTCATGGCGATTCTACTTCTTTTCTCTAGTACAGTCAAAAGCTGTAAACATCCTGATGGCCCAGATTGACATCAGTGTTGGTATTTCTGAGTTAAATTGACAGTTGCCAGTTTTTGTGCTGTCAGGGATTATGCATCACGAGGCCTCAGTCGCTGTTTTAGACACACACCTGCCTATGGCTAAGGCAGGTTGTGTTATTGAAGATGACAGGCCCTGTCTTTCACAAAGTGAAGCTGAAATAATGATTTATTGAGGATGATAGCTTTTGCATTTTTACTAAAATGTACTGATGGCGTGTATTTAGGGATAGGAACACACAGAACTGGCCGTTGTTAAGGCCACCTTTTTTATGATAACTTGGATTACAGGCCATTGAAGCATATATTTCAGGGGGTGGGAGGAAAAAAAGAACTATTCTTTAGGGGGTGCTGGGTCTTAAAATTTCCCAGGGAGCGGAGAAAAACGCATGGAAAAGCCCCCTTTTGGTTATCAAATGTAGGTATATTGAGAAATATTCCCAATTTTGACAGTCTAATTATATGTGTTTGCTGGTCAGCATAATCCTTTTGTTTAATTTAAAATACTCAAAAACATTCCAGTCTACAGAGGTAAAAAAAAAAGCTGCAAAATCCCATTGGCGGATCCGTAATCCAAGTTATTAGAATAAAAGGGCCTAAGGGATTTTGACAGTGGCAGGTGTATTTGGAAGAGCAATCATCTTCAACTACACTGTAAAAGGTGAGTGTAGGTGCACAGTAAACTGTACACCTGCAGTAGATTTTACTGTATCCCTACGAAAGACACAAGCAACTATTTACAGTGTATGCACAAGGAGAAATAGAACAACCATACCCTCCGAACAGAATTCAAGAAACGAGTTAGCATATTGTGTATTTCCTGAGAAAAGCACAAGCTGTATACAAAAGATAGACATGGGAGACTCTTGAGAATAATGAATGTTCCTAGAGACATGTTCACTAGTAATGTATGTGTATTTCCCGAGTTTTGCTCACGCAAATGA
Source organism: Harmothoe impar (assembly GCA_947462335.1). Classification (NCBI taxonomy): domain Eukaryota; kingdom Metazoa; phylum Annelida; class Polychaeta; order Phyllodocida; family Polynoidae; genus Harmothoe; species Harmothoe impar. The sequence continues at coordinate 61,963,144 of OX381713.1, read as the reverse complement.
CGTTCCTATTTACATGTTTCATGAGTTTCACTCGTTTAAAAGAAACAGGAATTCCAGGGAATATGACCGGAAAATATTCAAAACATGTTTGAGAAAATTCTTGTAGAAATCACGAGTCAAGACTAAAGACTGTAAGGGTACTTTTTTTATTGATAACGAATGAATTTCTAATCAGCAATATTCATGCAAAATTTCTGGTGCATGCAAATTGCTGCGCTAATTGCATATCCTACACAATAATGATATTCATCAGTAGAGAATCTGCATACCGTAAAACCTCTCGTATTAGCCTACCCAGAGCTTTACAACATTGTCTTATGCTGAAAGGCAAGTTGTTTTTTTCTCTATATGGCGGAGGGAGAATATGGCAGAGCTAGGACATGGCTGAGCTAGGGCAAGGTTATAAAAGAAGATAAGTGAGGTACAGCACTGCTGAAGTACAACATTGCTAAGGTACAACATGCCTGAGGTACAACCGAGGTACAATATAACCTAGGTACAGTCGATACCTTACAGTAAAGAGTCTAGTCCTTGAATGGCTATAGCCCATCCAAACACCCCCCTGGTTTTATAGGTGATAAAGAGACACCAGAGATATTATGGGCGATGAGAAGGGAATACACTCAAGCCCTCGGCCAGTGCCTAGGGATGCCAAGGGACAATTACATTGGATAACTCAGTCGCGGGAGTTACAGGTATAAACCTTTGTCGCGTAAATGTCAAGAATTACGCACAAAGGTTGACCTCTCCTACCCAAGCTGTCAATTTGTTAAGCAATCACCAGTGGTGTATTGGAAAAGGGAAGGTAATGCAGACTCGGAGTGGTTTTACTGGGGCCCATATAAACATGATATTAAGATGTTTATTTCATATAACAGCCAAGATGATAAGCCCAAATATGCAATAAATCCAATAATCAATATTGATAACAGCTCTGTTAGTATTTATATTCTAAAGAGTTAAATTTAAAAACCAAAATATTTTCATGGCACAAATGTTATGAATTGTGTCTATGCTAACTGTTAATTACTAATCAAGGTGTAAATAACCATCATGTAACTGGCTTACGACTACTAGAGGGGGCAAGGTATCACAATCCATCAATTCCACTCGCCCCTTCACCAGTGCCTATGACTCCCTAATGAAGGAGCAGCTAGTGGGTGACAACACCCTGGGACCTATTAATCAGACACATCTATACAGTCACCATGGTTACTATGGTTACTGCATGTCGCTTTCAGAATAAGCCAATGACTGATAGTGAAAGGTTAGTCTGGATACTGAATAATCTTTAAAGAGACAAAGGCATGTGGGATTACTGGTGTTTTGGATCATCCATTATCCTTAGGACTGCCGGTAATTTCTGGAGGCGCACTGCCATAGCGTATTGTTTCCAATGCAAACGCAAAATCCTCGCTTTCATGGGGCCCTTTTTGCTATACACAATGGCACGCTATGGCAGTGCTAAGGATATCGTATTTGATCTTGAAAGTTTCTTGTATAAATGATAGCGTGGTTGAAAGTGAGAGGTAGCAGGTATTAGATAACAGATATCTCCATGGAATAGACACAGATGATTGTTAAAGGAAATAGGCTCTTAGGTGATTAGAAGACTGCATGTGTCTTACTCTACCTCAAAAATAAATACGTAGCGGCCCGTCTAAGCGCCCCTACGCTAATAAATTTCAAGTCCCCGTTACCCCCTGCGCTTATACAGGGACCTGCGCTTATATGAGTCCCTTTAAAGAGAGATTTTGGGTTTCAGATGAGTCCTAGACCTGTGCTTAAAAGAGACCTGCGCTTATTTGAAGCCCCTGCGCTTATACGGGCCATTAGGGTATATGTGTACGAATGTGTAATGGCTTATTTTAATGACACAACTATGATGAGTAATTCTCTAAATGCACATATTAGATAATGATATGACCTTGAATGGGTTAGCTTTTGTGTGTATCCTGTTATGCTTGTATAGTGTCCTCAAGTAAACTATCACTATCAATGTTCAAAACCTAGAATGCACTGCCTTCTTTTTGTCTCACACAAAACCACAGAGCCCCTCCCTTTCTCCTTTCCATCCTTTATCTTGTCCCAGAACAATTATGACAACCCATTATGTGGCCTGCAGGCTTTGTGGTTGGGGAACCGAGCGTAAATTCAAATTCCATCTTCACAATAGCTGCCAGTCCCCTGCCATTGTGCTGCAGAAATTGGATTGTTATAGTGTGTTTTTATTATTCTAAAAGAAGAAAAAGTATGTTTCAGGTAACATAGATTAGGCTAGTAAGATTGGACAAATTTCATATCCAGTTTTTCATCTACAAATCGCCATGAATCTGGTTTTATTCTACAAACGTGTGGTGCACTGTAACTCTATTTGTTATCAATAAAAATGTTTAGGCATAACAATGAAACAGTTGGTTTTAGTCGATTGGCATTTTTACAAATTATAGCCGCGGATAATTTACAAATATGTACAAATTTTAACTGGTGTGGACAGTGGTGTAAACAGTGAAATGTAGTGTGTATAGGAATAGTTTTGTGTGGACTTTGAGCCCTCTGAAGATTGGGACTATGATTACTTATATTCTGTGAGGTATTGGGATACATCATGATATATTCTGGCCTATACAATACAGAGCCGGCATGTCTGTTTGCCATTAGCCTAGGTGCAATAAATGAGAGTAGCATATATTTTAATCAATCAGATCCTCTATTTTTCCTATGCACATTATTCTTTATGCGTGTGTTAGGATGGATGACTTGGAAGCTATGAGTGATTATAACCTGGGAAGATACATAATCTCCCCAAAAACATTGACACTCTATTTATCACTTCGCAGTCCTGGGTCTATACGCAGATGGTGTAAATGTTAAGGACTTACTTGCCAGAACAAGGCAGTCACTTGTGTAGGTGATAACTCGTGAGATTGTGTTCACCTATGGAATGAACCAATTGTTGCAAATAATCAGTCTGGAAATTGAGTGATAGTGTGCAGTTTCCATGATTTGAGAAGCAATGCATTTTGGATTGCTGGCATTTGGGATGATCCATCAAATTTGCTTGCATTTAAAAAATGCCTTATAGAAGTGATACCTATAGGTAGTCAGTAATGGGTGTCAATGTTCTGTTTTTATAGAAGAGACAGGAAAGTCTGCTTCAGTTACAATAAAGTAATTAGAGAAGTTGTTATGTCGTCAGATGTGAAGTAACGCCAGATAACTCATACTTTTTGTTGAACATCAAATATGCATACATTTCAAACATCCCTCAACGTAATAACATTTAATCTTTATAGGCTAGCCAATGATGACAGATTGAAACAGTAACTTCATTTTCTACCCTCCACTTCCTACAATAATTGAGAAGTCTAAAACCTTCAGGAACATTGTATACCTAGAGTGTTTGTAATATTTCCAACATATATCAGTGATAGTTATTCATCCCGGGCATTGTGAAATACGGCAGGTGGTTTAACACAGTGCCACAAAGTTGTCAATGTGTGTATATACCTGTAGGCCCTAATAATACTTGAAGTGCCTAGAATCCACATCCTATAATTTTGTAACACACAAAAGCCCAGAGCTCCTCCCCTCTGTGGTCCCTATTTCATGTCCCAGAGTAATTATGATGACCCATCTGAAGGTCTTCAGGCTTTGTGGCTTGGAAGCCGACCGTAAAATCAAATTCCAGCAAACAATGGCTGCCAGTCCCCTCACATTGTTGGACAAGTATTGGATTGCTGTCTTTTTTTTTCATTGAATCCAACATGAGAAAAGAGAGTTTCAGGTAACATTGCCAGAAAAGCAATGAAAGATCGATCAAACAATTGTGATTGTGTTTTTTTACCTACAAATTACCATGTATCATCATGTTGATTCACTGCATGTAAAAAATGGCAAAGCATAAAGGGTTATTACTCAAAAAACAAATAAACTTTGTGTCAGTGACATTGTCTATCTGTGCATCCAGAGGGGGGACTAGACATATTGTAATTTAAATATTGATGTGATTTATTGGGTACACTTCAATATAAAAAGGGGTCTATGACATTAGATGATTGATAAAGCTATGGCAGATTATAACACAGACTTGTGGGAGCATGTGTGCACACTTCATTGAATATTTGTAATTTCACTTTTTTTCTGAAGGCTGGTTTACATTGCCTCTTAAAATACTAGGGGCAGGTCTCAGTATGGGATGTGACCCCTCAAAACAGAACGTAAGAATGTCACAATAGTAAACCTTCTTGTGACATGGTCAATGGTGATGTGTTTATTCTGAGTTTTACCAGAAATTCCACAATTTAAATGTAAAATGTATATTTCTTGAGTTTCACCACAAGAAATGAAAGCCAATATGACCAAAGAAATTTTCAAAAAAAAAACGTTCCCAAATACTCGAGTTGGTACACAAGTATGGTATGAGTTCCACATGAGATTTTGTTTGCAGGGACTGTTCTGTGTACTGTTGGCATGAGTCACATCCCGTGCCTCATTATATCATGAGGCTGCAGGCCACACTCAGTGCAGTGTAGCAGAGTCTAATTACAAACAGGGACTAAAACAAGCTGCACCGATTGTCTCATTATCTCCCTGCACCTCCATATTGTGGAGCTGATGACGTCAGTAATGGCCGCCCGCTGACAACCACAGCCCCTCACAGCTGTGGGGGTTACACATTACAGACCAGGGCTCCCCCTCATGGAATGTCTACTATTCATTTACTTGGGAGTGTCCCAATAATGATGCCCCTCGGAAATTAAGGAATCCTACAGAACTCTCACCATACTGTCTGATTCCTGATCGCTGGTTGCTACAGAGCAAGACGCAACGCCCAAGCCCAGGAAAGGTTCAAGGTCAACTGCCACTATTGCAGATGGGCTCGGGACAATTGTAAGAGGGGCTAGTCACAGCTTTGTCACACTATAAAGAGGCATCAGTCATATTTATTTTTGCCTCCGTCATTTTTGGATATCAGTTCGTATTTCTGACAAATATCCCTATGATTAATTTGGGATAGCTACTACGGACTAAGCCCACGCTTGAACATTAACAGTGTAGAGCTTCTCCATTGAAATAGAACCTATTTAAAGTGCCTTGGATTGCCTAATATTCTCACAGGTACAATGTGCTCCATACAGTGATACAGTAACAGTATGCAGTGAAACGATTTGATTAGATCATTTAAATCAAATATGGGCTGCTTCAAATGTATGAGAGATGAAAATAATCGAATCATGAAATGGATATCAACTGCCTATAATCATGTGCAACAGATGAGAAACCAATGTGCGACAATCCCACAACGTTAGCGCCCACCATGGTTTGTTGATGCAAGGATGTTTCAATATTGTCACCCACATTCATTTCTAAAATGAGACAAGAGCCTCTAACGAACTAATCCCAATTATAGCAGGATCCTGATGAGATCCCAGAAAAGCCTCTTGAGCACAAGAAAACCAAAATTACATTGTTATCAAATGATTGCGCCTACAAGATTAGACTTCTCTAAAATGGGCTGCTCTGCGGCGATGTTGATCAGGTTTTAATGGTGATTGAGGAGGGACTGTAAATGCCTTTATAATGTTACATACAATAGACTATAGATATGATATTTACTACATCAGGAATAAATGTCTAGCTGAATATACATGGTAGTAGCTGTAGCAGATTAGCAGAGTCCACTATAGACTCTGCTTGCCCACTCAGTTTATCAAAATATTGTGTAGCTAGGCCAGGCCTCACACCCTCATTATGGAATGAGGCTGCAGGTCACACTCAGTGCAGTGTAGCAGAGTCTAATTGCAAACAGGGACTAAAACAACATGGTCTGGGAATAGGGTCTTTAATTCATTCTGAAATTAGGACCTGTTTAGCAGATAGTACAACATATACCATGAAGCTAGGCCAGGCCTCACACCCTCATTATGGGATGTGGCTGCAGGTCACACTCAGTGCAGTGTAGCAGAGTCTAATTACAAACAGGGACTAAAACAAGCTGCACCGATTGTCTCATTATCTCCCTGCACCTCCATAATGTGGAGCTGGTGACGTCAGTAATGGCTGCCCGCTGACAACCACAGCCCCTCACAGCTGTGGGGGTTACACATTACAGACCAGGGCTCCCCTCATGGAATGTCTGCTGTTTACCCACTGTGGTGAGAAATGGTGCTAAAGACGAGGGAATATGTGAATAAGCCTCTATGAGTATGTATGTACCATAGAGCTCTATCATCGACTTTATATCATGATAATACTGCCTTAGAGATATAAAATACAAAAGTCCAACCAGCAATGGAATATGAAATCTTTTTATGCAGGTGCAACAAAAACCACTGTCACAAAACTACAAACCTTACAGAAAATTATTATAAAAAGGTGCCTGGGTGTAGGAAATTCTAATTACAAACAGGGACTATATCACCATGGTCTGGGAATAGGGACTTTAATGCACCCTGCACTGAGGTCCCTTTCCACAGATCACGCCACATAAACCATGTAGCTAGGCCGGGCCTTATGCCCCATCTCTCATTATATCATGTGGCTGCAGGTCACACTCAGTGCAGTGTAGCAGAGTCTAATTACAAACAGGGACTAAAACAAGCTGCACCGATTGTCTCATTATCTCCCTGCACCTCCATAATGTGGAGCTGATGACGTCAGTAATGGTTGCCCGCTGACAACCACAGCCCCTCACAGCTGTGGGGGTTACACATTACAGACCAGGGATTCCCCTCATGGAATGTCTACTATTCCTTTACTGTGGTGAGAAACGGTCCCAATGATAATGAAAAATATGAATAAACCTGGGTTTGCTCCCTATGAGTATCGAGGTACCATAGACCTCTATTTTGACCCTTCATGGATGGCATAGTGCTGTAATGTAATTTACACTCTACACTCATGATGCATGGATAAAACCTTGGAGGAGGAATGTGCTCTGGATTCATTCACGCATATTCTTTACCATACTGGATGCACCAATGCAGCCCTTGTGGTATACAGTGGGCCTCACAGGCTGCTTGCAGACTCGTACCAGAGTATGATGATAGCTGGCCTGTGGACTCTTATAAATGATGCTATCAATACATCTGATGTGAATGAGCGTCCTATTGCTTTTCAAACCTTTTCTCAGTGACAGTTTTCTCAAGCATTATCCAACAGACAATATCTTCATTCTTGCCCATAACTTTTGAAGAAGCATCTGATGCCTTGAGGTTTGGCTTATGATTAAATCAAATCTTAGATTTAAGTCTAAAATGCTTATTTTTGATTGCAGCAGTTCATTCTAATGGTACACTTTAACTTACTTGTTATCAGACTTACTCTCACCTATCACAGGAAATTATTGTTGCCACTTGATTTCTCAAACATCAACTTTAAACCTTTTGACATATCCGGCCTTCCAATGGTCCCTGACAGAAACCCTCAGCGGTCGTAATTACAAACCAGCAACCAGTGCAGCCTGCAGGCAACAAGCGGCACTAGTCATGTGGTCGCTGGTTGCTATGGTGACTGGTGCCCGGATGTGAGTGTGTGACGCTGGGTGCCCCTGTGCATGATGGGAGATTGTGGGGAGGTCTATAGGTCTATATACTACCACAATTAAAGCCGCTGCATGCCAAGCTGGTTGGAATAGCACCCTCTGGAATGGACACACAACACCAAACAGAATAGACTAGATCCAGGGGCCCAGGGCAGAGAGGCCATCTAATCAACCCTTCAAAGGCCATACATTCAGTTCAGTGTGCATCAACGCTGTAGCTTTTTGGAAAGTGCTAATGGGCAAGACAGAAAAATATGAATTACTACAAACATCATTTCAAGGCCATTTACAAACTCATTAAAGAAACATTCTGGAATTCTGGATCATTGTCTTTAGATAGGAGGCTGGGTGTTTAGGGGCCTGATAGGCTATCATAAGATTTAAGACAATTTATGCAGAAAGAAGTGGCATCTAGTAGATTGCTGATCATATCATATTTAACCTGATCACTTTGTATTGTGTGGATGTTTCTTGCCTCAGCTGCGTTAATGTATCGTGACGCTAAAGCGCATAAAGATTAAACCATGATGCAGCCCTTGTGAGTAACTTGGCATTGCATCTATACATTGTGCCGCCCTAACGATTTGACACAGGCCCAAAAGGGTCATCATGATCCATAAATCAAACCAGTGTTTCTTCACAGCCAAAAAAAATTATAGCATTTCAAGCAAATTAAATTATTAAACTTGACTGGCGTAGAAACCACTTTTTAAAAAAAACGTTTTTCTGAAAACAAGTGGTTTGTCCGCCAGACGAGTTAAATAATCTTATTTTCTCGAAAAGAAATAACTATTTCTGGCTGTGTTGTTTCAGTTGCATTCATGCATCATGACATTGAAGGGCATGATGCTTTAAAGCAGTATGCAGCCTCAAATGGTTAATTATTTTGAAATCTTATCAATCTGGTCCTTACATTTTCCTGTCACATGCAAGTGAGGAAATTCTTGATCCCATTGTCAACCAGAACACATAAAAACAGAAAATCGAAATGAGCATGAGTTTTAATTGAGGTCAGGCAGATGACAATATTGCAAATCACTTTGGCATGAAACAGAGATGGTCCCAGGAGTGTCAGAATGATTCTGAAATATTCATGTTCATCCACACAAAATATAAGAATAATACAGAGGGAAACTCAAACTGAGGGTCTGAATCGCAATTTTCTTTGAGATGCCTTGTTGCATTCTGAAATCACAGTAACTGTAATGAATTAGTGAACAAGTTCTTATCACCATAATTGTGATTAAAAGTATAGCCTATTAGATTACAAAAGGCATTTTCAGTCAGCATTTCTAGATGTATACAGAATCAAATACATTTCTCAAGAAATGAAATGAACTACACTTTGATTCACATGATCTATTTATACACCACTATTTTTAGTGGTGCCCATCCATGGTAGTGTTTTTTCCCTTTGTCCCCCGTTGTTTGTGTATCATATTGAGAGCTCAGGAATACAAACACTGTATTGCCTCTACACACAGACTACTTCCCTGTATTTCCCCAGAGGGGGTCAGGTCCCTTTGTGTGCTCACGCCCCTCCTTGATGGTACATACAATAGTAGGGGGGGGGGGGGGTCTAGAGAAAAAGTCTGAGAATAGCATCAGTGCTTTTTAATATGTGACCTACCACATTAACATGATCACATTTGTAAATCACTTTGAGATATACAAATGTTAATAAAAATGATGTCTAATGAATTTTACATTTATTCAATTAAACTGAAATATATGAAGATGAGATAATTCATCTAGATTTGATCACTGCATACGAATTCCTATTTAAGTGTACCTTAAATGTCATTTTCATTACTTAAATGTCACATTTAAGTACATTTAAGGTGAAACTTAAATGTCGATCTGCGACATTTAAGTAACTTTTGGTGAACTTAAAAGAACACTTTAAGGCGACATTTAAGGAGAATTTAAGTGGATTTAAGTTGATTAAATGGCATGGCAAGTTGGTACTTAAAGGTGATTAAACATAATATCAAGGTCCTTTTATTGATTTTCTATAAACGACATTTAAGGACATTTAATGACCTTTAAACATCTTTAATGCACATTGCCATAATTTCCTCCACCCTTCTTCATTTAACTCTCATTAAATACATCTATTAGATAAACTTTCTTACTATTATAGTGTAGGATGGTAATTTCTTTATTGTGGGGGGTGGGGGCGGGTCAATAGCGCCAATTCATTCATCAATTTCATCATATTAGAGGCAGCCAGCCTGGGTCACCAGGGGCTGCCGGGGGCGCCTCCAGGGGGGCTGGGGGGCCGGCACCCTCCCTCTGGGGGCCGGGGGCGCCTCCAGGGGGGCTGGGGGGCCGGCACCCGCCCTCTTGGGGCTGGGGGCGCCTCCAGGGGGGCTGGGGGGCCGGCACCCGCCCCCGGCGGCCGGGGGCGCCTCCAGGGGACTGGGGGGGGGTGGGGGGGGGGGGGGCAGGCACCTGTCCCTGGCAGTCATGGCAGCATCTTGATGATCTGTAATTAAAAAGAATTAACTCATGAGCATGTTTGTGACCATATCGATCATATGTATAGTCAATCAATATATATATTCAATGAATTTAATTAGACATATTGAATATTGTATGGTATGAAATGGGATCCGGTTATCATTAATTTTTATTCTAAAATTATAATGTTTAAATACATTTTAAATGTTTTGATTAAAGAAGTAATAAATTTGTTTTAGATGAACTGTAATACATACCCTCACATTATTTCATGCAGAAACACATGTTAACATGCCTGGTACAACATACATACATGTATGATGTCCTCAAAATAATGTATAATAACGGGATAAAGGTCCTCTAGCTCCCCTGACTAGTACCACGGGTTTCACCCCTCTAGATGCTCTCAAAATAATGTATAATAACGGGATAAGGGTACCCTAACTCCTCTGACTAGTACCACGGGTTTCCCCTTCTAGATGTCCTTAAAATAATGTAGAATAACGGGATAAGGGTACCCTAACTCCTCTGACTAGTACCACGGGTTTCCCCTTCTAGATGTCCTCAAAACAATGTAGAATTACGGGATAAGGGTACCCTAACTCCTCTGACTAGTACCACGGGTTTCCCCTTCTAGATGTCCTCAAAATAATGTATAAAAATATTGAGATAAGGGTCCCCTAACCCCCCTTACTAATACCATGAGTCTCTCCTAGCTTCCCTGGTTAGTATCACGGGTTGTACCCCTTAAAATGGTGTATAATAATGGGATGAGCCTCCCAAAACTGCACAGGTGGAGATCCAGATAATCTGTAATTAAAAAGGAAACAAGTTATATATATATAATTATATATGTATACATGTATATGTGTATAAAGGGAAAATGCTATTTATATATGTATATACTAATATTATAAAACTGCTGTATACATTTATGTATAACTACAAAAGCTGTGCTTTCCATAGATGAATACAATATGATAAGTATTATACCTACACACCTGTCTTACACACTTCCTGTCCTTACTGTGACCAGCTACTGTATGTGTATGTTGACCACTTGTTGTGTTACATGCACTCCTGCAGGTACACATAGCTATGTAGGTCAGTTGTCTCCATGGAAACTGCCCCTATACAGAGCATGCTTATCCTGTTAGCATTGTTCTTGTTATAAGGGTCAGCCTGACACCTCCGGCGCCCTGAATGGGGTGTGTTTGGCATGTTGGTGTGTGTGTGTGGGGGGGGGGGGGGGGGGCAGGGTGGGGGGAGGTGTGAATAGAGGGGGGGGGGGGAGGGGGGGTACCTAACCAAATTTATAAATTACCTTTATTATTATCAATGAGTTGTCAATGATATTATAATCTAATTCTATACACTGCTAGCATTAAGGGCATATTTTTATTTTTCCCCTGTGATGATTAGAACCTAGATTTCATTTATGAGACCAGGGAGCCATTTTTGACCATTAGTGGAGCTTTATTTAAAATCATTTTAAATACTACCAAATACTATTATGGGACCCCTGGTTAGTATTGCAGGTTGTATCCTTCCAGAAACCCTCAAAATTATGTAAAATAAAGGGACCAGGGTCCCCTTACTCCCCTGGTCAGTATCACGGGTTGTAGCCCTCAAGAAACCCTCAAAATTATGTTTAATAACGGGACCAGGGTCCCCTTACTCCCCTGGTCAGTATCACGGGTTGTAGCCCTCAAGAAACTCTCAAAATTATGTATAATAACGGAACCAGGGTCCCCTCACTCCCCTGGTCAGTATCACGGGTTGTAGCCCTCAAGAAACCCTCAAAATTATGTATAATAACGGGACCAGGGTCCCCTCACTCCCCTGGTCAGTATCACGGGTTGTAGCCCTCAAGAAACCCTCAAAATTATGTATAATAACGGGACCAGGGTCCCCTCACTCCCCTGGTCAGTATCACGGGTTTTAGCTTTCCAGAGACCCTTAAGGTTGATCGCTACTCTTAACTTTCTATCCATGAAATGTCCTGTTTTTCATCCCAAAGGTAGCTCTCATTATTTAGAAATGGAAAATGGAAAAAAATTGGGGAGTCCCGAACTACTCTTTTTATTACAGATTTTTGAAAAAAAAGGAGTATTCTCTATTTTTGACAAAAAATACAAAGAAAAAGGGAAATTTTCATGACTTTGTTTCTTAGTGAACCAATGCCCACATTAATTTTGTATTGCACATGAATATTCCTAGGTTATGTCCTTTGGTGGGAATAATAGAATGATGGTCCAAAAATGTACCTTTGTATGAAAAAACGTGAAGGTTTCAGGACGATTATTCTAATTTAAGGCATAATTCTTCAGCAATATCTAAATATCACTGAAAAAAATCCATGAACTTTATTTTTTATTTTTTCAGAAAATTGTTCAGATCAATAGCTAACATTTTAAAGGACTTTTGATAGGTGGTCCAGCGCATATTTTTATGGTTTTGGGCCTTTGAAGTTAAAAGATAGTGCAAAAATGGTCTAAATCTCATATTTAGAGCCTAAAAAAATGGGTAAACGGGCATCAATTGGGGTGTAAAATGGCTGTATTTCCTACTCTTGGTTATTTCAAAGAACCTGATGAGATCTTTATATATCTAGATAATGATTTATTGATTAATAAGTCCAATGTTCTAACTTATATAAAACATAGCAAATATGATTGGCTTTAAATACATCAAATATTCAAAGTCCAATAATTTGACATTCGGGGAAGATTTAAGTTTACCTTAAATTTACCGGAAATGTCATTTGACATTTAGGGAAGATTTAAGGTGACATTGAATTTACCGGAAATGTCATTTGACATTTGGGGAAGATTTAAGTTTACCTTAAATTTACCGGAAATGTCATTTGACATTTCCGGTAAATTTAAGATATCTTATATTTCATGGCAAGCTCCAAACGACATTTCCAGGACATTTCCCGATATTTTGGTACACTTAAATAAACTTAAATAGGAATTTTCATGCAGTGGATAATATCTATGTCATGCTACATAATTAGATCTTATATGGCTATGATGTTAGAATTAATGCGGGTTGTGGAATTCGGTCTTGGAACACAAGTATTCAGAAGGTAACTATTCAAGTGAGCGGTGACTGTAAAAAATAACTATTAATGCCGCCAGATCCCATGTGAATGTTTGTCATGTTAATGCATGAAACCAGTGTAATAAGCAACTTACTTAGTGCTGCATTCCAAACCCTCTGCCATGAGCATTGATGTAACGGTGGCAGCCCTGTGGTGCCACCTAGCTGCCTTCATGAACACTACTCTCACCACCCACAGCTAGTCTGCTGTTCAGGCGCTAGGTGGAGCCATGCAAGCTCAGATACAATCAGAAGGCCTATCTGCAGGGTCACACCACAGGCTTAAACTGAGCAGGACGCTTATACTCTGAGTACAACCTGTAAATAGCACATGGTCCAACAGACGCCCATCATCTTTCAACCCTAGATGGCCCTACTAACTTATTAATCTGACTCAAAGACATGGATAATGTATAATCAACAGGCATTTCACAATTTAGATAATCAGCATTATATATAACATAATTCACTGATGATCAAGATACATTTTCAAAATAAATTTTCACAAGTCACAACTTCATCAGTACCGAGTATGTTAGGTAAAGTATTATGGCTATGGGATACCCAATTAATGCAAGAATAGTCATTACAATGAAAACCATACGTTCAACAATTATAAAGCATACTATACATGTTACCCCACGTATCAAAGTGGCAGGTATCCTTTTGCGATCCATATGCATCAGCTTTGCTCCCCAAACAGCAAGAATTAATACAGTCCATATGCACAATCGTTCTATTAGATACATTGTTTCTTTGAAGTCTGGTAAGATTGACACCACCCAGGCTAGTCCAGATTTAAATTGATCAGCCGGTCCAAGATTGGATAGATGATACTGGATGCCCATCCAGACACACAAGACGGTCAGGACCTTAGCGACGGTGACTGCAGGTTCTCTCCTCCTGGTATTGGGTGGCACCGACACGGTTTTGATCGCACTATAGCCAAGGTGAATCTTTCTAAAAACATTCAAAATTAGGAACGTAATATTGTTGGTTCAAAGCACATTTACATATATATATTAATACGCCGAAAAATATATGTAGTGCATTCAATGCTGAGTGTTATAAAATATGACCTTCTTTACTTTATGGAGAAATTGTAGTCACACAAAACCAGACAAAAAAGGATAGGTAAACAAAGTATTTTTGTTTTAGTTGTTGAGTAGAAATTTCGGTCTATATTTAAGTACAATGAGGATCAATTTTGTAGCAATGTTTCAATTATTTTGAATAATCTTCATGAGGCTAGAATTTGTTTGACATTGAGGAATTCAACATTAAGGTACATAAAATGATTCTGTATCTAGGTCAGGACGAGGTCAACTTGGGGTCATCGTCATCATTACTGTTTTTGTTGACATATTTTTCTTTTTTGTAGACTACTTTGCTCATAGCAGGTTATGATAACTGTATGTTAAGTGCACCTATAGTAATTAATGAGAAGATTTGTGGGATATGATTTCAGCAAATTTATGGCTTTATAAGATTTGAAAGGAACTGTGCCAGAGAGGTAGAGAATCGATGTTGTATATTCTGGCATATTTTGATGATAACAGATAATTGTGTACAATGTATGTTGATTTATAATCATGTAGAGAAATAGGAGCAAATAAAAGAGTATTAGGAACTCTTTCTTCCTTGTGTTTTATAATGATACTAGTCAGGGAGTGTCGTTACTACAGAGAATTACAAGCAGATAAACAGGTAATATATTTTACAAGAAAAAAAGCTTACCTTTGGTCCGACAAGGTACATGGGCCAGAGGTAGAAGTGGGTCCACCTAAGTCTGCATTAGTTAGGTAATCACGGAGGGCATTTAACTTAAAGTCCTTTCGAAGTTCTTCAACACTTCCATTCAAAATGTAGTCATTCTTGCAGTTCGGACATTTCAACTGATTGAAGTTATCGAGTAATTGTTGCAGGCATTTTAAGCAGTAAGTGTGTTGACAGGGGAGAATCCTGGGGTCTTCAATGATGTCGAGACATACTGGGCACTTCACGAGCCTCCTGATGTTTGCCAGGGTCCTGTCCTTCATCTCACACCTCTCACACTGAGTGTCCATTCTGGGGAGTAACTAATCAGGGATTTAGGACGACAAATAATTTTCTGAGATTATCGATTATAATAATGAGATGAGATTAGTTTTTAAGGGGTGATGCAAGGCAAGATATGATTCTGAAAACAGTTCAAATTACATAAAGCATTTGTCTATATCCCTTTCAATAGCTATTTTAAACCTGGAAGGGTCCTTGTGTACCTACCTAGTAATTATTCCAACTAGTAGTTGCCCTAAATACCCCACTATAAGCAACTATACGCCTTAAAGAGAAGCTAGACACCAGCACCATTTTCCTATCATGGTGTCATGTGGGAGTTCCTCAATTATGTAGAGACTTGGACATCTTTGATAAAGGAAAGCAATTTAGGATAATAAATGGAGCTTTTCTCTTTTCTCAAGGTATCGAGTTTCATTTAGTAGCGGCAGTTATTAATGTCATAGCAGGATTTTTTTCCTCTCATAAATAGTTCTTAGGGATTTGTTCTGAGTATATTGTACCAGCTGGTTTTATCCAACATTATCTATCCTAATTATGGTGCACAAAATCAAACATTCAATTCATACTCTTATGAATGACTAAGACTTTATCAACAAACTTTCTGATATTAGCCAATTATTGTACATTGTTTCTCTGATTATTATTGACATTTCTTCTAGGTGAAATCAATGTTAACGATCAGTCATTAACCAAAATCAATAGCAAGTAATAATATGAAATACCATGAATGATATGCAATACATTCTTAAAAATAAACTCATTTACAAATCGTCCTGATCACAGGTGAAAGGGATTCAGACAGAGACACTGTGCGCCTTGGGGCTCGATTCATAACAATGTACGACAGCTCAGAAAGGCTACGACCACATAATAACATGTCTGTAGGGTAAAGAGGGCAAATCATATTTTTTTACAGGTAGTATTAAAGGAGTCATACAAGGCAGTCGTACAGATAAATATGGTGCATTTCACAATCATAATCATAGGACACATTTTCTTTATTCAGTCGTATCACTAGCATCAGAAGGTTGTTGTAAAAGTAATATGCTAAAATTTTAACTTTGTATTACAGGGTACATTAGAATATCACCCACACTACGATTTAGGAGGAAATAGTTGAATTATGGTATTCAAAAAATGTATGATATTTCGAATTTCTGAGCCACTCATTCTTACAGGTTAGTATACATGTCATACATACATACATACGTATGAGATAAGCTGGTCGTATGTGTGCTTATTTTTCTCCACCTAACAACTGTTCACCAGGTGTCGTAGGCATAGCATAGATTGGCCCCAGGACGATCAGCAATAGTCGTAGCAGCAAAATGGCCCTCTATGTCGTAGAAACTTATGAATCGCCTCCTTGGCCTACCCTGTCACGCCTCACCGGTTCCCACTGTTTTGAGGGTCAGGAAGAGAAGGCCAGTAGACAGGCACTCTTAACTAATTGACGTGTTTACATTGTCCATGAGGAGAAAGTGGTTTGAACTAGTTTCACGAATATCCTATTTTTCTTTACCTTTTATTTTATGTAGAACACATTTGTATAGAAAGTAAAGGCAGATTTGTGTCACTAGACCTTATCTCTGCATGCCTGCCTTGAATACAGTCCTCATCTGACACACAGGTCAGGTGATATTGATCAATTAGAGTACCACACTGTATCAACGTCCTGCTATGACATAGACCTACTTTTTTAATGCAATTTCAGGGCTTACACGGAGGCTCGCTGCTACCTTCGTGTTTAGAAAATGATATGGAATAGTAAGGTTTCATAGTAAAAGGAGATTTTTGCAACTTTGAAGAAATTGTCACAGCCAGCCCCAAAGAGTGAACATGTGACTATCATCACACATGATTCAGGGAATACCTTTTTAGTTCAAGCTGTACTCTCTAAACTTCAAATTCCCAAAGTAATGTAATTCCATAGTTGCTTTTATAGACCCATTATTCCTCTTGATCTTCATGGTCTCATTTCCTCTTCTTTATTTCTTATTCTTAATCATACTGTCAATGATGTTCCCTTACTATCTGTTTACCCTTTTCAATGTGTCTCTAGCTCCCTTTCCTCTGTTCAAATGACAAATCTCTACGAAATACCTTTTCTGTTCCATAAAAAATCTGATTATACAAAAGCTCGCTAGGTCTAGCCAGCTGCATCTCAGATTTGTTCTATAGTTACATTGATATTATCCCTTACCTTTTGGTTAATCTACAGAGCAAGTGACTTGGTGAGAAAGGCAATAATTATTTTGAAAATTAAAATAAATTATTTTTAGTCTCACCACAACCTGGACTCATGAGTGTAGAGTCGGTGTCGGGTGTTCTATAGTTACATTAAAATTGGAATTAACAGTTTTTTTTCCCAATATCCAATAAATACTAGAAATTGTTCCTATATTTTATCTTTTTGACACGCATCCACACGAACCAGCAATCATTGCGATATTCTTCCATTTTGATTTAGAGATGCGACTTAATCCCACAACTTTTTGACCAATTGACCCTCAAATATGACTCAATTTTGACCGAGACACATATCCCTCAGTGTAAAAAAATGTTGTCAAAATAAGGGTGAATCACCGACAACTTTTGGGACATAACTTTCATAGTTTTTCAAACAGTGGCAGTCACAGTTATATTTACGTAGAATCACTGTTCTTTTTACGTTGAATCACCATTAATTTTATGTAGAATCACCATTAAAAGATTCAAAGTATTTAAATATACAGAGATTCAGCATTATTGGCAGTGCTATTGCAGACTATTGCAGGGAATATTCGATACGCCTCACAGGGAGTCTGATTATGGTGACTTTAGTTAATGCAGTATACATCTAAAAACTTACGGATAAGCCATACTTCGACTTTGTCCTCATCCTATACACCACACAAGGCAGAGTTTCTAGAGGTGAGGATATATGCATAGTATGTTACCACAAAATAAGTGTATAGATCCATACAGCTAGGCCTACTTTCTTCTAGATATTATCAAGTGATCATGGTCTTTTGTCAAACCTATCACAAGATTGAATTGTTAAATTGTCAAATATATAGATTAATTGAAAATTGCCATTATTTCAACATGTATACCCCACTTCAAGGGCTCACATTCTCCAGAAAAATCTTCTTAAAACCAGGCCTCCTATCGGTGTACCATGGTCAGAACCACTATATGTGGCTCCCTCTGGGATTTGACATTAGAAGATGAATTTATGTTGAATCATTGTAATCCAAACCAGGTTAGCATTTAACAAGGATCCACTGTGAAATAGCTGATATTTATGATGCTTCATTATATTCCAAATAACGATGAATCAGCGTTAAATTTTACAGAGTGAATCTGTAAAAAGTACATCTATTTTTTACAGTGCAGCTCAAAGAAAGTGAACGGTGCAGTACAGCCACCGCTGACGTCAAGTATGGGTGGTCAAATGCAGTCAAATGAAAGGAAGCTGTGCTCTACCTTCTGTCCTGTCTACATCATAAGTAAGTAGGTGTAGAGTAAGTTTGAGGAACAAATTTCCTTAATTGATATAATAATATTATAGTAAGACATTATCTACCTTTGTGAATAGCCTAGAGGTCTGTATGTAGTCTCTGATAGGCACTTCCTGAATGAATGTCTAGACTCCGTCATGACCCTCTGTGAGGCCTGCCCATTAGGGAGGTCTATAGTGCGTGACCAACCTCAACTGTGATGGACATATGATAGTGTAGGGGGGAATAAATGAGAACAAGTCGAGGGAAATAATCTGAGAACTGCATCGGTGTTTTACTATATGTGACTGAGAAATCCTGTTTGTGCTCATATTGAGTACAAAATAATGCGCTGGTGGGGGCCGATGCTATCCGAACGCCATAGGCGTGCGAATAGCAGCCGCTATTTGCATGCACACAGTGTGCGAAAAGGAGCACTTATTCCCACACTAGGTAGGGTCTGCATAATACTTCTTATTCCCACACTATATGGTATGCAATTAATGTCTTATTGGCACTCTATCCTATACTTGTAGGCCTATGGGGTACTGATTGGGGTGTGAATTAGGGCTGTTATTCCCACACTGTATGGGGTGTGTATAGAAGCTGTTATTGCAACACTAAGTTGTAGGACTACAGGGATTCCAGGGAAAACTTTCCAATCTTTAAATCTTGTGATAATCTTAAAAATCGATAATCTTAAAATTAATTATCTTAAAATTGATAATCTTAACACCAGGCCTAGACCCCCCTACACATAAATCTACGTTTTTAGCAGAGATTAACAAGTGACTTGTCCTTGAACCGAGCCCTGGGCTCCCACACAAAAGGCAGGTACCACACCAACTGCTCCACAGGGGCTATTGGTAATAGCCATGGAGCTTTACGTGTAGTCGTTCCTGCACCCTACTGGGTGTGGGAATAAGGATCATTATTCACACCCCATGGGTGTGGGAATAACAATGCCTATTTGCACCCTCAGGGTGTGAAGAACAACTCTATTCCACACACCAATCCACACCCTATAGGCCTATATAGGGTGCCAATAAGACCTGTAAAGCAACCCTATATGGTGTGGGAATAAGAACTATTATTCAGACCCTACTGAGTGTGGGAATAAGAGCTCTTATTCGCACCCTGTGGGCGTGCGAATAGCGCTTGCCAATTTGGCCCTCAGCAGACGTTTTATAATAATGATTGATGCAGATTTGCCAGATGCTGGTCTTACAATTCGACAATTTGTGGTTATTTCACCAAATGAAGGAAAACCTTTCAGCCTTTGAGCACAGCTTATTCAACTTCAGGGGAGCCTCTTCCAAGGGGCACGATCTCATCCAGGCACCCCTCATACAGGTACCACTCATGCAGGTACCACTCATCCGGGCACCTTTCACCCAAGTACAGGCACTATAGGGTGTAAATGATGCATGACTGCTTCACTTGCAAGTATATGTACAGATGGCAGCCCTGTGGTGCCATCTAGCCGTCACTATCAGCACTACTCATACCACCCACAGCTATAGTACAGTAACAGAGAGTCCACTAGATGGAGCCATGTGGGCTGAGCCAAACTGTCCCGCCGGGGAGGGCCAAAATGATTACTTTCGTGATTACGAGAACCAGCGTGCCTGTACCATCAGGCTAGTTACTGCAGAGCACCAGCTTCAGCTTCTGAAGCTGGTGCTCTGCATGAGTCAACCTTAAGGTATGGTCAAGCTGGTACTCTTCCAAACAAGAACTTTTATTATATGTACAATTGATATTTCAAGAAACATTCTACCGTATGGTTGGACCCTAACAACAGTACTACCGTAAAACCTCGCGTATAAGCCGCGGCTAGTACGCGAATCAGATCGGAGGCGCGGCTTATAGGATCAGCCCAGGCTCAGGGTGCGGCTTGTACGCGAGTTTATGCCACTATGGTACAGTACTAGAAGTCACCATAATCAGATCGGCGGTGCGGCTTATAGGATCAGCCTAAACTCGGGGTGCGGCTTATACGCGAGTTAGGCTTATACATGAGGTTTTACGGTACTGATGGTCCAACCATTTCTTTATTCGCCTTACTCTTATGAAAACTTATCGTTTGATCAAAATGACATGCATAGATACTTGGACTCACATGTGAACGTCATCAACTACACAACAAATTGTCAAACTCTTCTGGTGAATAAAGAAAATCTTGTTCTTAAAAAAAAAAAAAAAATCATTTTGGCCCTCCCCGAACTCACCTAGGAGCACGCAGAAGGGCTCTTGAAATTGACATGTGACCTTGAAGCTGGCAATATTGACCCTAAGGGAATGCTTATTGTTTAGTATTGGGGTGGAGGGGGGGGGGTTAGATTTGGGAAGGGACACTATGTTTCACCTGTTTAAATCAGAAGTCCGCACGTTACAATGCAAGAAAGGGGCGTTAACAACTTAACACACATAATTTTCAACCCGCCGGATTGGAGGTAAAAATTCCCTTCTTGGGGGCAGAAAACTTTGCTCTGCAGCATTGTTAGAAAATGAGTACTTCCTAATCCCCTGCATAAGCAAATATATACTAAATCAATTTAAAACGTTATGTCTGTCTGCAGTTGTGTTTAAATAATAATCAGAGGATGAACCGCCGAGCTGTATTGCTTCTAAGGACATGCTTTAATGAGGGACATTACATTTTGATGCATTGATAGTAACGACTGCATTGTATTAAGCTTGGTAGTCCTTTCTTTATTGACATAGTTTAAAACTTGTATTATGGTATTGAGTGGACCAAAAAAAAAACGACGCTCTGAAAAGAGTCACAAAATTTGAACGAGGTCTAATGTAGACTAACAATAGTTGACTTTGTAAATGGTGAGGTACAGCAATAATATTAAACAATGGAAACCTTTCTGGGTAAAGAACGCTCAAGATGACATAATCATATACATCATAATTGCAGACATATAATTGATCCAATATAAATTGTATATGTATGTGTTAAATTTGTGGTCAATAAAGACAAATTTCAAACTTCAAACTTCAAACTTCAAACTTCAAGCTGAACATCTTCATCTGACGGGTGATGTCTCATTATCAGTGAGGCCAAAACAAATTTAAAAGCTGTGTCTTAGGTTACCCGATCCTACCTAGCAAAACAGGGCCGACCCAGAAAGTTTTTTCCAATTAAAAAATAAAGATTAAAGTAATTTTTGGGCTATTTTAGAGTCGATTTTTTTACCCTACATAGCAAAAGGGTTTGTTATCCAATTTTGATAAAAAATATATTTTTATTTCAATTAATTTGCGGGCTATTTTCGGGTCGACCCTGATGTAAGCAAGTAGGCGTGGAAGTTTGCAAGTCAATTTTTCAGGCCCAAGAAAAAAAAAGGAAAAGCACATCTTTTTTGGTCTGATGTAGGAAAGGGGAGCGAGTTGAGTATTTTCCTTGTTTTCATCATAATAAATGATTTATTGTCAAACAAACAAGTCATACACATCCTGTACATAGATTCAAGTACATGTATGTAGTACAGCATAGAGGCCATGACTTGGCTGTAGAAGAAATATGTACATAAGTTTGGGAGCAATAATTAGGGATAAATCTACATTTCAAATATTATATCATAATTATACAGTGGAGACATACATATAGGAATAGAACAAGAAAGGGAAACGTAAAATAGAAATCGACAAAATGGGGTAGCAATCAATCCTTTATCGCCACACTTATTGTATAAATATTCCCTGGAATTTTTAGTTTTTTTAAACAAGTTTCAAGAACGTTTTCTGACACTATTTTGAACAAGTGAAACTCGGGAGATTCATGTCATCACTCTACTTGTGGAATATCTTGTTAAACTTGGGAAATACACATCACTATTGAACATGGGAACTCTCCCTATTCCCCGGAATCGTCCATGTCTATCTTGTGCATACAGCTTTTTCCCGGGAAATAATAATATATTAACTTGTGTCATTCCCCCCAGTCATGAACGTTCAATTCCCGAGTTATTTTTGTGGATAGGAGATTCTTGAGAATATCTCGAAGCTGACTTCCCAAGATTCTTCCCAGTCACAAATGTTCAGATCCCGAGTTCTGTTTGGAGGGAAAACACTCCCCTCCCGCATTAGGCTAGATGCATAACTATACCTCTTTGCTTTATTCACCATGAGAGTTTTTAGGAAGAGATCTTTTCAGCCAATTAGTGAATACAGTTGAACCACTTAGGATAAAGATCTTGACAACCTATGGTAGAGAGTTCTCAATTCTTGAATTCCTCCTCTAACCTTTTCCACGGCGTCTTTGAAAAGTACAACCACACAGCCCACTACCATCATAACACCTATGGCATAGCCTATTAATACAAGAATACTCAATGTGAACATTGCCACAGAGACAAGCATCAACCTGGTAGGCTCTGGTATTGGTATTATCCACTTTACTACCGAGGCAACGGGGGCAATCATGTCCATAGTTACATATGAGTATAATTCCTGTTCCATTCTACGATTGTAAACATATTCAACAATCATATAGCATACTATGCATGCATTCCCACATATCAAAGTGGCAGGCATCCATCCATTATCAATATGCATTAGCGCTGCTATGTAAATGGTTATAAAAATTATGGTCAGTACGCCGATGCGCTCTAATCCAAACCGCAACTTTTTGAGGAGGGGTAAGCTGGCCATCAGCCAACCTAGTCAATAGTCAACTCGCTTATTCAGTTCAAAGTCAGATGAATGATACTGGATGCCCATACCAATACACAAGAGGATCAGAACCTTAAGGATGGTGACAGCAGGTCCCATTTGACAGGTATCAGGCGGTACTGACTCGGTTTTGATTGGTCCATAGCCAAGGTGCATTTTTCTAGAAACATAAAAAAATATATTGGTAGTTCAAAGCCCATTTACATAATAATGTGCTAAGAAGATATTAATCTAATTATTGTAGAACCTTGCGTATAATCTGCGGCTTGTACGTAAATCAGATCTCTAGTGCGGCTTATTGGATCGGCCCAAAGTTGGGGTGCGGCTCATACGCGATTTAGGCTACGTGAGGTTTTATGGTAAATGCTGAGTGTAATGAAACACAACTGAAATCTTAGTACTTGGATAAAAGTCATATAAATAACTGCACTAAATATATTTCACAAGAAATCATGCACTCAGAAGAAAAACATACCTCCTGGCTAACAATGCAGATGAGGCGGAAGCAGGCCCACCTAGATCTATATTAGTCATGTAATCACGAAGGGCATTTAGCTTGAAGTCCTTTAAGGCCAGTTCTTGAATGTTTCCATGAAAATGATATCCCATCTTACAAATTGGACATATTAATTGATTGGAATTATCAAGCAATTGTCGCAGGCATTTCAGACAGTATGTGTGCTGACAGGGGAGAATCCTGGGGTCCTCAATGATGTCGAGACAGACTGGGCACTCTACGAGCCTCCTGATGTTTGCCAGAGTCCTGTCCTTAGCCTCACACCCCTCACACTGAGTCTCCATGCTGTAGAAAAAGATGAGATTAAGGACCATAAATAATTTTGGTGGCTCAAAAATAACATCGGTAAAGGTACAAGGCGATATCAATTGTAGTAGCATATGGTGTGATTGAAGGAATTCCAAGCAGTTAGTGGTGGGATCTTTTAAGCAGATCAGAAGAGAGGCACATGAACACTTTAGCCATGTTTTCATAAATTCCAGAGGTTTCTCCCCAGCGGATATATCTGTTTTAGATAGGAAGAGAAATAGCTAACGTTTTCGACCATTAAATATGCATATCAATATGCCATGGTCTACAAGGATATATTGATATACAGGCCAATCAGTCGATGTTTGAGATCCAATATCAGTTAGAACGCCCCAGAATTATGTTATAAAATAGTATTGCAATTGCTTCCATTAACCATATTCCTTGTGTTTGACATCATTCTTCATAATATCAATGTTGTCCATATTGTGATTTGCAGGTAGGAATAGACTAAATGTCTAGTAATTGTATATATATATATATTGGTGGGGTTTTTTGTGATTGCAGGCTAAATCCATTGGCGTTAGGATGCATCCCTAACAGGTTTAACTTTTCTGTGAGCCAACAGCTATTCATTTATGATTTGTAGTTTTATTATGCTAAATGATGAATGAGAGCCTTCCAAACTTGCCGTTCGTTATAGCCTTAGACAAGTCATTAGAAAGTAACAGTCCAGGGGGGGCTGGCCCTTGATTGTTCTAGACATAATCATTATGCCCCTTGATTGGTTGTTTAGTAATGTACAACGTTGTCTGCAAAAGCATTCAACAACCGTGCAACTAAAGGCCAATATAACGTCCATCCTACGGTTACCACCAGTGCAGACATAAGTTGTGTCATACTCAGATGCATTCGTGTATTATAGGACAACAGAAGAACATCATTCTCGAAGTATATTTACCTTAATGTGAAGGAGAATGATGTGCATAGGCTTATGACTCAGTCTCACGAGTTTGTAACAATTGGACAGTCCTTGACGGGGTGACGTCTTTGACTGGGTGACATCCTTGACCGGGTGACGTCTTTGACCGGGAAGCTAGAAAAGGCAATTTTAAATTTTTTAAATTTTTTCCATATCTCTACTATAATGAAAAAGTTGATGTTGATGGTTATTGCATAATACTTTGGACAGTGTAGCTCTTCAAAGTCCACATGGTATAGAAGGGTGACGTCTTTGACCAGGCAGAGGAAAAATAACATAATGCTATGATGTCCGTAATAGGGCCTACATATGAATATAACAAACTTTAAATAAATTTCCTTTCATATAGTGTGAAAATATCCTTTGACTTTTTCCACCCATTTCTTACTATATAGGTCTAATCTATCCCTGCAAACAAGATCTCAGGCAGAACTTGTGCGGTTCTTGAGTCACAACTCGGGATCCCTGCAAGAATTCTGCACGTATCTGGCACGAGAATATATGTGAACAGCTTTTGACTGTGTCATATTCTCTGGAATTCCAAATTATCTATAGCAGTTGCGAACGTTCAGTTCCCAAGTTCCGATTGAAATAAGATCATGTTCACAATTCTTGGGAATATCTCGTGCCTTTCTTGTGTCATTGTGACCTACCCGGATTCTACCTAGTTGCGAGCGTTCAATTCCCGTGCCTTTCTTGTGTCATTGTGTTCTACCCGGATTCTACTCAGTTGCAAACGTTCAATTCCCAAGTTCTGTTTGGAGGGTATGCTTTAATTATGCTTCTCAGTCAAAGACGTCACCCGGTCAAAGACGTCACCCATTCAAAGACGTCACCGGTCAAAGACGTCACCCGGTCAAAGACGTCACCCGGTCAAAGACGTCACCTGGTCAAAGACGTCACCTGGTCAAAGACGTCACCCGGTCAAAGACGTCACCCGGTCAAAGACTATCCAATGTTACAATGTCGTGAGACCGAGCCTTATGTTTATGAGACAATGGTGTGAATATTTATGAATATTCCTTAACCAGTACTTGTATAACGCAGGTGGCTGGATCCATATTAGTTTGATGAACCATTCATAGTTGCCCATATATGCTGAAATTGCAAAGCTTTTGCGTAGACATACATCATAGTGTTGGATGTCTGCCATAAATGTTATAGTGTATTGAATTCAATCAGTTCTTCTATGCAACTGGTAGGGTCTATTGGGCACCACTCCTCAATATGCTGTTCTGTTGTAGTCGGTGTGCGATACCTCTATGCAAGCAGGATTTCATTATGGCAAATAAGGCAGTTTTTTAGGATTAATCAAGTGACATTTTAACTAAAATTGTTCATTTGATAATGACATGAATTAAACGGTTCCCACTGAGGTGAACCATTAGAATTGACTTTTGTCTATTTGCCCTCCCTCCGACACATACTTACATGTACACACAATACCTTCAGTAGTAGGCATAGAAAATTAAAGAAAAGAGGTTTGTCTCAGGTAACATGGCAAGAACATGAAGGGTTGGTAGGTCGAATTTTTTCTTAAACTTTTTCTTTTAACATGAAAGTACTAGCCAGCCGCTCCGAAGACCCTAACATTTACCAAAAAAAGGGTAGAGACACAAAGATTTCTTCAAAATTGCATTAAAAAAACCTAGGGTCGGCCCTGTTTTGATAGGTATCCGGAATACAGGCCCTCCTGACTGTAGGCCCCCACCCCACAGGCCCACGGAACACAGGCCCCCAGCCCACAGGCCCTCCGGATCTGGGGCCCCCTGCCTTTAGGCCACCCTGACTACAGGCCCCCGGTCTGTAGGCACAAATCTCACGTCCATTTCATACGTCCAGACCCCATTATCTCATTCAAATTCATCACGTCCAAAACTATCTCTTACAAATCCCTCACGTCCAACCCCTCCCTCACATCCAACCCCTCCCTCACATCCAACCCCCCTCCCTCACGTCAAACCCCCTCCCTCACGTCCAACACCCCTCCCTCACATCCAACACCTCTCCCTCACATCCAACACCCTTCCCTCACGTCCAAACCCTTATCTCACGTCCAACCCCCTTACCTCACGTCCAACAACCTTCCCTCACGTCCAACAACCTTCCCTCACGTCCAACACCCTTCCCTCACGTCCAACACCTTTCCCTCAAGTCCAACACCCCTCCCTCACGTCCAAAACCCTTCCCTCACGTCCAACACCCCTCCCTCACGTCCAACACCCCTCCCTCACGTCCAACACCATCTCCTTAATGAAGAGATGAGCGTCTTTAAGGGGTCACGCGCTTTAAAATGTGATATATATTTTTTTTTTGGAGGAGGAGGAGGAGGAGGAGGAGGAGGAGGAGGATAAGGAGAGGAGGAGGAGGAGGAGAAGGAGAGGAGGAGGAGAAGGAGGAGGAGGCGAGTCTCTTATTTTTTTCGGTAAACTAATAAAAAACACCACGATATAAGTTTTTTTTTTCATTTTTATTGTTTTACGAGCGACTGGAAGTGACTTATTGAACTAGGTAGAAGCGTTCTTTAGAGTGTATAAGGGGGGAGGGGAGGGGAGGGGAGGGGAGGGGAGGGGGGGAGGGGGAGGGGGGCCCCTTTAAGATGCATGGGGAGGGGGGTGCTTTTAGGATGCATGGGGCGGGTGGGGGGGGGGGGGGGGAGGGGGGGGAGGGGGGAGGTAGCACTCTAGGGGGGTGGGGGGGCACTCTAAGGGGCGTTTGTCTCTTTTAAGAAAAAAAGAAAAGAAAAGATTTCAATCGAGAGACACGCTTCTTCCTCTCGAGAGGAAGAAGCGTGTCTCTTCATTTTTTTTTGTTTATCACATGCTTCGATGAGGCGATCAGCTGCGACTGGAGGAAGTGACACTTTAAGAGGACACGCGTCTTAATTGTTATAATATTTTTTTTTACTTACTAATAAAGAAGACGTATGAAAATAAAACACAACAATTCACATGTCCGTCGTTCTCGTTGTTTCTTGCTTGATAAAGTCAAGTAATATCGCGATGCCGAGGTCAAACTTTCCCATGTCCTCAGTCAACACTCGAAGGAGTTCAAAAGGCGTACCGCCGGCACCGTCAGCTTCAGCTTGCCACATTTTCAACACTCGGAAGGCCCACTCAGCGGGACTTCCTCCGTATTCGCATTCTTCAGCGATCTTATCTAACCTCTCAGGCGACAATTTTAAATGGTCCCCCACCTCTTTCCACCTGCTACCTAGACGTCTGCCGAGGGTGCCCAAGTGCTTATGCATCGCGCGCGAGTCGGGGTTTTCGAAATCCAACCCCTGTCTGTGGAGAAGGGACATCCACTGAGCCAACAGTTCCACGCGTCTAATGCGGGTGAAGACGCGACCGAGCTCTCCCCATCTATGACGATGCGGGGTTTCACCCCACCAGACTCGGAACATCGCCGTACACAGCTCCTCCCGTGTCTTGACACTGCTCTCTACTAGAGCATCCATACGGGCGGCGGTAACTTTTAAGCTACTGCCCAACTCTCTCCAAGATCCGCTCAACTCTTTACCTAGTTGACGAAGCAAGGCGTCGCTATATGCTAAGCGCCGCTGTCCTACCTCTCTGTTCTCCCCATCGGTCTGCCTCGCGCGTCTCACGTCGTCAAGCCGCATTAACTTTTTTTCAGGTGGACAAGGCGGTGAAGGCGAGCTTGAAAGTGGAATAGCTTGAGCCATCTCGTCTCGTCTTGGCGGCGGCGGCGGCGGTGGTGGCGGTGGTGGTGGTAGTAGACGTTACTGTGGTCAGAGGCGATATAGTTTTTTTCCAACAGAAATCAGAGCTTTTATACAGAGGGAGTTTAATCCTATTTCCAACAGCACTCCAGCTGTCTAGCGACCTGTCCGCATGACGCTTTTTCAGCCGCTCCGCTCCTTAAGAGCTTAGATGACGAGGGGTATGTCATCGCTATCCGTGGAGACCAGCTGGAAACGGTGTTTTTTCCTCATCCATAGCCTTACCTCCTACCCCCTACCTGAGGACGTCTCCCTCCCTCTGACATTCATTGTAACAAACGTCAGAGGTCAGGTGAAAATCGGATTTTTTCATGCACAGCCTTAGTCAGCTGTCACCCCTCCCTATTGAACTAGCCGGCCGCCGCCGGCCGGCCCGGTCTACTCACCACGGCAGGAGGCGGTGATTTTTTTTTGTCTTACACTTAAGTCGCTCACCACATGCACACGCCTCTACTCACAGACAGACACGTTCGTCTTAGGGGGTACTGCTTCACGCCACACGCCTCCTGTAGTTTTTTTGTATACACACTCTAAGCTCATCACCGTTAATCCTTTATACAGCTAACGCGCGTTGAATTGCTGAACAGGGTGGTAAGTAGCTTAGCTCATGACAGTGGATCCCTCAAAAAAGAGGGGAAAGGGATCCAGCTGAAAACGTCATACGTTATGTCTTTTGTTTCTCTTTGTGAATGGTCGCCGGTCAGTCGGCGGCAGCAACCGCTTAATCCTTTATACAGCTAATGCGCGTTGAATTGCTGAACAGGGTGGTAAGTAGCTTAGCTCATGACAGTCGATCTCTCAAAAAGGGGGAAAGGGATCCAGCTGAAAACGTCATGCCTTATGTCTTTTGTTTCTCTTTGTGAATGGCCGCCGGCCAGCCGGCGGCAGCTGAACAGGGGCAGTAAGTAGCTTAGCTCTAGAAGCGAGAAGGCGTATATAAGGGGCCTGGAAACCTCCATTCACTCACTCAGTCTTTTGCTGCTCTCTACAGTCACCACCATGAGCAAAAGACAACACCTAGCGCCGTCCAAGGATCTAAGCAAGTTCAAGAACAAGAAGACTACGCGGAACAGCGCTCGTTTAGCGTCAGTGCCTCCTCTTGCTACTGAAAATGAAACTACCGCCGCAGCCGCTTGGTCTTATCACCCTCCCGCTGTAGCGAGCGCTCGCAGCAGTAGTAGTAGTAGTAGTAGTAGTAGTAGTAGTAGTAGTGGTAGTAGTACTACTGGTAGTAGTCGTCGTGCTAGCGACGTTGTTACACTCGCGACGGTACACGTTGCTGCTAAGCGCGCTGCCGCTGCTACTGCCACCCCGCTTGCTGCTGCTGCTGCTGCTGGTGATCCTCGTGCTGCGGATGGTGCTGCTGCTGCTGCACCTGCTACTGCTGCGCCTGCTACGACTGCGCCTGCTGAGGCTGCTGCGCCTGCTACTGTTGCGTCTGCTGCTGCTGCTGCTGCTGCTGCTGCTTCTGCTGCACCTGCTGCTACCGCTACTACTACTGACGACAACGCTCCTGGCACAGCGCAGTACTGGCAACCGGGATTTTACCTCCCCACTACTGTTGATGATTTTGATGACCTGCCGCACGTTGCACAGCCCCTCTCCACCACTACATCGACCGACGCCCTCGACGCCGCTCGCGCTGAGAGTTACAGCTATTCGGACACTCAGCCCCTAAACCAAGAAGAAGAGGAGGAGGAGCAGCAGCAACAGGGTGAGACAGAGAACGACGCTGACGACGAGGCGTACGAAGAACCCGAAGGGAAAGGGGCGGACGGTACGTTTTTTCGGCTCCCCTCTTCCCCAGCTTTCGACCTCACTTCCACTGGTAGCGCGCTGGTCCGTGGCGACTGCCCTCACCGCCACCTTACGAGGGCGGCGGCGCTTCATCTTCTACCGCTACACTCAGCACCGACGGCGTGTGGCTGCTCTGTTCCAACAACGAGGTCTCGGATACCACCAGCGCTGACGCTGCTCCTGTTATCGGTTCTGCTGCTGATTCAGCTCACGCTGATGGTGTTACTCTTCTTGCGGGTCTGAAACGTTCTAAGGTGAGTTCCAGAACAACAAGGCCTACTAAGAAGAGAAAAATACAAGAAAAAGAACGAGATGGACGAGAAGAAGCAGAGAAAACCTTCTCCCGTCTTCTCGGGTTAGAGTTCTGCTTAGACGGGGCTTTGACGCTGGAGATTTGGGAGGACGTGGCTAGACTGTCTAGGAGGCCGCGCTACACAAAAGACGGCCAGGTGAAAGAGGCGTCTCTGACCAGAAGCAAGCGAGTGCACTTCACTGCCGACGCGCTGCGCGAGCTAATAGCACGCATCGCCGATATCCGCGCAGTGGTGCGCATACGCGACACAGCGGCCGCGCAAGGAAGACCTAATCACACCCCCTGGTTCGCAGTGCTGGATGAGGAGGGCGAAGTGTACGCAGCTGTGAGCTACTACAGCGGTAAGAACCTCGTCCACGTGCGCAAGTACGAAGGTCCTGACAAAAAACCCACACAGCAGGGGGTGACGCTGTCCGCCAGAGCGCTCAAAGAGTTGGATGACAAAACAGAGATTATTCTCAAATATCTCGGTATAGATTCGGAATGAGAGACGCTCAACGCTCACGCGCGCACACACACAGCGTTTGACGTACGCTGTATGAGACAGACAGACGGATACACAGACAGCAGACAGATAGATAGATAGACAGATAGATTGATAGATAGATAGACAGATAGATTGATAGATAGATAGATAGTTAGACGGCTAAGTAGTTGGTAACTGAGTGAAAAAACATGACGCAGTACGTATGCGAAAAGTGTTTCAAAATTTTTAAAAGACCGTACAACCACGAGAGACACGTAGAAAATTGTAGAGTAATACCTAAGTTTTGCCCTCTATGCGGCGAAAGCGATTGCCGAAAGATCGCCTGTCGACGCGAATCTCTGGACGGGGTGACCATCCCTCCGCGCATATGTGCTGTACCGAACGGGGAGGAAACGTTCACGGCGAATTGGCCTGCGATACAAACGGGCGTCAGGATGCACGGGACTCGCGTGAGTGTAACAAACTTCAGGCTACCAACTGGCGAGTTGAGTGACGCTGTAGATACTATGCGTCGCATTCACTTGACACAAAGATTCAGATACAAAGTGGGTTTCTCGGTAGGCTTACTCTTACAACACAGAGAAGACAAGAGCAAACTGCGCTACTTTCACGCCTCCCAGAACAACGCAACTCTCATACAACCGCTCCCTACTATAACTAATTCAGAAACTTTGGAAGAGCTCCTCTCAAAGATGGAAAACACCGTCGCTTGCGAGGAAGTACGGAAACTTTGCGACGCTGACACCAAGTGGCACGTTCTTTTTCCTACCAATTTGAACATTTGCGTTTACATGGAACCGGGGGAATTCCCCATAGGCGGTAGGATCACTCAGGCCGGTCGAGTTGGAAAGAGAAGCGGCGTGTTAGATTTTCCCAACAAGGACAACCTCTGCATCTTCCGCTGCATTTCCTTTCACTTATACAACACCAGCAAGCGCGCTTCAGATTTGTTACGTCAGTTCTGTCCCGCTGCCACACCTGAATCCTTTCCGGGTCTGAACATCCGTGACTTACCCGCGTTAGAGAACTTGTTTGACGTACAAATAGCGGTTTACACCGCGTCGCGTCAAGTGCCGGGGCGGAAGTTGAGAAGACGCGTTACTCTGATCAGACCGCCTTCCAGAACTCTGGCCGCCCGAGGTAAAGTCAACCTACACCTGACGGCGAAAGGCGGTTTGCACGTCTCTCTCGTCACGGACTTCAACGCGTACGCGGGCATATACGAATGTTGCAAGTGTAAGGCGGCGTTCACCACCGACTTCTTGCTGAAGAGACACAGGAACCAGCTTTCCTCTTGCCGACAAGTCAAGTTGCGCTACGTAGGTGGCATCTACCAAAATTCGAGAACGATTTTCGAAGCGCTAGCAGACTTCTCCATTTTTCCCCCCGACGGACATTCCGGAATCTACCCTTACAAGATCGCCTTCGATTTCGAGGCTTTCTTCAGACCGTGCAAAGAACGGTCGACGGAACACGTGTCCCTGCTGTGCGATCACGTCCCTTTGTCGGCTAGCGTCGCATCCGACTTTCCGGGGTGGGAGGGGCCCGTCTGCTTCGTCAGAGAATCCGACGCAGATTCCGACCCCTTGTTGGACCGAGTTTTAAATCACATAAACGAGAACGCCAAAGTCATCGGGGAAGCTGTGCTAGAACTTTACCGACCGACGTTAGCGAAGTTAGATGCGGCGATAGGTGAAGCTCTCCTGCTGGAGGAGGCGACATTCACCCCTTCTCCAGGCGGCTTCGCTGCGGCTCAGACCAGACACCCGTTAGTTCAACTGAAGAAGCGTCTTCTGAGATACATCCGTCAAGCTCCATTCGTGGGCTTCAACTCGGGGCGTTACGACTTGAACCTGATCAAAATACGCCTTCACTCGTTCTTTGCCTCCGGAGACCGAAGAAACCAAGAATTCAGCGTCATAAAGAGAAGCAATCAATACTTGGCGGTTTACACACAGCACACGGTTTTCTTGGACGTAGTCAACTATTTGGCACCCGGTTACAACTACGCGACCTATTTGCGAGCTTTCACCAGGAACGAAGAGAAAGGTCACTTTCCTTACGAATGGATGACGTCTACCAGGAAACTGGCAAACAGAACGCTGCCACCGAGATCGGCTTTTGACAGCGAACTGACGGGCGTCAAAATGTCCGAATCCGACTACGCCGCATGTCAGAAAGTTTGGTCCGACGAGAAGATGCAAACTATGGAAGATTACTTGATCCACTACAACAACAAAGACGTCAAACCTTTCATAGAAGCTCTGAAAAATCACGCCAAATTTTTCCAAGATCGCGGCATTGACCTGTTGAAAGACGGAGTTTCTCTCGCCGGTTTGACTTTACGGTTCCTCTTCCAAAACCTAGAAGACGCGTTCACAACGTTCCCCCAGTTCGACGCCGTCCTCCACGCTCTGATCAAAGAAAATCTAGTCGGCGGTCCTTCCATCATCTTCCATAGATTTCACGAGAAGGGCACCACGCGGATAAGGGAGCACAAGTACGGCGAAGAAGCGAGACCGTGCCAACACATCCTAGGACTAGACGCTAACTCTCTGTACTTGCGCTGCATGAGCGAAGCGCACTGCACGGGCTATTACGCGGTGAGACGACCTGAGACCGAGTTCAAGCCCGAAATTAGGCAAAGAAACTCTCACAGCGCTTTGGAGTGGTTACGCTTCGTAGAGCACGACCGCGACATGAAACTGCGCCACGCTTTGAACGGCGGCGAGATGGTTGTAGGCTGTCGGAGAATTCGCGTGGACGGGTTTCACGCGGCCTCTAATACGGTTTTCCAGTTTCACGGGTGTTGGTTCCACGCTCACGAGTGCATACCGTCGCACCGATATCAGTGCGCTTCACTGAGGGAGGAGAGACGCGACAGAACGACTAGAGTAAGCGCTTACTTGAAAGCGCTAGGTCACAAGCTGGTCGTCGTGTGGGAGTGCGAATGGAGAGAGATGAAGCGTCGAGATGAGCGGGTTAAGGCCTCCCAACAACGCTGGAAGGTTGACGCTTTGAAAGTGTCTCGAAACGCGATGAGCGAGAGCGACATCCTTTCCGCTGTGAAAGAGGAGAAAATGTTCGGTTTAGTTCAAGTGGACATCACTACGCCGCCTCACCTACGAGACTACTTCGAAGAAATGACCCCCGTTTTCAAGAACGTGACCGTTTCAAAATCGGACATAGGCCCTCACATGTCAGACTTTGCGCAGGAAGAAAAGCTGTTGAACACGCCTCAGAGATGTCTGATAGGGAGTTACCACGGAAAAAATATTCTCTTGGGAACGCCGCTTCTGAAGTGGTATTTAGAGCACGGTTTGATAGTCACCAAAGTGCAGCTGGTCGTAGAATACCTACCTAAACGCTCCTTTGCCGGTTTCGCGGACGAAGTAACAGCGGCGCGAAGACGTGGCGACGTGAACGAGAACGAGAAAATTCTGTCAGACTGTTACAAGTTAATGGGAAACGCTACGTACGGTAAAACAATCTGCAACAAAGAAAAACACACGGCGGTGAGATACACTGACAGTCGGAAGTTCGAACTATTGGCCAATTCGTGGCGCTTCAAAAAGGCGTCCGAGTTGAGTTCCGATCTGTTTGAAGTCGAACTACAACCGAAAACAGTCAACAACAACCTCCCTATTCAAATAGGGTTCATGGTATACCAGTAAGCGAAGTTGAAAATGTTAGAGTTCACATACGACTTCTTGGATAGATTCGTCGATCGGCGCGATTATGCCCTTTGTCAAATGGACACCGACAGTCTTTACATGGCTCTCAGCGGTGACACTTTGGATGACCTAGTCAAACCTCGCCTGAGAGAGACGTACTTCAGAGAGAAACGAAAGTGGCTTCCGACAGCGGTGTGCGACGATCACTTAGAGCTTTTCGTGAAGACAAAAACGGAAAGAGTGCGAGAATGGTGTCCTCCGCCCGGCGGATGTTGTGAGAGACGGTACCTTCACGATCTGAGAACTTCGGGGCTTATGAAAGCGGAGTGGGAAGGTGACGGGATCCTAAGTCTCAACCCTAAGACTAACATTTGCTACGATCGAGTCAGCGACACCGGTGAAAGAAAATCCAAAAAATGGAGTGCAAAAGGCGTACAGAAGAAACAAAACCCTAAGGAACCAGACGACTTCTTGGATGTTCTTCGCCAACGAAAAACTCTCATTGCTGTAAATAGAAATTTCAAAGTGGTGCGAAACAAAATGGTCACCTACACCATAGAGAAAGACGGCGTGCGCTACTTGTATTATAAGCGTCGCGTGCATTCTGACGGTGTGACAACGAGTCCTTTAGAGATATGAAAAAAAAAAATAAACGTGTTATTGCTTGATTGAGTGCATCTTTTCAAAAATAGAGTGTTTATCAAGATTGAAAAAAAATAAATAAAAAAATAAAATAAATTATTGTTGTGTTTTTATTTTCATACGGCTTCTTTTACTAGTAAGTCGCGCAGTCTCTTAAAGCGTCACTCATGTGACGACGTCGCTTCCAGTCACGTGATCCTAAAGACCCTCACTTCCTAAACAAAAAAAACTTCCTCTTCTTCTTCTTCTTCTTCCGGTCACGTGATCAATCAGGTCACTTCCGGTCACGTGATCCTCAATGAGGTCACTCACTTCCGGTTGGCCATTAGGTCATGTGACGTCACTTCCGGTCACGTGACTCATCAGGTCACTTCCGGTCACGTGATCCTAAATTAGGTCATATGACGTCACTTCCGGTCCCCCCTAAGTAGGTCATATGACGTCACTTCCGGTCCATAAGTAGGTCATATGACGTCACTTCCGGTCACGTGACCAAATGGCGGCCTCTGATTGGCTAACTAGGTCACGTGACGTCACCACTAATCCCCTAAGTAGGTCACTTCCGGTCACGTGACCAAATGGAGGCCTCTGATTGGCTGCAGGTCGATTGAGTAATAAACAGTAGTTAACTATAGTCCCGTTCCGATACATACTATACTACTGTGATATGATGCTGATGTTCCAAAATAATTTCAGTTTTTTCAATTTCTCCATAGATTATTGATATTTTGACAGGAAAATGGCTTTAAATAGTGCTTCTAACAGAATATTTACTTTATTTAACCTTGGATATTCTGCCTATATACCAAGTACATGTGCTCAGTCCCTAAGAACCTGTGTTGGGGTAATAAATTACCTTTATGTAGTGTATAGAAGGCTAATAGTTAGGGAGTTAGGTGTTTCCACACGATACAATAATTACATTTTTAGTGCAGGACATGTCTCCTGTAGTCTATTTTATCAGAGTGCATTCATTTCAACTGCTACAACTATGTTCCTATTTGAATGTTCTGCCTCGTATAAATGGTGTTTGCATGCTGAGGTTCCAAAATATTGTTTAAATTCTGGTCATCTCTGGCAGATATTAATAGTTTGGCTAAATTCTTTCTCTAAATCATGCTTTTAACAGAGTAGTGACTATATCTAACTTTAAATATGATGCTTACATACTAGGTACACATAGTCCATCCCTCAGAACTTGATATGGGGAGGTTAGATGTTATAAATGTAGTTTATAGAAGCTCATTATGAGGGCGTTAGGTGTTTCCACAGGCGTTAGGTGTTTCCACTTATTTATATTTGGCTATATAGTCTCTGCTATGGATGAGGTAGAACAAGGTCACTAATACTCAAAGTTACTTTGATATCAAGGTATATTAGTAGAATAGTAAGGCTAGTTAAATATAATACCCATGGTAGCTATCACAACAAGTAGGGCGTTAGGTGTTTCCACTAAAAAACTACCCAAACCAACCTATGAAAAGTGATTGGGCCCTGGGGGGTACTGTGATATACCTTAAGCCTGATTTCTTTTCTTTTCTTATATAGGTACATGTTAGGCATTACCATGGTATATGTAATTACTCTGGGTTATATTTCAAACCCAGAGTAGAGACACATTGAAAGGGCGTTAGGTGTTTCCACTCAAAAACTGCCCAAGTACATTCAGCCACATAGGATTCATACAATAATGCTTGTATGTGCATAACTGGTCCTAAGATTTTCTTCACT
The DNA here is from genome assembly GCA_947462335.1 of Harmothoe impar. Classification (NCBI taxonomy): domain Eukaryota; kingdom Metazoa; phylum Annelida; class Polychaeta; order Phyllodocida; family Polynoidae; genus Harmothoe; species Harmothoe impar. Next base: position 61,925,664 of record OX381713.1, on the reverse strand, counting down.
ATATAGGGGAACTATTTAGTGAGATAAATGATGATAAAGTTGTATTATTCTATTGATGCATGAGGTTGCAGTAATAGCCTTTCTACTTTTCCTGGAAAAAAGGGCTGTTTTGGGGTGGTTATTGTGCTTCAGCTTTCTTATTTATGATCACAGATAGGCGAAACCATGGTTCCCATCGAAGCCCTTACTGACCCCAACCAGAATACATAGAAACAACAAATACTTCTCCTATATTGAACAATTTATAGGGTGGAGAAGAAATAATGTCTACTTAGAAACGATTCGTGGGAATCAACCATTAAGCATTCATTGAGAGCCAAACTAAATGACATCCACCATATAGAACAATATCAAAACACTAAAAACCTCTTTTGCAAAATGCTATGTGAATCATCAAACAAGAGCTAGATAATAAGTGAGTTTTGAGAGATATAAAAATACACCTTACCGTAATATATCTACAGAAGAAATATCACACTGCAAATAGACCTGTCATGTGCACAGCTGAGGTCCCAATATCAAACTGAGCTAGCCTCATTTACCAACCTGGCTGCTCTCTTATGAACCTATCTGTGACTGGCTTATAAAAGATATTCAGGTCTAGACAAGTACTAAATCTGAATAGTAGGGTATGTGCACAGTATACTCTACTGTAGTTTACAGTAGAACTGTAGCCTTATGGTAGATTACCGTAAAACCTTGTGTTCATTTAGTACTGCCGTAGTGCCTGGGAGCAGGAGTCGCAGGGGGGGGGGGTGTTGCTTTGGATGCGGGAGGAGTAGCAACAGCACAGGAACCATTAAACAGAAAGATTGTCAAACCTTTCAGAACAGTTCTCAGAGCCGTGGCCAACCTGGGGGTATATTTTTCTTGATCAAGAACAATATCCCAACCGGTTACCCACAAGATGGCAAACATATTTCAGAAGATCTTCCCACGAAGATCTAGCCTGCATAGGATCTGCGTGGAATCAAAATAATAAATGGAAAGGTACAAGGCCCAAAGTGGAACTATAAGAAATAAAAAACAAGCCCACTGTATTAGGGCTTTATTGGTTGGAAATTAATACATCTCCCAAGTTGCAAAACACTGAACCTTATAGCAAATTGGTGAGTACTACTATTTTTTATATAACCGTATATATAGTTATGTAAGCGATAACCCATAAGTCACTGAGTGTATGTCTAAATAAACACGACATACTGGCTGGTGCCCTCATAGCTCTACCATTCAAGTTCAAGTTTAGATATTTTTACTACGTATTTTCAAATACATGATCCTAAGACATAACACTGGGTCGACCAGCCGTCATTGATATTTTTACACATCACATTATATTCATGAAGATTTACTCATTATACGATAAAGATAAATAAATGAAAATAGGTAATGATAATCAATGCCTTCGTGCTCTTTGTTTAAGGATTAGATTAACTGCCTGCATGGCATGGCTATGATTACACAGAGAAAAGAAACAGCGTCAAAAGGGAGTCCAGCATGCCTCCAGAATGACTCCCCTCTCTAGGAGAAGCTGGGGGAGTCATATAGCTCGGTGGGTCATATGACACCCCCAGGTGACTCCCTTAGTGTCATATAGAGATTCACATAGGCTCCCCTAGGAGACCTGGGCTCCCCTAAATAAAGGGTTCATTCTGGAGGCAACCTGGACTCCATTTAGACACTGTTTCTTCTCTCTGTGTATCTAAATACATTATCCCAGCATCGACATATTTTGTAGATTTGGGAAGGGACACAATGTTTCACTTGTTTTAATCAGAAGTCTGCATGTTACAATGCAACAAAGGGGCGTTAAAGTGGCTTAATCACCAAGCGTATCACACCCAAAATTCTGGTACTATTCTTGTCGACTATGTAGTTAAGTGCGAGTGGTGAGAATGTAGAGCTATACAACTAATAACCAAATACACTTGAGAGTATGCATTCATATTATTAGCAATACCTTCCTATACAGAAGCTAAATACCATGTGTATCTCTCAATGGCGGAGTCCACTGAGGGATATGCCCTTGTTTCATTTATTGGAAAGCTTTAGAAGTTACCAACATTTCTCGACAAGTTTGAGCGAAAACTGAAGTGTGACTAACTATTGGATCTAAGTCTTTGCCGACACCAAGGATTTAGCCTTGACCCTACCTAAGACTGATGTAAAACTAAACTGAATATAAATACTATTATATAAATGCTGCCCCCTCCCCCCAATTCTAAGAATCAATGTCATACTATCCCATAACCTCAATGTTCACTCACCGTGTCAAGTTGGATGATTTCGATTTTATTTAAAATGTATAATTTGTTTAAACTGTACATACATAATAGTACTATTTCAAGTATAATACAATCTGCCCCTTTCGAGAGCTCCTTTCACTCAAGTATGAACTTCAGGTGAAAAACGAAAAACCAAGCAGTATTTCATGTGTAGCCCTCAATGGCCTGTGGTGCTTTTAAAGCATTTCTCTCTCTACGTTATGGTGCATGAATCTAGTCCTGCTGAGTAACCCACCAGTGCTGCATCCGAGCATCATGGCGACCACACGGGGCTGATACAGGAAGGAGGGGCATGATGCACAGATTCAGGTCTATCGAGTAGACATTGCTGCATTCATGCACCATGGCGACCTGGGGCATAGAGGGCTCTTTCTAAAGGTATGTGCCCCTCTCAGGGTGAGGAACCAGAGTGTTAGGCTGGGTCAAACGTGTGTAGTACTAGGTTAGGGGGCGTTTCACAAGATTTGTACGTCAAGGTGTGACCCACAACTGTACAGGGTAATGATAATCTAGGCCTACTACTGCTCATGTGTGTGATTGTAGGACTGACGGTCACAAATATACCTTCTTACACAGACGTTTTTTTTTAAATAGTCCCAACCTCTAGTAGAGAAAATTATATAGCATTTCAAAAGGCAATATAGTACAGAAATTTAGCCTTAGCTAATAGTACTATTCTTTGCATATCAGTGGTTGTAATACCTTAAATGGTCATTGCACAACAGCAAGCTTAGACAGGTTTTAATCACATCTCAGCCTCCTGCAGTTGGTTTAATTTGGTTCAGAAAAGAAGGAAATCACCTCCTGACATCTTCCCACTTTGGACATCATGACAAAATGGAATCATTTTTTCTATATACCCCCAAATAGTAAGAAGAGACCTAATAGTACAATATGTTCAATCTGCTGTATTCTGTACTATCAGGCACATTATGTGAATATTATATGTGCAATCACTGTTTGCCTACATGAGCCACTATTTTCTATACTATTGGTTGGTACAATTTACTCACTAATACCAGGTAAAACCTGCTTTTAGTCCTTTCTTCTATACAAGAAGGTTCATTTTGTGATAGTACAGCTAGTAGCTGGTCTTGGCCATTATGAAATCACCTCCTGACCATCTCATGGGGGGAGGGGGGAGGAGGGCTAAGGAACTTCAAATGTCTAACTATTTAGGGTCAGACTGTTGTATTAATGCATTAATGAATCATGCCCTTGATCGTCATGATGCATGAATGCAGTCCTGGCGAGTGACGCACCAGTGCTGCATTTAAGCATCATGCCGACCCTTTGGCAATGTCTCAACCTCATAAGATACCCGATGCAGCACCAGCTAGTTACTTACCAGGGCACCATGCAGCTGTTAAGGGGTTACACTATGTCACTGGCTGTACCGACACACAATTTCTATTCATTTAATTTCTATATATTTCGCCATATATATTGCCAGAAAGAAATAGAAAAACAGAAAGAATATTAACAGAAACACTACACAACCTATCTGCTTTTAGTGACCTGCACTGAAAATTCATAGGTTGAAAGGGTTAGTCAGTACAGACTATCCTAGGTTTGTCATATGTGTGTTAGTCACAATGGCAAAGTTATATTAAAAAAGTGACTGAGGGGGTCAGTCAGTAGTGGCTAACCTAAGTTCATCTTTTTTTTTAAGTGTTTTATTGGGTAAAAGATAACAAATACAATAGTAGATGCATCATCCTAGCTTAGGCGCAGTGCCTTTCTTCCGCTAGGTCCCCTATCATTGGTGTGTTGTATTTGTATATGATTAGTCGGTGCCAGCGGTAAGACCACTCAGCGGCTCCCCCTGGAAATTAAAACACTAAGGTGGGTTGGTCAATACTGACCAACCTGACAATAATAACTTACCTAGGTTGGTCGTATAGGGAGCCAAAAAATGACTAACAAGGTTAGGTACTAGTGACTGAGACATTGGAGCCTAGGAATATCAGTGCATCCCACCCAGCCCCTGTGCCCTGTAACAGGCGGTCTGTATGGTACCTCACGCCTCCCCCGCTGTGCTCCATGCATATAATATGACTAACTAGGTTAGGCACTAGTGACTGAGACATTGGTCGTATAGGGAGCCTAGGAATATCAGTGTGTCCTAGATCCACTCCTGTATGCTCTCTACACCTGTCTGACTTACTGCTGTCCCGGCCCCCTCACCAGTGGCGGATCCAGGATTGTCTAGAGGGGGATCCAAACCTGGCCAACCAGGAGTCACTATGTGTTTCCGCGAGTGAAGTGCATTAGCTTCTCTAGGGGGGTTCAGGGGCATGCCCCCCAAGAACAGTTTGTAGATCTAGACTTGAAATCATGCATTTTAGGACACAATATTTTAAGACTCCCGCTCGTCCAGATCAGAGGCCCTCAGTCAAGCCTTTGAATTGAATAATACTCCAAATTCTCTTTATCTCTTTCCCTCTTTTCTTCTCCTTTCTTTTCTCCCTTCTCTTCTTCCTCTTTTTTTTTTGGGGGGGGGGGGACTGTATGTGTACTGCCATGTATAATGGTGGATTCAGGTGGGGCGGCGGCCTTGCCCCTCCCCCCCCCCTCCATAAAAAGGGAGAGAAAGAAGAGAAAAAGAAAGAAGAGAAGAAAAGAGGGAAAGAGAAGGAGAGAAGGGAACGATATCATATGCCAATGTAACACATCTTATTATACGATTGGGCCACTCATCATGCTTTTTCTGGGATATGCCCGTGCGGATATCTTGTGATATCGGCACTCTTCCAGTGGATATCATGCCGCCAAACATTTCTGGCCATGGTACATGGGGAGGGAAACGCTGCCTATATTGAACTATACAGGGGAGCAGTTAGTAACCAAAACTGCAGGGAGTACAGTCGTATAAGTTAACACTGAGGGTATGTCTGATTGAAATAATAAATGCTCCCAGCTCAGCTCGACCAATCAGAGACCAGGGTTGGTGGGATGTCAAAATCAACATGGCGCCCACCTTGCTTGATCTAGTCTACGTATATATCCTTCAAAATGGCGAAATTAGGACCTATATAAGGTAAATATAACATTTGAGTCGAAATATAGTATAATAAACCTAATAATGAATGGTTATCAGGCACTCGGGATGTATATTGTATGATTATAGGCATTCGTGCTACGCACTCATGGCTATATCCTACGATATACAATCCCTTGTGCCTGGTAACCATTCATTATTGGTTAAATAGTCTTTCAATTTTCAGTTGAGTATGAATCACATGGCCTGACTGAGGGCCCCTGACTTGGATCAGTCTTAAAATATTTTGTCTTAAAATGCCTGGGATGCCATTTCAAGTCTACATCATCAACATTTTCTTGGGGAGGCATGCCCAAAAACCTCCTAGTAAGACTGATGCACTTCGCTCGTGGGACAGTCACTCCAGGTTGGCCAGGTTTGCCCCCCCCCCTCTAGCCAATCCTGGATCCGGCACTGGTGTACCTATCTATAAATAGGTAACATTGTCACGTCAGTATAGGTGGATCTAAGCTTCAAATACGTTCAATAAATAATGTAAAAAAAGACATACTAACTTTTGTGCCAAGGTGGAATTCGAACCGACTATGCCATTTACAAGCACATTAAAATATTATAGAGGATCCCAGATCATTTTATTCAGATAGAATTTGTCCAGGCCGATTCCCCACTTCAGGTGGAAATAGGCTTGGACTTCTAGACCGATCTCGACTTTTTTTTTTATTGATTTATCTTTTATTCTATCTCACCTTACATGAGAGGTATTTGTTTGACAATGAAATAAGCTTATCATTCAAGACAGGACTTGAACACCTTGGATGTGATCGTTATCACCTTCTTATCTTAACTCGACAAGGATAGGCTCATGTATAAACAAACTATCAGTCCAGTTACAAATATCCATTTCAAGATTAATACTGTTAATGTTTATTGTAAAGTTACGACAGAATAATAAGATAGGCTGCCTTTAAGCTGTGAGGCTTATTCAAGGGCGGCAACCTTTCCCGGTATAAATTAAGTTACCTCGTAGTCCATCAAGGGACCCGCTGCTGTCTCTGTGTATTAATAACTTTCATGTAAACACTATCATATAGGATTATATATATACTTTGTATGCTATGAACTTTGATACAACGATAATCACAGTATTATACTCTTTTCCAAATGAGTCTTTGACATATCTTACTATTTGAGTACTTTGTCCAGTGATTCAACACTGTGACAGGGGGGGGGGGAAGAAAAGAGAGAGAGAGACAGTCCCTAAGCCGGTTGAATTTTAGGCTTGTTTAAAAATAAAAATTTCGCTATTTCATTTTTGAATTTGTCAAGAGTTTCTATGTTTCTATCTTCTGGTTCTAGATTGTTCCAGACTATTGCTAGGGTGTGTTCTAAACTTCTTGTATACGCTCCACCATGGGCTGTGTAATATTATAATAAAGGTCCATCCCAGGCTCTAGTCCTTAAGTTCCTGTTATCTCTATGTCTTTCCGTCCTGCTCCTCAAATATGCCTCTTTAACCTTAGCTCAATATTTGAAGGTGTATACCCACTGATAAAAGAGTATATCTAAAACATATTAGAACCTTTTAAGGATGGCATGATATTTTAATACATCACGCTCTTGGTCGCCATGAGCGCATCTATGAACCCCTGGTGAGTAACTCGCCAGTGCTGCATTCAAGCATCAAGTCGACTGTATGAGGTTGAGACACCCCTGTAGGGTTGGCATGATGCGCCAATGCAGCCCTGGTGCGTTACTTGCCGGGCTGCATCAGTGCATACCGACTTAACACCGTGAACACAATGCTTATGAGTAGACTCACCAGGGCTCAACCAAGGACATTAAAGCACTATGCAGCCCTTAAAGGGTTAAACTATGTCACTGGCTATACCAACACACAAATCAATATCACCATTTGTATTGCCAGTACAAAAGAAACAGAAAAACAGGAAATAAGGTGAAACACCAAATGTAAAACTAACTTGAATAATCTATTTGCTTTATGTGACCTGTCCTAGATCCACTCTTGTATGCTCTCCACACCTGCCTAACCTACTGCTGACGAGTCCCGACTGTTTGTAAGTTCAGTCTGCCCGTTCCGCCCATGTAACGATCCTCAATTAAAGTTAAAAGCTAGCTAGTTTTGGTTGTTTTTTTATTTCAAAATATTGATATGAATTTAAAAATTGATACTCAAATTTTACAATTAAATATCCCAAACCTAAAGTGGCACTACCCATGTTTGTATCTCTAACAACGTATTTTCAATTAGGAGGATAAAACCATGCATGTATCATTTTATTCCACCCATTCACCATAACTGATCATGAGCAATGATAGGAACTGTAGCCAATAGTATAGGCAATATGTATGACTATATTCAAAGGAAGGATCGAATAATGGTACCAGTCAACGTCCTGGATGATCAATTTAAAGAGGATTGAATTTTGTGTCCTGATCATTAGAGATCCTCCCTCGAATATTTTATTTTTCATAATAAGTGTTATTTTCATACATCAAAGCCATGTAAAATATCATTTCTTAAACTTGATAGGAGACATAGGGGGACTCCATCTAGAGCCCAAGGTCTAGACCTGCGGCGTCTGTGTATGAGTGTGGAGTAGTGACGTTCAGCACCAGCAGTGTTTGGGGTGAATGTCACTGTTTAAGGCTGTTGTGTAGCAGAGCCATCTTATTTAGCTGATTCCTAGTAAGCCCACTGGAAGGTATGGCTACCAGACGATCCTCCCTGTGTGTTAACTGTTTCATCCCACAGGACTTCTCGTCCTGCAGATTTTCAATGTTGCAGGACCAGCTACATTTTTGAAGGACCGGATAGCAACAAATTTGATGATATATGCATTTTAACTATAAAATAGCATTGTGTGTTATATTTGTAAAGATTCATGGCTAAATCAGGATAAATACATTGTTTTACATAGTAGATCGAAAAACATATTTCAGGTTTAGAAACCCAACTGGTTCAGAAAAGGTGACATGTGTCTGGACATTCGGTCCTACTTCACTTGTCAATCTGCTGGACCTGTGGCATTTCAGCAGGACATTGCCACTGTCCTGCATGTTTTCGCAAAGACTGTAACAGGTTTGTGACAGGACTATGTGTAGCAATAATGAGGTGCTGTGTCTTTGAACTTGATTTCTAATTTTGGATATAGTCATATTACTATAAATTGTATACATGAATTGTGGAATTGTGTATGTATTACTTAGGTGAAGGTATAAAAATCATCTGACAGATCTTTTGAAAAGCTCAACTTGTTGATGTAAAGTTTCTGTCAATAAACCTTTTCCAAACTCAAACTCAAACTCTAAACCGCAACTACAAAGGCAACAGGAATTGCTTTCTTCTAGCAGCAAGACACTGTTTCTTCACAGTAAAAAGAACGGTATATATAACTTTATATAACGTATCTCTATGGCTCCTCATTGTGGCATAAAGTTATATGACGTTAAAAACGTTATTTTGACGTAAAATTTCTGTTTTGGGGTGCAGGTCTGTGACAGGACTGGGTCCCTGCTAACCTCAGGACCCTTCCCCCGTGGGTGCGGGTCCGTGAAATTGGATTTGGGTCTTGTCACTTGTCACAATTGTTGATGATACTTTTAATGAGGGGGTCATATTCATACACATGTCTTTGACAGTCCTAAGTTTATTTAAATCCTTTAGGATTAAGCTAATTTTGCTAGGAGTATGTCGATTTTACCCGTCTGGGGCCCCCTGTGGATCAGGTGTGTATAAAGCAGCAGTGTGTTGCCGGTGTCTCTCCACTCCCGCCTGAACCAGAACCAGACACCTACAGTCCCGTTAAAGCAGTTACAGCTCGACAAACCAAACATGGATGTTTACCAGCGGAAGGCCATCTTTGAGAAGTATGCCATCGATGAAGACAAGAGCAGCATCAGCAAGACTTGCCTTGACGAGGTCCTCGGTGCCTGTGGGCTGGAGGGAGACAAGAGGAAGGAACTTTATGATGTAGGTATTTATGTTTAACTTTAGATACTGTAAACGTAGATATTTTCGCTGGTATGAATTTTCGCAAATTTGTTATAAAGTACAATTTCTCACGGATTTAAATTCGCGGATTTTGACACTTGGTAGTTATACCACTACATTGGCTAAATTTTCACTCTATACATATTTTCGCGCATTTTAAAATTCGCGAAAATTGCGAAAATATGTACATATGAAAATATCATTCTACGTTTACAGTAAATGAATACTTACCAACAAATTTTATTTCATGGTGAATACGATCTATCAGTGCTAAAGCAACGGCAGGGTCGTATGTGAGTGAGGCGTGCAATAACCCTAGGTTGTATTGCACGCTGTAGCTGTATTGCACGCTGTATTGCACGCTGTAGCTGTATTGCACGCTCCCAGGGGTCGCTATGGGGTCGCCATGGGGTCGCCAGGCTACCAAGGGTCACGTGACCTCTGCGAAATTCAAAATGGCGGCCGACGGAGGTAAACAAACGCCGCGGAAGTAAAAAAACATCGTGGAAGTAAAGAAACATAGACTACATATCTATTTTACATCGAAATACCCTGAAATAAATACAGAGCTTCACTTAAAAGTCACCTCGTCACTGGTTACTGCACTTGCTGTGCCTGGGCCGTATTGCACTAGGCCTACGGCCAGCGTGCAATACGGCCCAGGCACCGCTCGTGCAGTAACCAGTAACTCGGTAACTTTAGCGTGCAGCTCTGTCTATATAACGTGTACATACCATATTTGGTGTAATGAGCACACACACCCTTTTTGGGGCCTATTTTAGACAACAAAATGCCCGAAATATGTAAGATTTTGAGAGCTAGTAAATTTCTTTCTACTAAAAATGTGTCTACACTGTAAAAAAAAAGTCGTCAAAATGACGTTGAATCACCGGCAACTTTTGGGACATAACTTTCACTGTTTTTTTAACGGTGACGGTCACCGTTAATTTTACGCAGAATCACTGTTCATTTTACACAGACTTACTGTTCATTTTATGTTGAATCACCGTTCATTTTACGTTAAATCATCATTAATAGATTCACCGTATTCAAATATACAGAGAATATTCGATAAGCCTCACAGGGAGTCTGATTATGGTGACTTTAGTTACTGTAGCATACATCTAAAAACTTACGGATAAGCCATACTTTGACTTTGTCCTTATCCTATACGCACCACTGACAATCTGACTTGCATACCAGCCGTGGCCTATACGAGAGGTTTTACTCTATAAGATTGATACAAGGCAGAGTTTCCAGAGGTGAGGATATATGCATAGTATATTACCACAAAATAGGTGTATAGATCCAGACAGCTACTTTCTTCTGGATATTATCAAGTGATCATGGTAATTTGTCAAACCTATCACAAGATTGAATTGTTAAATTGTCAAACATATAGATTAATTGAAAATTACCATTATTTCAACATGTATACTCCACTTCAAGGGCTCTCACTCTCCAGAAAAATCTTCTTACAAACCAGGCCACCTATCTATGGCAAGATCCACTATATGTGGCTCCCTCTGGGATTTGACATTAGAAGATGAATTTACGTTGAATAATTGTAATCCAAACTAGGTTAGCATTTAACAAGGATCCACTGTGAAATGGCTGATATTTATGGTGCTTCATTGTATTCCAAATAACGGTGAATCAGCGTTAAATTTTACAGAGTGATACTGTAAAAAGTACATCTATTTTTTACAGTGTAGGATAAGTTCTTAAACGTACTGTGTGCTCATCGCGTTGAATATGGTACTGCAACAGCAAAATAATTGGGAGAGGGTGTGCGCTTAAATTTTAAGTTTAAAATAATATTTTAAGCACATTGTTAGAGGCCTTATTGGTAGGAAAATTATAGATTACATTTTACTAGTTCAGCGTGTAAGCTTTAATTTGATACCAAACAGAGGGCTTGACAAATTGAGACTGGGGGAAGAGGGGGAGAGAATTGCAGGGTAAAAGAGGCTGCGCGTTACTATTCAACAAAGGGGCGTCAACAAAGGGGCGGACAATTTTTGGCCCCGCAAGGAGGGGGGGGTAAAAGATTCCGACTCCTTGACCGGTTGGGTTTAATTTGTTAAGCCCACTCTGTGTAAAATTCCACCATCCCCTGTTGTTAAATATAAACCCCCACTAAAAAAAATATGAATAATCCATGAACTAACAAATTTCCCTTTGATGTTATAGGCACTCATGGCATACGACGATGACCCACAGGTGTCATTTGATGAGTTTAACAGCCACATTAATGCCGGGAAACTCAGGAAAGCGTTTGACAAGTTTGGCGAACCTGACAACAAGGATTACATCAGTAAGGAGAAACTGTTCGAGGCCCTTGGGGAGTGCGGGCTGACGGAGGAGAAAAGGAAGGAGAGTTACGATGTAAGTTTTTCAAATTGCACAACATTTATCCAATTGTTGTGCAATGTTAATGCAACAAATCTAACGGTCTCGCACGGTCCTTTTGGAAGTATCAGTGCCTGATTCCTCTTAGTGATGTTTACTTTGAAACAGTCTATGAACAAATCTAGACACATTTAGCTGTTCCCGTAAATAAATATGCTAGATACATCCCTTTGTTTATAATCAATAACCCTTTAAATATCAACCCTTGAGATATTTGAGAATGAAGCGCTGCAGTCGCACACTTTACATGCACACGTTTAGGGGTAAATGATGCTAGAGCAAAGAATCTGTTGATAAAGTGTGCCAGGAACTTGTCCTAGTGTGTACCCGATAAGACCACGCTGGGCCCACCATAATTGGGCAAATTGAGAACAAAGTCACGCTGGTAAAAGTTTAGATTCTGAGCACCCTTACACAGTAGAGTGGATACTCGAACAACTCGGATAGAATAAAAAACATTTAACCCTTTAAGGATGGCATGATGCCTTAATGCATCATATCCTAGGTCGTTATGATGCATGAATGCAGCCTTGGTGAGTAACTCGAAAGTGCTGCATTCAAACATTATGCCAACCCAAGGGGGTTGCGACACTCCTGAAGGGTCGGCATGATGCCACAATGCAGCACCAGCAAGTTACTTACTAGGGCTGACTTGGTGCATCATGACGACAAATGTCACCTTTTAGTGACATCCATCTTTAAAGGGTTAAAGAGACTAAACGACTGTCAAAACTTCCTACATGAATATCACCCGCTCACTTATTTACAATTACTGATATAATATCATGACCATTATTTTAAAATGTTTTAAACCAGGATATCATTGTCATATATTGAATAAATACCATCAGCGTAATTGTACAGCTAGGCATGTTGGTTGCAGGAGGGCGTTGTACCCTATAGGCCAACGTAGCAAAGGGGGGCTTTTTAGAAAAATTCTTGATGACATTTCTGAAGCGTGACCGAAGTAGTATAGTATGTATCGGAACGGGACTATAGTTAAGTACTGTTTATTACTCAATCGATATGCAGCCAATCAGAGGCCTCCATTTGGTCACGTGACCCGTTGCCATGGTAACGTGACCTACTTAGGGCTCTCAGCCAATCAGAAGCCAGCATTCTGGGTGACCTACTGACCTACTTAGAAGCTCTCAGCCAATGAGAGGCCGGCATTCTGGTAACCATGGTAACGTGACCTACTTACGTCACGTGACCTACTTAGGCTCAGCCAATCAGAAGCCGGCATTCTGGTAACTAGGGTAACGTGACCTACTTAGGGTTTGTTTGTAAACAACACCACGTGGCTCTCTTGTTTGTAAACAACACCACGTGACACGTGACTGTTTGTAAACAAACAAACGGAAAAAAAAAAAAAAAAAAGTTATGTAGCTTGTATATAGAAATAAAAACACAACAAGATAATTTCTTTTCTTTTCATTTTATTCTTTATTTTCATTTCAATCAGAAAAAACACACAAGTTTATGCTTTTTTAGCTTGCTTCTTCGATTTGCAGCAACCCAACAGGCCGCAAAGTCTCACGCCGCCGTCACTCGCACCACCACACCCCGGACGACTTCTCTCCAATAGACATTGCACGACTTTGGATAAATCCAACACCATTTCGGCAAGGCAGAGAATCTTTGCTTCCATGAAACGGCCGCCATCGCAACAACCCGTCACAACAGCATCATCGATAGCTTCTGACTCACGGCCCGGTCGCTCAGCTTTGGGATTTTGCTCATGCGCATGACGCACTTCTTGGGGTTTCTTGTTCGACATGCTTCAATTAGGAAATGAACGCAATGAGGTCCACAGGTGTCAGCAGAAGTGTCTTGTAGTTGAATGCGGTTTCTTTGCCACTTGAACGGAGCAGAGCGTTCCACGAAAGACAAGAACTCCGCACTCAGCGGCGGTAAGCCGAAGGAATCAAAGTAGTACACTTCACCCGTGCTCGACACGTAAAACGCCACCCAATGCTGACCTGGTAAATGTTGCGGATCTGTGTTGCTCACGAAACAAGTGTCTTTGATAGGGTGCTTCGGAATAGTGTCACAAGAGAAAACGCTTTGTGTGAACGTTTTCCTTCAACACTCTGCTTATTTCAAGCGTGTTCATACGATACGCCAAGTACCGCGGTCTTGTCTTCAGTTCATGTGGTAGTCGGTGATGGGGTGTCGATCTCGGGTCAGCTCCACGACGTTGTCGTACACCTAGTAGAGTAGCACGGTTGTTGTCGCTTGTAGCGCCGAGCGGAAACTGACTTCCACCCTCAGCTGACCCGCTCTTATAAGGTTCACGCGACACCCGTCGTGCGATCTGTCTGGGGTTAAGTCGAGGGGGAACACCGTGTAACCGTTCAGGAATTGATCGTATGAAATACCGCAGGAGCGCGCGCCCTCGTACATCCCCGTTTCCGTGTGTAGCGCCAAGTACTCTCTCACGGCCGCTTTGGTCTTAAAGTCGGGCACATACGCGTCGTTCGGCACTTTCTGATCGTTCACTATCACTTGAAGCGAGCTGATGTCGTAATGCTTCATCTCGAACGGGTTCTTGGTGTAGCTACCGTTGAAGGCGTCGTGGTCCAGGAAGCAAATCATCATCGACTTGGGAAGCTGGCCTGTGTTGGAGTGCGTGTAGCTGTGATCTCTGTTACCTTGAGGGATGGCGTACGTCGTCACTTCCACTCTGTTCACCGGGTAGTCGAAGGGTCCGTGTTCTATCACCGCTCTCTCGTGCGTTTCCGCTACAGCGTCCGCCACCAACACGCGTCGCACGTAGAGCTTTGCTTTGTAGATCTTCAAGCTGTAGCCTCCGTCAGCGGCGCACGTCAGATAGAAAGAGGGCGCCGCCTGTTTCAGAGTGAGATTGATTTCCGTCTCTCCAACGATGAGCTTCGGTTGATGAGCCAGGTCAAAGTGCAGTCGCGCCATCAGCGAAAAGCGCTTGTTGGAGATTAGCTTCTTGCGCGCTTTGTACCCCGCATTCGCGTCAGTCAACGTGTCAAACTGACCGGGCGTATCTTCATGCCACCCCTGGGCGCTCATGACGCCGTCCTTCACGTCTTTGTTGTAGTTGAGTAACCCTTCCAAGTAAGCTCGGTAAGGGTAGGTCTCGGTGTTGCCAGACACTTTGAAACCGCCGATGGAGACTTGGACGTCTTTGAAGAGCGAGTGAGCCAAGTTGTTCACCGGAGCTACTGCGTCGGTGTCCTCGATCGCCGCTCCGTTCGCTTTCAGCACTTGACATTCCAGATGAAGGTAATTCTCGTTCAGGTCTGTGTACTCTTGCGACTTGTTGATGGTGAAATTTATGTTACCTCCATCCTCTAAAGAGTTTTTTGTTTCTATCCCCAGGAAAGACGACTTTAAGATAGTAGTCTGAGTCGGCGCTACGGTGTGCAGGTCGAGCTCAGAGAGCGCGCACTCGTTACTGCTCTCGTGTACGTAAGCCATTGTGTTCTCTCTTCACGCGGCCGACAGACTGACGCCGACCGCCTCCAGTCTTTTTATTTATACCTGAACGCCTAGGCGCTTACCGGTCGAATACATCCCCTCTACGTCTCTTGCAAGAGCCACCGCCCGTCTGAGGGGAATGCCGACGACGTTTCGACCCTTTCTTAGACGCGACAGTCGTCTTTCCTCCCGAGAACGCCGTACTCGCCAGTCTCTTCAGAGCGCCTGCGCCTCGGTCTTTCACGCTGCTCTTTAAAGTCCGACCCGCCAGCACATCTTTAGCTACGCCCACACCGGCGCGGAGCAGCGTTTTTCCCACCGACTTCAACAGCGGGGTAGCCGAGCGCATCAGACCTAACAGAGCGCCGCCCAAACCGTGCCCGCTCTGGAAAGCCGTTGCCCAGCTGCGCGTTGTAGTAATCGCTGTACCCTCTGCCGACGGTGCGCCTGGGTGGAAAGTACGGAATGCGTTGACGCATCATTTTTTTCTCTTTCAGCGCTCAATAGGTCTCAGATGAAGTGTCACGGTCACCTCGCCTCTACCGAATGGGATGGAATGACCGGATCGGTCTCTTAAATAGATGCCGACCTCGGTAAACCTCTTGGATTTCAAGGGGAAATAATCCAAATGGGGAAAACTGATAGCTTGCACGCCACCTCGACGCTTTCCGCCTCTGTCCACCGCCACGCAGCGCAACAGCGGCACTTGCATGTCGCCCACACGTCTCTCTTGGATCATGTCGGTGTATATGTACACAGAGTGCACGTCTCCGTAAACATCCATCGAGTAGGCGCCGGTAGTCGGCGACGCGAAACACGTCTTCTCTCCGAAGCCTAGAACGCATGCGAGATGCTGAGTCAGCAGGACAGCGCAGTGTCTCGGCGGTTTGATGGTGACGCGTTTGGTCTTGGCGTCGTACGATAAGATCCGCATCGGTTTGAGCAAGAAGCTGTCGCCCTCTAGTCTGTCATCTCGCAACGTCTCACTCAAGCGCTCGATTAGGGTGTGGTTGCTTCCGGTGAAAATAGGAGGTATCTGGAATATGTTTGGCATGAAACTGCGCACGCCCATGTCTTTCTCCATCTCTTGGATCATCTGTCTTGCTTGATCGCTGATCGCCTTCTTCTTCACCGCCGGGGACAAGAACTTCTTGTATACGGCATTCGTCTGTCTCAAGTCGACCTCTCTCTTGAACCTTTTTGTTTCCGGTTTCAATTGCTGCTCTTCCGACGTGTCTGATATCTCTTCCACCGTTACATAGCTCGCTTCCTTCCAGCTCAGCGGGAATTCTGAGCTGAACGTTAGCTTGCTCAGACCGTTCGCGTTTCTCATTTCCCGCCAGGCCACCTGTGGTTTTTTTCCTTCGGCGAATTTAGTTTCTTTTAAAACCTGGATCGCCTCCTCTAGCGAACCCTTGGTGCTCAGAGGAACAACGATGATCAAGTCGTCGTTGTGCACGTTAGTCCATTCTGTAGGGAGGATGATCTCAGTCAGAGCCGCTTCGTACGCTTCGGGCAGAAGGAGCGGAGAGTCGAAGTGAGTTCGGAAAGACGTCAAGCTGTTGTCAGGATAATACTCCATAGAGCTGTTGCTAGGTAGAGTGATGTTCATTTTTTTTTCTTACGTTATTTTTTTGACGGGGATCCACTCGTTGAACTTGTCGTCGTAACCTAACCAACGTACGAAAGCTAACTCTTTACCGTCGACGGTCTTGCGGCGCAACACCTCGTCTATCAGGTAGTTCTTGTCGTAACGACTCTTGTACACCTTCTGAACCTCTTCCGGGTAGAAGACGCCTTTTATCTCCTCGCCCTTGTCGTCTTTCAGCTCGAACCCTCTGCTTCCCAACGTCTTAGCAACGTCGACCACTTCCTCGCGCCAGTTTCCCTCGTACCCTTTGTCGAAGGCGCCTTTGGTTCTCAACATCCTCACTCTGTCACCCGGAGCGATGACGTCGACGGCGGACGTCTTTGTTTTTTTCTTCTTTTTCCATATTTCGTCGATTTGTTTGTTAGTTGGGAGATCTTGTCGGTAGAAAACTGTTTCGCTGTTTTCCGAGCTGACTTGAGCCGGCGCCATTTTCAACGTCTTGTGGTGAGTGCGATTGTAAGAAGACACTACATGGTGCAGTACGTCTACGTAGCGATACGTGCGCTTGTGTGTGAAATAACGCCACAGCTTCTCCTTCAGACTGCGGTTCAAGCGCTCCACTAGACTAGCTTTGATGTCGTCGTTCTCGCCAGTGAAGAACTCTATGCCCTCGCTCTTCAAGTGATCTTGAAAGATCTTGTTCAAAAACTCTTTCCCCTTGTCTGTCTGAACAGTGCGCGGTCGTCTCTCGCCAGTGCCTGTCATCTCTCGGAAGGCCTCGGTGACATCAGCGCCGCTCTTGGATTTAATGGGAACGGCCCACGCGTACCTAGAGAAAACGTCGATCGCCGTCACCACGTACCGGAAGCGGTCGTTGTGAGACGCCAAAGCTTGCATGTCCATCAGATCTATCTGCCACTGCTGATCGATTGCGCCGGTTATAGTCTTGTTCCTTGCGAATTTTCTCCGAATGGGTTTATGTTTAGTGTAGGCGTCCAGCGACACTAAAGCATCTCGGATGACGGCCGGGTTCAGGTGGCGAAAATGATGTTTCTGGAGTTTAGTCACGCTAGTGAAACTGGAGGGCGCTTTGACGTCGGTATATCTAGCTACTACGCGCTTCTTTTCTTTTTCCTTCTTGGTCAGTCTCTTCACTGGTTTGCCCATCGTGGGTCTGTTGAGGGCGTGAACGACGAGCTCGCCGCTAGGCGGTTGCGCCCTTTCCTTTTCTTACGCGGCACGCTCCTATAGGAAGTCGGAGTTTGGAAAAGTTCACGGTCGTCCTCCTCGTCGTCAGAGGATTGATCGTCCACCACCTGGAGAGAAGAGTCTGCTGCTGCTACTGCTGCTGCTGCTTCTCCTTCTTCCGAGTCGAAGCTCGGTCGTTTCCGACCTCTGTCAGCAAGCCGTGTGTCCAAACTTTGGCCAGGTCCGCTCGCTTTATACAGATGGTTTCCGATCAAGGCGTCTGTGGGAACTGCTTCGCGCAGCGCTTTCGTGAACGGCGAGTAGCCCGCCGGTCTGGGCGCCGTCTTCCTGAACCTGGCGGCGTCGTTCAGTAAGTCCACTATGTTGATGCGATGCTCAGGTGGTATTCTCCGACCCGACATCTCGCGCACCGCCCCGTCCTCGTTCCACTTGATCACTCCGGATTTCTCCAATTGTTTGTACAGCGCCACGGTCCGGGTGCGATTCCTCTTGGGAACTTGGTTCGCCAACCGCTCGAGTAGGGACGCGCTGGCCTCTTCAGCAGACTGACGGAGGTGAGCCGGGGGCGAAGAAGAGTAGGACGAAGAGATGTTGCTGTTGTGGGGATTCGCGAGAAAAAATTGCAATCTATTCAACAACCTTCGGTATTTCAACATTTTCTCGCGCGATTCCAAAGTGGGGTCGTTCAACACTAAATCCAAGTCCCTGTAGATAAACTGTAGCACCTGGTGCAAGGCCGCGTCGGGATGAAGGGACTGCTCTGCCTGCTTGTGGTAATAGGCCATGTCGGCAGGTAGGCGGGCGGCGGTGGCAGGAGCGGAACTCTCGTTCTCTTCAGTGCGCTCATCAGGAAGAGGAGGAAGGTTTGGAGCAGTAGAAGTACTAGCAGCAGCGACTGCAGTAGTAGCAGCGCTAGTAGTAGCAGCAGCAGCGGGCACATGATGAAGTAGACCTGCTCGTGATGATTTGTAGAGCGTCTCAGGATCCACGAGCGCTAAACGTTTGTAGTGTTGTTGCTGCTCTGAGTCCGTCATGGGGACGACGGTGGCAATGACGCTGGTGGTGGCGGTAGTGGTGGTGGTGGTGGTGGTGGTGCTGTCGGCGAGTAGGTGTCGAATGAGGTGTCTCATATACGGAGAATGCTCTTTATAAGCGGTAAGGCCATCCCTATGAGAGCCGGAATGAGGAAACCTCCCTCTTGTACCAAGACGCGTCTCTTTTTTTTGATGGGCGTAGATTTTTTGCCGACCTCCCTCAACACGTCAGCCGATTCTCGAAGCTTGTCCAGTTGTTTGTCGCTGAGCGGGATGTTCCCTACCAGTAAATTGTGACAGATCTCACTCAACGCTGCGATCAGATCGTCGCTTCCAGAGTCTATTAGATGCGAGCAGTCCTTTGGCGAGCACTTAGCTAAGTGCTTGAGAGTACCAAAGTGTCTTTCGAGTAGATGAGAAGACATTTTTTTGCTACTGCTTTCTCTTGTTCTTTTTTTTGTCTAGCGGTACGAACACTAGCTGAGAGTGTATGGACGTCAAAGAGGAGCGTATTCTCAGATCGTCAGGTGTTGACTGCTTGAAGTCCAGAAGGAGGTATGAGTGAGGTCGCTTGAGTTCATGGGTAAATATACTAGAGAGAGCCGCCGCGTTGGACGGAAACACCTGGCGAGACAGACTAGCTATTTGCCCCATGTCGCGCGGGTTCTTGAAAACGATCATGTAGTGAGCGTTCAGACTCATAGTTCGAAAGTCGGGTGATTTCTGGAATAGGTTCTGAGTGATGTATATGACGCTCACGTTCCAGTGATGCGAGTATTTAGTAAAGATGTCGGCTACCACTTGCTGATTGGAACTGCTCATCAGATCGTCCAATATCAGTAGAGTGTGGGGTCGTAAAGCGTCTTCTGCTACTTCCACGTCTCCCGCTATAGACTCTTTGCTAGGAAGACCTTCTCTGAATTCCACACCGTACTGATTTTCCATTTTTTCAAACAGAGGTTGCCACTCGCCGTAATGGTAAAAAGTCTTTTCCACCGGCGGCGTGACCAAATTGTTCACGTCGCTCAGAAATTGATCCACCAAGCGCGATTTTCCACAACCCGACGGACCGCTAATGATACAACTAAAGGGTCCTTGTAGTCGAGCGTCGAAATGAATTTCTGTGAAGAGTTTGCTTTTACTACTGGACATTTTTTTTTTGTTTTTTTTCAGGACGCGTCAGAGAGCGGTTGTGTGTGTGACTGTCTGCTGTGTTTCTCACTCGAACGGTCGGTAGTGAATGGTTGTGGAGAAAAGTCCGCCGACCTTTTTATTGATTCCGGCCGGTGTCACAGTAGCGGCGGCAGAAGTGTCTTTTTTTTCTTTTTATTTTTTGCGATAAAATTCTATTTTCACTCAATAGTCATAAATGTTTTGTATCAGACTCCAGAGGAGTCTGATACAAATATTTATTTTTTTTTAAAAAAAGAAGAGGGAGAGGAGGACGAGGAGGAGGAGGAGGAGGAGGAGGAGGAGGAGGAGGAGAAAAGCGCAGATTAATTTTTTTTTTTTTTTCCTTTAGGCAAAGCTCGTCGCTTTGCCGCTTTCTTTTCTATTTCTGTGTTGTGACAGGATCGTCTCGAAAAAGCAATAAGGTGTGTGAGCGCGGCGGTGACAAATACATATCGGTGCGTATGGTATAAAATAGTGCGTCCCTATCTTCTTCCATTCGGCTGCGTTGCAATAAGCGGGATAACAAGTGACGACGTCGAAACGTTTAGTTACCGTGTTCACGTCGGCCACAACGCGCGCCCACCGAGTGGGAGCTGCAGTCACTCCCAAGAATCCGATCGGTTTGCGGAATCGTTTCATAGCGCTTATTCTCACTTTATAAGAGGAGGCGGGGTGAGGAGAGTGGCGGCGCTCTTTCTGTTCATGAAACGCCCAACGAGTGGGGGCGCTGAGAGCGGCTATTATGCAACGGTAGAGTAAATACAGTTCTGAGAAGACGGCTCTCGGCCATGCCGCTACGTTTTCCTTTTCCGCTCTTGTATAACGACGCTTTGCGGCTTTGCTTTTCTCGAGAATTTTGTACGCTTCAAAAGAAGCGTGAACCTCAACTACGTGACGCTCTCTCTTTTGAGATAAAAAAATAGCCGGGCAGTTGAGGAGGAGGGCACTTTGTTCGCGCGACCGTCTTTTAGAAACTCGCGCCCTCTGCAGTGCCATATTTCTTTCCTCCGAAACAAAAAAAAAGACTGAGTGAAAATAAAAAAAATTTAAAACAAAAAGCTCAAAGAAAATAAATAAGCAATAAGCAGACTCAGCTCGAAATTCCCTGCCGGCGTGATGACGGTGACTGCAGGCGGTGGCGGCGGTCGGCTGGCGATGGGCGGTGGCGGTGTCGGCGGCGATGGTAGAAGGGCGTGTGGAAAGAGAGACGCATCTCAGTCTTTTATAGGAGCGGCGAGTCTGACATTTTCAGCTGTCGCATGCTGACCTGCTGCTATCATAAGAGAAACAAAAGCCCTAATCACACTTTTCAGCTGGATCCTTCCACCCCGCCAGACATGGATCCCAGATGGGAAGGTGGTTTAAAATTAAATCCGTGTACCGACTGTCATACAATAGGGTAATTAGTTGAACGCGTGTTACCTGTATAAAGGATTAGCGGGTCATGGGCTCAGCGTGTGTATAGAAAAACAACTACAGGTAGCGTGAACAAAGCGACCCCCTCCCTTTCTGTCACTCTGTCTGTGACTAGAGGGTGCGCGTGTGGTAAGCGGCTTAAATCTAAAGAAAAACAAATCACCCTCTCCTGTCGTCAGCAGTCAGCCGGCCGGCGGCTGGAAAATGCGATTAGAGGGATGATGAGCCACGTAGTAAGCGACTTAAGGCTGATCTAAAGACCTGCCGTGAGGGGGCAGCTGGCCGGTGGCTTGAAAAAAGGAGGGGAGTAAGGGTATATAAGGGGAGTGAAACCACATTCAGCATCGTCATCATCGTTCACGCTACTACTACTACTACTACTACTACTACTACTACTACTACCACCACCAGCACCGCGCCTCAATTTGCAGATCCTCGTGATGGAAAGTTGCTACCGTGACATGAAGCGGAATGACGAAGCGGCGCGCGAATGTGAGGCTGATGCTGTAGCCTCTGCTACTGCTGCTGCTAGTGCTGCTCAGCGTGCTACTGCTGCATTTACTGCGGCTGTTAGTGACGCTGGTTGTGATGACGTTGTTGTTGTTGCCGCTGCGGCTGTGACTGCTGCTGTTGCTGCCGCCGATGCAGCTACTCATGCCACCGATGCCGACGCTGCTGCTGCTGATGCTGTTGCGGCTGCCGATGTCGCCGCTGATAACGCTACTAGTGCCCGCTCTGCCGCCCTTGCTACTGTCGCTGCTGCTGTTGTTGCTAATGCTCACGCTACTGCTGCTGCCGCTGCTGCTGCCGCTGCTGCTGCCGCTGCTGCTGCTGCTGCCGCTGCTGCCGATGCTGCTGCCGATGCTGCTGCCGATGCTGCTGATGCTGCTGATGTTAGCAGTCGCGTTGACAAAGAATCGTCATTTGTCACTCTTAAAGCCGCTCCAGTTGAACGCGCGACGGGTAGTAGGGCTACCAACGCGACGGCCGGATGGTGCAAATGGTGTCGTCGCTTCTGCTCGTGCGCTTGCTTTTCTTCCGGTCCTACCTGCTGCTGCTACGGTATGATAGTGTTATAGTGTTTGAATGAGAACGCGCGTAGTTACACATAGACGCTGTTACAGATGTGCTTTTTTTTCGAAAATATAATTTTAACATAACATGGACCTTGTTGTGTTTTTTTTCTATATATAAGTTGTTTGTTTACAAACAGTCACGTGTCATGTGGTGTTGTTTACAAACAAGAGAGCCACGTGGTGTTGTTTACAAACAAACCCTAAGTAGGTCACGTTACCCTAGTTACCAGAATGC
Organism: Harmothoe impar; assembly: GCA_947462335.1. Lineage (NCBI taxonomy): Eukaryota > Metazoa > Annelida > Polychaeta > Phyllodocida > Polynoidae > Harmothoe > Harmothoe impar. The sequence goes on along the minus strand of OX381713.1, from coordinate 61,902,767 downwards.
CAGCTTCTGATTGGCTGAGCCTACGTAGGTCACGTGACGTAAGTAGGTCACGTTACCATGGTTACCAGAATGCCGGCCTCTCATTGGCTGAGAGCTTCTAAGTAGGTCAGTAGGTCACCCAGAATGCTGGCTTCTGATTGGCTGAGAGCCCTAAGTAGGTCACGTTACCATGGCAACGGGTCACGTGACCCAATGGAGGCCTCTGATTGGCTGCATATCGATTGAGTAATAAACAGTACTTAACTATAGTCCCGTTCCGATACATACTATACTACTGACCGAGAAATACATAAATATAGTCTCATAATCCCGCATTCTAATATACTCTGTTTTAAAGATAATTGTCCTGTCAAGCTATTGATATAAGATGTTCCTAAACATAGTCATTACAGACAATTTTATGGGGATGCTACTAAATTCAACGTTAACACAACTTCAGTATACAAAAAGTCGCCCTTTCATGCTAGTTTGTGCCTGTATTGGTGATAAGATCCATTGAAGCCCCGCTGTAATCATCTTAAATGTAAATATTCACATTTTCCAGTTACTCGTGGAAGACGACACCGAGGATCCCCTTGTGTTCATTGACAGGGCAAAGAGTTACGCTGGTAAGTCTTCTACTTGTGCCATCAATGAGTGGGGTGTCATATCAGGGGAATATGGGTGGATGCACATGTCAACCAACATACCGTACCGTCGCGATAAAGCGTTGGGCCGCTCTTTGATTTGGCAGGGCTCTTACCCCCAGCGCTTATACGAGACAGGCGCTTATTCAAGACCAGGCGCTTAAAATGTTCACCCCCTGTAGCCTACCACAGATATATTATATTTGCTATAGGTCAGACGAAAGTGATACAAAGGCAATTCCCTAACCAAAGCATCTAGGGCTGTGTCTCACGAAATCGGACCAAGTTGATAGTCTATGAGGGGAGATATAAAGTCTTAAAACACCCATTGACATTTTCCACCATTAATATCATCATCTGCCCTAGATAAAGTGTTTTTTTCCAAGCCGGTCATAGATTGCACACTGTCATAGACTTTCAACTTGGCCCCATTTCGTGAGACACAGCCTTAGCACCTTGCTGTCGTGGTCAGTCTGATTGTTTGCACTGCGTATACAGGCCTATATATAGTAAACATGTCTACTTTTAATAGGAAGTGATCATTTCTTAACAACAGGGGGGGGGGGTGGGTTTCCGCACACGAAATTGTTTACACCCCCCCCCCCACGTCAAAATCTCCCCCCCCCCATTGGTCAAAAATCGGTGCGCACGGGCCCTTTGGAGCATGCTAAAAAGGGGTGAATCCACTGAGGTAAATCCGTCGGATCGGACGAGATTCGTCCATAGGTTTAACATTGTGAGGTCCATCCGATCCGACGGATTTTGCCTCAGTGGATTCACGCACACAGGCTTTTTGTCTGAAAACAGGTTAAATTTTTTGACCTTCCCAAGATGAGTCTCAAGTTTTTACGCCCCCCCCCCCCAGTCAAGGGGTCCAAATATTTTTGGACCAACATTGGGAATACTCCCAGTGTTCTGCCAATATTGATATAACATCAGATAGTTCATGTCATGCCAACGTTGGCCAGACACTGTATATGCAACCACCACCAGATGTCATTGAAGCTTGTAGGAAAATATTTTGAATGGCAAATCCTTTGTCTTTCCTCATAATTGGCCATTAAACTAGGCCCCATGTGGGTTATAATTAGATTTTAAATGCAGGTAAATTCCATTTATAAGATATATGTGGATAATTACCAGAATTATTAAGATTTAATCAAATGCTGGTCATATTGCACTGAGGACACCCTTCTGTTGGTAATTATTGTTACATAAGTTGTAATCAATGGGCTGCCCTTGTATCACCTCTTAGCCCTTAAAGCTGAGATTAAAGTGAAATGTAAATAAGAAATGGCTGTCATTGAAATGATGAGACTTGACAGCCATGCTGTTATAAGTTGGTATGTATTAACAATGTAGCCTGATAGGCAAATAATTCTATGTTGAGGAAAGTATCATTATTTAAATGTTGGTTGACAATTGATATCCAACGTTGGATTGACGTCATAATCAAACGCCAGATTTTAGACCCTGGAGTGGTTGGGTAAACGTTGGTGCAACGTCAAAATTTGACATTGGCATAATGTTGGGCCAACGTTATGCCAACGCCGACGTTGGTGATGTTGGCATTAAGTATAAATGGACGGCCAAAAAGCACTTGGGACAACGATAATGTACAACGTCACGCCAACATTGGCTGACATCATGCCGACGTTGGCCCAACGTATCTTTGCGGGCTGGGTAACCCTCTCTGGGCTGGGGTATAAAGATTTTGTGCATCTGAGTTAAATCCCCCCCCCCCGCTTTGTTAAAGAACTGAACACTCCCTTAGGCATCGTGTATGTAGTGGAAATCCCATCCTGCAGTCTCAGTGAGAAATATGTCCCAACCCCCCCCCCCCCCATACTATTGTGATGCAGCACTGGTGAGCAATTTGAATAGGCCATTCAAAGAAACAGTTTAAATTATCTGAAAAACAAGATTTTGGCAAATAAAGTTCTTTTTTAATATTTTCTTATGAATGAAAACGTGATAATATTATATATGCAAATTTCGAATATAATTGAAGCTGAAATCGTCAGGAATGCATTTACGAGCAGCTAGAGCTTACTGTCTGTAAAATTTACCGTTATATCAATTATCAACATATTTGCAATAAAATTGATCATTCCCGTCTGATGTATTTTCAGGATTTCAGTAGAAGGGTCATCGCAACAGGCATACAAGAACTACACGCACCAATAATAACGAATTTAGAACTGAGAGTAGCGAGCATCCCGTCGTCATGATGCACCGATGCATTAAGGTGTCATCTGCACACATGAACTTCGTCATGATGCATCGATGCATTGAGGTATCATATGCACACATGAAGATTGAAGCATCGTAAGATCGTTAAAATATCCTTGAATGGTTGACAAGAATGCATGCAAGAATATAATTGTTCATAAATATAACATCATTGGTTCATCCTGACGACCTTGTTGCTGTAAAGGAAAATTCCGTGTTATAAGGTTTTAGTTATACTACCTCCACTGGCTGATGGAAATTTCCATGGAGTTGAGAACTTACTGACAAATCAATGTCATCATTTGTATTGGCGGTGAGAAAGAAATAGAAAGAATTGCAATATAAGAAATAAAGAGAAACACTAAATGTAAAACTGGGTTGAACAATCTATTTCCTTTTAGTCACACCTCCGTCCCCTCCCTGCTCCCTACATTTACACCTTCACACAACCGCCCCCCGCCATGACCCATGCATTGCACGCCCGGGATAGCTCTCCCAGGTGCGAGGACAAACGTTTCGAGCGTTATCTTTATTACATTTTTAAGATGATCTTACTTGTCTTTACCTTTTTAGTAGCTGAATTTCAATGCTATCTTAATCCATCTTAAGTCTTATGTTAGACTATCTTAAAAATATTGTTATTACTTATCTAGTATGTAATGGGGGCTTTGCCCCCCAACCCCCCTTTTTTTGTCTATTTCAATCCTATCTTAAACTATCTTAATCCCATCTTAGACTATCTTAAAAATATTACTGCCCGATTTTAAGATACTCAATTCAGATTTAAGATATTTATAAGGTTAAGATAACGCTCTAAACGTTTGTCCTCGCACCATGGAGAGCTATCCCGTATTATCCCAAACATAACCACAAGGCCTACAGGAGTAAGTAGATAAAATGTTTCAAAATAAAATTGTAAAGAGTCTACACCTGTATCCTCCTGATCTATGGGACTGTCCACGCCTGAATGCACTGCGCTCCGCATACATACATCATGACGACGAAGGACAGAGCATATTAAGTTCATATATTGTATATACCGTCTAAATAGAAATATATTAATATAATGACACAAAGCAATATATATATATATATATATATATATATATATATATATGTATATATATATATATAATGACGCTAACGCGTATGGCTGGCTTATACCTGCCCTTTTTATTAAACAGAATAAGTTCAAAGAACACACAAGTTAGCATACAATTAAGTGCAAAAACATACAAGTAAGTTCAAAAAGCCAACCGTGCGAGGACAGACGCGCCCCACGCTGACACACTAGAGCCCCTTGGAGGGAACATGTGATGGAAAACCTCCGTGGAACTGTAGAATATGGTACATAACCTCTGAGATGCAGCAATGCAGCCCGACCAAGTAACTTGCCAGTGCTCCATTGCTGAATCATGCATCACCCTTCAGGAGTATATTGGTCATTTAAGGTGCTTGGATGCAGCCCTGACGAGTCACTTACCAGGGCTGCATTGATGCATCATGCCTACCATGGCATGATGCATCAATGCACTATACCGTCCCCAACACCTGCTGTATTCAGAGGTCTTTACACATCTAAGGACTCTGAAAGGCAATGTATCACGACCGGTTAGATCTGGAACACCTCTGTCCATAATGAATGATCTAATCCACCCAGACCATCCAGGCCAGCTACACTGTAAAAAGTTGTTGTTCGTGAACAGCAACATTTTCTGTAAGTGTACAGTACTTTAGCTGTAAATAATAATACAGCAAGTTCTACTGTACATGTACAATTCTGTTACTGTAGATGCAGGTTACGGTAGTGACTTGTAGATCTACAGTACTTTTCCCTGTAATATGTACACGAGAGGTCGTGGGATCGATCCTAAGTCTAGCCACCTCTCATCAGGGATCTTTCGCAACAAGGCTGTAGCTCATTTAATACAGACATGGCAGAGGTAGCTTATATCCCAATATGACCATTTGTAACACTGGCTCTGTGGCGCAACAGATCAGCGCCTGTCTCCAACACCACAGGTGGTGAGTTCAATGCTTGGTGGAGCCACTTCTCTTGTTTCACCTACATCCACCTAATATTGACCAGAAATAGGTAAAAATATCAAAATTTCTTCAGGATTGCATAAAAGAACGTAGGGTCGGCCCTGTTTTGATAGGGTAGGTCGGGTTACCTAAAAACAAACCTTTTTTTTGGACATTTTTGATATTTTTACCTATTTCTGGTCAATATTAGGGTCTTGGGAGAGGTCGGCTAGTATTTTCATGTTAAAAAAAGAAAGTGAAAAAAAAAATCCGAACTACTGACCCTACACTTTCATTCCATGTTACCTGAAACAAACCTTTTTTTTTGTTTGGCCTAAGGGAGTGTTCATTTATTATTTACAGGGGGGGGGGTGGTGGGTTTGGGGGGGGGCGTAAAAAATTCTGACCCCTCTTGAGGGGGGGGGCGTAAAAATTTAAGCCCCTTTTTAGCCAAAAAGCCCGCGCGTTACTATAGTTCAAAGGGGGGGGGGGGCGAAAAAATTTCGGCGCCTTCGGCGAGGGGGGCGCGAAATGTTACACGCGCTCTCGAGGGGGGGGCGTAAAAAATTTTCACCCCTCCGCGCGAAATCTCACCACCCCCCCCCTGTAATTAATAAATGAACACTCCCTAACTGAAAAATAAAAATTGGCCCCAAATAAGCTCCTAACCATCTTTAAGAGCTCTTTTTCCCTTTGAGAGTCAGGGCATCTAGCAGGATCCGTACCCACAACCTCAGAGCTATCGAGCCCACCAGCTCCATCGGGACTCATGCAATGATACTCATCACCTAATAGTATATGTACTGCTTTTGCCTTTTGAGCCCAATGGGTAATGCTACTTAAAAATTTTGAGTGGTTGGAATCCCATTTGATCCAATCCCAACAAGAAGTACCATGTACCCTAGCAGCAGGACCACACAGCCACATGTGTTTAAGCCTGTTAACAAAGGCCTATGGTGGTGAGGCATTCTTCAATTAATAGGTAGGACACCGGATTTTTAGAGAATCTTCGGAATCAACCATATAGTACACATTATGATAAGAGGATCAAGTAGAGGTCAGAACCACAAAACTTATGTACCTATCATCGATGGAATAATATGAAGTCCTTGGCTTATATAAAGGATATTGCCTCTTGACCCCAGGAGTATATCCAGTACATATAGTACTGTAAAACCTTGCATATAAGGGAAAACAAAACATGCCCACAGCGAAATAGTGGCGAAATAGTGGCGAAATAGTGGCGAAATAGCGGCGGCAGAGGTGCGATACCATTTAACACAGGTTTTTGTCGCCGTGGATTTTGGGCTTTACGGTTGTGGGGACCAATATGGCCGATCCACTACCCCTCCCTACCCACCACTGCTTCTAGTTCCCAGCAGGCTTACCAGGTGGGATGGGGGAGGGATGAACTTTAGTTGTGTATTATTTTTCCTTGCACAAATAACAATAACAGCTACCAGGACATTTTCAATTTTTAAAGATCACCCTTGACCTAAAAGGAACATCTTTCCTACAAAACATTTCCAACCAAAATATGCTACTGACCACGGAAAATTTGAGCACTGTTCTGTAGCGTAAAACCACCTGCATTCCACCTGAATTTGCACTAAACACTTTGCATTTCCACTGATCCCCAATCTAGCCTTTGAAAAAAATGTAAACTCACTGAGAATGGACCATTCAGTGCTCCTGCAGTATTCACTTCTGACCAGAATCGTATATGACTCTCAGCTTTCTGCAGGATTACCCTCAGTGAGACCTATTCTCATTCCCAGAGCCTTCTGAAGAAAGGCTCTGGGAACTGCCATATGACCTTGAACTTGGGATTTTGCTGCATTTAGGCAGTCCCTGTAGCTTGGAACCAGCGAACAGGAAGCAGATGGGTAGCTTTACCATCAAACCTTCTGCTCAGTGAGACCTCTATGCATCACCAACAGCTGTGTTGATCCCTGACAGAGACGCCCTGTGGCAGAATAGGGTACTACTACAATAACCAATCGTGGGACGCTCCCCCAGAGGGTGTAGGGAACTAAGGAGACTGAATCAGACATTAATTACTGTATGTACACAGGAATCCCTTATTCAGCTCTCTCTTTTTTTTTAAATTCTTCATTTATCCTTGGTGAAACATAAAAAGATAAGTAATTCTCAATTTTCATGTGATCTTTGACCATAATTATGGGACATATCACCATGGAAAAATGTCATGAACCATTGATAATCTCATCAATAGACCTTGCATGATTAGGCCACTCAAAACGACGAACGCGTTTTGTTTTTGTTTTTTCTTTTTTTACTGGGTGCTAAAACAATTAAGACTTTTCACGCATGATTTTCACATTTTAGTAGTTAAGAGTTTATTGATCCACAAAAGTTGTTATAATGCAAGTTATTCGTCGCACTCTGCGTTACTGACAATATAAACTTTTATTGGTATGGAGATTTTAGAGTTTTTACAATTTTCTTTTTTAACGTTTTAGTAGAGTTTATCGATCTCCAAAATTTGTGAAAATGCAATTCTAAATGCCACTGATTACATCGCCAACATTATAAGGCCACTCAAAAAAAAAGTCCAATATAGCCCGGACTCCACTACGGCGACACTGCTGTCTGCGAAACATTGCGATCTTCCTTTATGTTTTGTTTTGCATTTCGCTCCATTTCGCTCTATTTCCCCCTGGTTTTGCCCTGGTTTCGCCTGGTTTCCTGGCGTTCCTGGAGGCGACCCACACTGGTCAGAGAAGCTGCAGCAATAAACCCCCGGGCCTATGTCCTAACTTAACACCAGATGGCAAGGAGGCGGACATGTGTACACCACCCACCGACACACAAAGTTCCTGCGCCCAACACAGGGGGGCAGCAGCGATGTATTCTATCTCCTCATATCAATACATGAAACAATGGGTTGTTTCCCTTCATAACAACTTTTACTGGTAAATGAACTCTGAATTACTAAAACGTGAAAATTGATCACGAATAGTCCAAATTTCCCTATATATTTTGAAACAAGTAAGAAATATCTCAATGAAAAACGCCCTCGTCATATATATTTTTCACTGCTTGGTGATGAGAAACAACTTGTTTTTGAGTGGCCTTAGCATAAGGGTGAGACTAATGATCACTGGTGTCTATTGAGAGAGGGATGTTTTAATTAAATGATAAATCTTCTTATCCTTGATATCAAAATACTGTTCTAAAATACATAAGGTGTTGAATGCATTAGCGATTTATTATATGCTTACTTGTTTTTAAATGAAGTTGATATATTATTCAGACAAAAGACCTTCATGTGAATACAGGGCCTTGTCTCAAACTTACAAGGGAAGGCAAACGTAAATAAAGGTGTGTTTCAGGCATGCGAGCCTATATCCAAACAGGACCGAATCTGAAATTCATTCTCATGCATGTATTTCAGTCACTACTGGGGAGATACCAACTTCAAGGCACATTTACTAAGGCCAAAAAAAGGTGTGTTCAGCTTACCCGACCCCACCTAACAAAACAGAGCCGAACTATCTGGAAAGATAAATCACATTTCAAGTAATTTTTGGGCAATTTCAGAGTGACTTTGATAGTCCCCGAGTTAACGCTGTTGTCAGCAAGTGGGCGCTGAAGTTTGCGAGTCAATTCTTGGCTCCTTTTTAGGCCAAAGTTTAATTTTTTTTTAAATAATAGATTTTCAGACTATGTTACCTGAAACACACCTTTTGTTTTGGCCTACCCGAGTGACCACATGTGTTGGGAGAGAATCACTTTGTGTTTAAAGTAAAACAAACAAATTGACACATTGTGTATCGGGTACATCACATAATTTATTAATATTTCCTTTAATACACACATACACACAACAGGACACGGACAATACCTGATCCTACAAGAGAGTAGCTAGATGAATGCTTTCTTATACAGCAAACTAAAATTTTGAATTTCTGCTGAAAAATGTGGTATAACAATAACATGATCTGGTTCTGTATACACTCAATAGCTGTCTGAAGTAAAAGCCGTCTTTTGAACTGTTGTAGGATGTCTCTATATTTGGATTACAGATCTCTCTTGTAATCTAAAGCTGTAGCTTTCGCTGCCATACAAATGGTGAGGTGAGTCGGCATGGTTCCACGGTGGTTCTGCTTCCCCGGTGTAGCCTCTAAGGTGGTGGTGAAACGTCATCTTAGTCCTTTTAACTGCTGTAGTTTATTACTGAAAGTACAAATAACGATGGTCAATATTGTAATTAAATGTTTTATTTTACAAAAAATGAGGAAGGCTTTGTGTGATCAATGACAGGTGTATTTAAAAAAAACAATACTTCTTATTTGTTGCTATTATGATAAACATGCACTGTTAGAAGTATATGTAGTTGAGCAGTAGAATATATTGTAGTTTTATTAATTATCCAATATTAACTCTACGTAAACTGGACAATTCAGAGGGATATATTAACCAAATGTATATATGTGTATATGTTGAATAAAGAGCATATTGTCCACTTTCTGCACTAATAATCAAACACATGTTAGATATTCAAATGCCCCCTTTTGACGACCACTTTCGACGCCTTCCCCCCCCCCCCATTTGCTATTCCAAATTAGTATTTGAGCATTTTGTCATTCACCTGTGTCCACAGGGAGACAAAACATGTATTTGAATTTAGCACTGAATTTCACGTTTTGTCGGACGACAAATGGCCTGACATATATGCTAGTGGACACAGGCCTTTTGAGGGACATGTTGTCCATGAAGCATTAAAAAGCATTGTACAGCAGCTTTAAATAGTACTTACTTACATGTGCCCGTGTCCTGCTGTGTGCCTTCCCCCCGGCGCTAACACTCCATATATTTCTGGAACTCGGCTAACGAGATCTTGTTGTCCTTATCTGTGTCTGCCGCCATCATGGCCTGGAAACATATAAAACAATGTGTAGGTTATTTATAATGTTTGGCAAGTATGGAAGAGTAAAGAATGAGAAAACAGTTCATTGTTGTTCTACGTGGTCATTTTTTAACAACAGGGGGGTCGGTGGATATTTGGGGTGACCAAAAACAATTGGACCCCTTGAAGGGGGGGGGGACAAAACAATTGCACCCCTCTTTACCAAAAAAGCCCCCACTTTACTATAGGTCATGAGGGTCGGCCGTGCTCAATTTCAACCTGACTGGGGAGAGTTTTCAACCCCTCCCGTTGGGGGGGGGCAAAATATTTTTTACCCGCTCGCATGCAAATTCAAGGACCTCCCATTGATGTTAAAAAATGACCACTCCCTTACCATCAAGGCAATGCGCAGGGCCACTCTTCAATTTATTTTCTAATGGATTGGTGGGGGGGGGGGGGGGGGGCACTTATAAAAGGCAGGCGCTTATTGTGTACTGTTAGGGTTATAGTATTTGAGTCCCCTGTACGCCAGGCGCTAATACAAAACAGGCGCTCTATCGTGATGGTGCTGCATATTTGTATTCGGCCTGTTCATCAAGGGGTGAACCCACTGACGTGAATCCATCAGATCGGATGAGATTCATCCATAGGTTAACATTGTGAGCATTTGCGTCAGTAGATTCACCCTTTTATCTGACAAATATATATATTCAGCCAAACTATGACGAATCCACACTCACTACTATACTTTCGTCCGAAAAAGTGCAATTTTTATCTTTTTTTTTTTTACGAATGATGCATTATAAGCCTTACTTATTGGCTATAGGTGTTACACACAAACAAACGAAATCTTTACGGTACTGTCAGCTATCCCCAATGTTACATAGATGACTGGTACAAAGCACTCTACAAACTGCTCTAAGTACATTTCCATGTTTCTGGTGAATAATATGCCAGCGAATCAAATTTTATATGTATTATTGTATTTCATATTTGTTATGCTATGTACCCATCTGATGGACCTTTGTAATTCAAATGAGTCTGAAATAAAGAATTGAATTGAACTGTTCCCTTGTAACCATGACTACTGTACAGTTTGGATGTACTCATGTTGACTAACGTGCAAACTTGGTAAATAACATTATGGATGATCCTCTCGCTACCTACCCCTCTGCAGGAACCGGTCATGGGAGGGGCCGGGCTGTTTGCCAAATCAATATGCTTTTAGATGATGGGGAAATCAATAGCAGTAAACCTGACTACCTTAAAACCTCGCGTAGAAGCCGCGGCTAGTACGCGAGTCAGATAGGCGGTGCGGCTTATAGGATCAACCCAGAGTCAGGGTGCGGCTTATACGCGAGTTTTTGCCACTATGGTACAGTACTAAAATCGATACATACAGATCGTCAGTGCGGCTTATATGATCGGCCCAAACTCGGGGTGCGGCTTATACGCGAGTTAGGCTTGTACGCGAGGTTTTACGGTACCACTACTACAGTGTCCTTCTCAAAGATACAATATCAGTTAAATAACCCCAAAATTAAGTTTTAAAGTAAAATTGCATTCGGTTTCATGAACCATTTTCCTTGTGTATAACATAATTCTTTATGGTACCAAAGTTCTCCTCATTGTGGTTTGCAGGTAGGAATAGACTGAATGTAGCGGTTGTATACAGGTGCCTGTGTTTTGCTGAGGCTAAATCCAGGGGTGTAATATGCTGCCCTAACAGGGCTTGATTTCTGCGAGCCAACAGTTTTCTTTTTTTTTTTTTTAAGTGTTTTATTGGGTTAAAATAATACAATTACAAGAATGCATTATACCTAGCTACCGCGCATTGCGTTTTTTACGCTAGGGCCCTTTCAGTTACAGTAGTATCTTACATAAGTCTCATAATATTACAGTATGGCTACCAATGTATCTGTAGTATCACACATGTTTGCAAAAGTGAGTCCTGTATGTTACCCAAATCGAACATGAGGTTACATTGATGAGATGAGATGAGATGAGGTTTGTGTATAGATATGACATTCCAAAATGTGAAAGATGTTAAACTTTCTAATAAAATGATCGCTTGCTATTTACATAAAGCAGTCTCTGTAGTTTTTCTTAATGGCTAATTTAAAAGCAGATAGGTCTGCAATCAACGTATGAGCAGGTTTCAGCTGATTCCATCTGGTGATGGCTCTGTACACTACACTACGTATAACAATTGGTTTTAATGATTGAATAACAGTGAGTCTTATACCTTGGTTCCTACGAGTAGGTAGATTCCTATTGTCAATAAGAAGAGGGTTTCTTGTTAAAGTGTGAGCAAAGGATAATAAATGCATATCACGTCTGTCAATAAGCTGACAGCAGTTGCTTTCATTATGTAACATTACAGTATTTAATCTCGGATTTTTTCCTAATTTAACTTTATATACAACTCTCAGGGCCTTATTTTGTAAGTATTGTAGCTCCTGACTCTCTCCTTTGTTATCCCTGTCCCATACATAATCAACATAATCGAGTGTCGGTAGGACCATGGATTTATATACATCGAGTGCTGTGCCCTCTTCCACATAGTTTCTAACCCTCCCAAGCTGAATAATCTTATGTCTTACATTGTTAACAGTATTCTTCCTATGAATTACAAACTTAAGCTCAGGATCTAGTGAGAGCCCAAGGTATGGGAAGACATCAACCTGCTGTAGGGTAACATTATTTAACACAAATATGGGTTTTTCTCTCTTAATATTATTATATACCATCCATTGCGTTTTCTTAGCATTAACAGTCAGGCTATTATTGACACACCAGGCCGATACCTTTAAGAGAGCATCGTCCATGGCATCCACTGACGATGTGCATATGACCGCATCGTCTGCGTATAAAGTAATGTCAAAAATAGCAACTTTAGCTAGAGAATTAATGTATATGGAGAACAATACAGGCCCCATTACTGACCCCTGGGGAACACCATACGTAATAGTTTTACTGTTGGAAGTGATATTATTGGCTACTGTACGCTGTTTTCTATTAGTTAAATAATCCGTAAAAAATTGTAGAGTTTTTTCACCAAGACCTAAAGCTGCTAATTTTTTAATAAGAATTAAGTGAGAAACGGTATCAAAAGCCTTTTTGTAATCGAGATATAAACAGAAGGTAGGCAAGTCCTTTATAATATTATTGATTATAATATTTATTTGTGACAATATATTATAGTTTTATTATACTAAATGATTAATGAGAGCCTTCCAACTTTCCATACCGGCATGCAATTATATGGATCATATAATTTATCTTAACTGGAAAAATCACCTAAAAGTAGCTGACATAACCCTTTAAAGGCCGCATAATACCTCATGGCTTAAAAGTAATTAGTGAGTAACTCATCTGTAGAGCATTATTTGGTGCAAGCCAAACCTTCGGGGGTGTATCAACCCAATGAAGTTCTCATGATGCATTCATGAACTATTGTAAGAAGTCGCCAGAGCTGCATTTATGCATCATGAGGACAAAAGGGCACTATATTCTCCTTGAAGGTTTAACCATTTAGAAAAGGATGTCCCTAAAATATGACATTTGTTGTCATGATGCACCAATGCAGCCCTGGTGAGTGACACGCGGGTGCTGCATTGGTGCATCAAGCCGACCCTTCAAGAGTGTCCCATGATGCTTGAATGCATCATGACGACCAAGGGCATGATGCATTAGGGTATCATGCCATCCTTAAAGGGTTAAACATGCCACTGCGTGTCCTCATGGCAATGTTTTAGACTGTGGTATAAGATACTTTTATGGTATTTTCCCCCTCACATCCCTCCCCTGATGAACTCTACATACCTAACACATACCTGACGCATACCTCACCTGGATTACTTAACATGGATGACAGAGTCTGGGGCATGTACACTAACCCAGTACACTCAAAAAGTAAACTTGTCTCCAGACTCTTCTAAGTGACAGTCATAAAATAAACGAGTCAAAAACTCATCTAAGTGACAAGGAAGCCGGTCTTCTAGCTGGAGATAGAAGACCCACTTGGCATGTGCCAGCCCAAAACCAGACATTTGCCAGCTCCAGATTCTATTTGTGGGATGGTAACCTGATAGGTTCGAGTTTTTGACTCGCTTATTTTATGATAGTCACTTCGACGAGTCTGGAGACAAGATTACTTTTTCAGTGTAGTAGTAGAGTACATATTATAGTGTAGTAGGGGGTCTAGGTATACATATCATAGCATAGTGTACATATAGATACAGTGTAGTAGGATCACTGGGTCTGGATATGCCATTGATACCTAAACCCACTCGAGGGGTGTCGGAACAGAGTATCTTTCACCCCCCCCCCCCCCAAAGAAAGTTAGAATTGCTAATGAAGTTTATTCATTTCTCTATAATTATCTAAAGAAATACCCACAAATTGACCATAAAATGCCCCAAATCATGTCAATTGTTTTCAGAATTAGACCCCTATAACTTTTTCAGCATGCCGCTTTTAACGCTCGGAATCGTGCACCCTTCTGAACTTTGTTAAGTCCAGCCGTGCCCCCCCCCCAAAGTCAAGTTGCTTCTGACACCCCTGTAGTCTACTACCTGTAGTGGGTCTCACCCTCATACCCATATCAGTTGAATCAATGTGGTATGTGGCCGACATATGGGGTGAGCCTACCAGTCATAATTATTACCTGTCGCCTGAGGAGAAAGTAATTGCTTGCTCCCAAGATTGAGTTCAGTAAGGACGGATTGATGTCACCCCCTCCCATTGCTGGGAGGTATACGGTTTAGCAATTCTGTGAATCACATTATACAGTATTTAAAACATGTAAAATTATTTTGTTTGTGGTAGGGACAGTAGGGGTGCTCCTCCCCCTGCACTTGGTCCATACCCACACCACTGAGTCAGACTGAGTGTAGGCTGTGTAAGTACTGCTGTAAACCACAGGTATGGGCGTAGGACGCTTATAATTTGAAGGAGGGGTATAGGAGGGGGTTACGTGATGTGTCACCACGTGGGCTCCAGGGGAGACAGGGACATGCAGAGTCATGGATGAGAGAACCTGATGAGAGGCAGACACTGAGACTAGTGGCGTAGGAAAAGTTGGAGAGGGGGGTGGAAAGGGGGCCTGGGCCCCCTAATCACAGAGAGAGGGACTGAATAAGTTTGGGGCCCCCCAATAATTTGCCAGACCCTATAATATGACACATGCAATTTCCATACCTTAGCTCTACCACATAGAAAAAAAATGGGTCGAGGGGCCTAGACCAAGAACCCTCTATATGTAATCTAATCCTAGACCCCTAACCCCTAATCAGACCCAAAAGTGGCTCAAACATTACTTTCCTATACAATTTATATATGAGTGTGTGAATGCACCATCATGTATTTAAGCCGATGCGTACAGTTAATTTGGGTGGCCCTCCTTTAACGATTTGCGTTCTACGGCTCTGCTCAGACAGAGATACTGAGACAGAGAGATAGAGAGGCAGAGCTAGGGACAGAGACACTGAAACTGAGCCAGAGAGACAGAGAGACACTAATCTCACGATAGAATTCCTATAGGCAAATTCCTCAATATTAGGTCGGGGGGGGGGGGCTGCGGCCCCAAAGACCCCCCTTAGTGATACTAGCGACATAGAGCTTTCCTTAGTGACGTGGGACATGGTTATTACTTAAAATCGACATGCGACATGGGGACCCATTTTTCTCGGACACTCTTGGTAAGGGTATAGTTCTCTTGGTCTCCCTTGATTGGGGTATGTTTTGTACTCAACCTTCCTTATAAAGGGTGCTATTTTGTTGATTTTTCTTCCGTGATAAGGGTATCAAATTTGAGGTGATGTTCACACATAGTTATTATCAAAAAGATAGGGAGTGCCCCCCCCCCCCCCCCAGGGTAAAGGTGCACGTGTCCTTAATGGTCTGGTGCCCACGTCAGCCTTATTTCATTCACACCAGACTCACCTTAACTCACCTGGCTGACTGCCAAGTCTACTGGGTCAGGTCTGGTTAGGCCAAATATAAAAAAAAGGTTTGTTTCAGGTAATATAGGAAGAAAGTCTAGGGTCGGTAGGTCGGATTTTTTTACAGTCTCTCAACGATACCCTTAAATTGAACAAAAAAGTGTAAAAATGGGAAATTTTTCCTCAACGATTTTGTAAACATAAAACTGACCCCAAAAAAATGTAAATTTTCTTTTTTAAATTCAAAATTGCATAAAAAAAGTGGGGTCGGCCTATTGGCTACTTTCCAGGATAAAGTAAAGAAAAACAACCTGAAACAGTGTGAAACACACCCTTTTTGGGCCAGAGAGAAAGGGGCAGAGAGCAAATCAGCAAATGATATGCTCGGTGTACATGTATGCAATTAGTTATAGAACCATCAAACGATCCATATATATAATTATGACTACAACTCACTGGGGTATAAAACATGCCATATGATGTGACCGCAGGACAGGGCTATGGTGCGTGTGCCTTACATGAGTCAATATTATGGACCCATACACCAAGAAACGGTGACTTTTTCATAGAGGAATCCCCATTATAACATTGTCTGTAATGGCTATGTTAGCGAACATTTCATATCAGAAGATTCACAAAAGAATTATCCTTCAAGTAGTATGTATTAGAATACAGGATATTGAGGTTATACTTATGCACTTGCTGGCCAAACTTCAAGTGTTCAAATGTTCAAAAACTTTATCAATAACTTTTCTGAAATGTCACCCTGTCTTGCAGTATAGGTCTATAGACAAGTATAGATTGTGGGGCCATATCGCACTTTAGCACCGGATTGAAAACACGGACCCTGAAGCCATGAAACGAAGCATTTTTTAGTCCGTTTTTTTCCTATAAAAAGAAGCTAGCCCCGCAGGGGTTAATCATTATAAATTTTCCTGAATAAATTTCTATTCATTCCCTTATATATCATCACACTTTGCCCCGGCTGATTTCAGAAAAAAGCCATTTTGAGTCCGGTTTTTTTCCTATAAAAAGAAGCTAGCCCCGCAGGGGTTAATCATTGTAATTTTTCCTGAATAAATTTCCATTCATTCCCTTATATATCATCGCACTTTGGCCCCGGCTGACTTCAGAAAGAAGCCATTTTGAGTCCGTTTTTTTTCCTATAAAAAGAAGCTAGCCCCGCAGGGGTTAATCATTGTAATTTTTCCTGAATAAATTTCCATTTATTCCCTTATATATCATCGCACTTTGGCCCCGGCTGACTTCAGAAAATAGCCCTTTTTAGGCCCTTTTTTGCCTATAAAAAGAAGCTAGCCCCACAGGGGTTAATCATTGTTATTTTTTTCTGAATAAATTTCACTTCATTCTCTTATATATCATCGCACTTTGGCCCCGGCTGACTTAATAAAATAGTCATTTTGAGGCCTTTTTTGCCTATAAAAAGAAGCTAGCCCCGCAGGGGTTAATCATTGTAATTTTTCCTGAATAAATTTCCATTCATTCCCTTATATATCATCGCACTTTGACCCCGGTTGACTTCACAAAATAGCCATTTTAGGCTCCTTTTTTCTATAGAAAAAAGTCATTATGAGGCCCTTTAAAATGGTCGAGATAACAATCTAGCCCCATGGGGCTGTATTTCACTGAATAAGGGTCATAGTAGACTTATTAACAGTAAAGTATGCCCCTTATTCAGTGAAAAATAAACCCAATAAAGGTAGAATACAATCAAAATAAGGCCTTCCATTTATAAGGTAAGCGTTCCACTTTTACAGTAAAAGGGTAAAAGAGATCGTAAGCACGGGTATCCCGGTGCTAAAGTGCGACATAGCCGATTGTGGAATATGGTATTTTGTCAGGGGAGTCGGGGGGTGCCAACATCCACGTGTACACTGGGTCTTAGTATTGAGCCTATACTTATTGGTCTCAGAAAGTCTACCTACAGAGGATGACTCACAGGCCTCACAGGGGATATTCTAGAACCAAATAAAAGACAGACAGCCAGCCAGGCAGACAGGCAGAGGCATGTACATGTCCCGGGGGAAATGTGTACAATGTAAAGCAATTACTGCGGTTTAGGTGATAAATGTATCCCTCTGTAAAAACGACTGGACATGAATAGTTAAGCGACAGAAATCGATGCATGTCCATAAGTGTCATGAGTTGGGGCAGGCAGTATCCCAAAGGATGCACAAGTGGCCACAAGTGCACCGGTGGTATATAGCAGTCAGACAGACTGTGGGCAGGGACATGGAGAGATAGACAGAGGCAGGAGGCGGACATGGACAAACATAGACAGGCAGAGGCAGACAGACAGGGGGCAGGCAGAGGCAGTCATAGACAGACAGAGGCAGACAGAGACAGACAGACAGGGGGCAGACAGGGGGCAGACAGGGGCAGTCATAGACAAGCAGAGGCAGACAGAGGCAGCCAGAGACAGCCAGAGACAGGCAGAGGCAGACATCGACAGAGAAATACAGGCGGAGGCAGATATAGGGGTCAGGCTGGTGGTCCTGTGGGCGGCTCCATTACTTAAGCCTGTAACTGGCGAGACAAACACTGATACAGCCATCACAATGGGGACAGGCTATTACATAATGCACCCTAAACATTCCGCAGTGAAGCCCAGGGAATTATCTCATTGGTTGATAATGCATCGAGCTAGACGCCTATAGACAGAGGCAGACAGAGGCCGACAGAGACAGACAGGGGCAGACAGGGGCAGACAGAGGCAGACAGAGGCAGAGAGAGGCAGACAGGGGCAGACAGAGGCAGACAGAGGCAGACAGAGGCAGACAGAGATAGCAAGATGCAGATATAAACGGAGAGAGCTCCACTCCGACTGTCACTGGAGGGGTACCAAGATTTGCGCCTTTAAGATGGCTGAGACAAGACAACACATTATCATACAGTTTACATCGACCATGGCCGGAGAGGCAGAGAGAGGTGGGACTTAGTGACATGGGACATGAGGAAAAATGAGATAGTGGCATGGGACATGGGCATGTCTTAGAATCGACATGGCGACATAGGCATTTCTCAAAATCGACAAGGGCCCCATATAATGTGGCTCCAGATGGGTCAAAAGCGACCTAGCGACCTGGGCCGTTTTGAGGACGACCTCCGACCTAAGACAATACTATAAACGACCTGGCGACTTTTGGATAAAATTTACAATAGATTAATGGGTCCAAAAAACGACTTTTTGACCTGGACACCTACATTTCGGCGACTTTCCGACCTCATGGGGGGGGAGGGGGGGACCCCTCTGCACCCCTATATATATGAGCAGACAGACAGAGACAGCGTAAGGACAGGAATACACAGAAACAACTACTCACGTCGACCTTGGCCTGTATCTGGTCCTCAGGTACGCCACATTCGGTCAGTACCTTGCTTATGTCGTCCTTACTGATGGAGCCAGACCCGTCATGGTCGTGCTGCTCGAAGCACCGCTTAATGCTGTCGGCGTCCATGCTGTCTGGTTGTCGTCTGCTCAGGGAGACAAGTGTCGTCTGCTGCAGGGTTTTGGCGGGAGTGGAGAGACGCCGGTGGGACGCAGTGTGTTATACTGATCCGGGAC
Organism: Harmothoe impar; assembly: GCA_947462335.1. NCBI lineage: Eukaryota > Metazoa > Annelida > Polychaeta > Phyllodocida > Polynoidae > Harmothoe > Harmothoe impar. Next base: position 61,883,480 of record OX381713.1, on the reverse strand, counting down.
CTGAGTCTACACAGACACCCATAGACTACATGGTGGTAGACTTGTCTACGGCCCTTTGGTATTATTTGTCTTGATACACAGATGGGTTGGGGCCTAATTTTCGGGTTAATTTCAATTTTCAATTTAACAATGCATTTGTGTGCATAGTTCTCATACACATGTATATTTGTGTAGCATTTTACTTCATTCATATACAATGTACTATATCCATAACGCATGAAACAAATCGCAGTGAGAATTGGTCAAGGGACCCTGTGGAGTCTTGTCCACAGGCTAGGAATTGTCCACATTACATTCTTTCCACACCTGAATGTGTCCACAAAACACAGGGGGGGGGGGGTACTCAAATTTATTTTGACACGGGTGTGCGGCTGAGCCTCTGACAAACCCTTACTCTTGGCTAGAGGGATTTTGGTAAAAAGGGCCTATGTTTTCGAAATTTTCACGGAAACTCACCTCTTGATTAGAGCGATTATGGACAAAAGTGCTTCTGTTTAAGGGAATTTGCCTAAAATTGACCCTCAGTTGGAGGGATTTCGGTCAAAAGTGACCCTTTTCGCATGAATTCTGGCAAAAATTCGAAAAAGTGACCCTTGGCGAGAGGGGTTTTAGCGAAAACAGACCCTTGGCTAGAGGGATTTTGCTGAAAGCTGACCCTTGGCTAAAGGGATTTTGCTCAAAAACCACCCTTGCCAGCCGCACACCTGTGTATACAAAATGTACCAAGTGCCTCCCCCGGGCCACAAAACGCAGTTTGTCCACAGTCTATCATCACAAAATGTCTACAAAATATGATTGGCCCCCTGTTTTTGTAATGGTGAGTTGAGGACAAACTGTATTTTGTGGACACTTTGTGACAGTTTTCTGTGGACAAACTGATTTTTGTGGACACTTTGTGATAGGTGGATGTGGACAGAAAGTGATCTGGATGATTCGTAGACTGTGGACAAAACTGGATTCGAAGCTTCTCTAGTACAGAGAGGGTTTAGCTTACATAGTCTTGTGGCTGGGGAAAATCCCTTCCACATCAATGAGGGCGTAAAGATGAGAGATGAGACGTCAGTTTCGGTACTTGGTATCTTTTATTAATTCATTCATATACATGGCTTTAACATATGGCGTGCGCTGGACCGTGGGTGGGGAGCCTGGGTCCAGTGCACTATGGGTAATAGATTACATAATAAGTAGCATGCACACGTGGGGGCTTTGTCGCCCCTCTCCAGGTGGCCTCCAGCCGGCTCAAGTGGCTTGGTGGTGCCGCACTGATTAAGGGTGTCCAGGTTATAGCATTGTTTAATGTGTTGACAGTTAATCCTTGGGGTCAACATATAGTTCATTTGTTTGTGTATAGGTGACCGGTCGGTGCCTCGTCGTCTGGAGGGGCTGACCGTTACCTTTTGTCCATGGGATAAGGGTCTGCTTGTGATCTATGGATTAATTATGTATGGGGGCTAGTTTGGCTTGGCTTAATGAGTAATAGGTATGTCTGACGTCTAGGTGAACTTTGATGGACATATGGATTGAAAATATGTATAAAGTATTGTGCGTATTACAAATAATGATAAATATGAATATTAATAATCATAAATCATAATTATGACGTAATATGACGTAATACAATTGATGAAGGAATAATAAGGGGTTTTGTGGCGTGACAGTCTCCTCTATATATTATAATAACCCCCAATTACCCCTAAACTATCTTTGAAATGGCTGCATGGCTCTGGTTCTAGAGACATTACGAGGATAGGAATAACCTTCACCTTCTGTCTATGAAAACAGATTACACAAAAACACAGAAACAGAAACAACTCAAGAGGAAAATATAACATTTCAGTTGGCTAGCCGATGTCAACCTGAATCCACATAAAGATTAACTAACATCAGGACTAGGACCTCGGCACATCTACACCTCCAGCAGGCCCTGTATGGTTGGCCGCCCAGGTGTGTGTGTGTGTGGGGGGGGAGGGGGGGGGTGGAATACTGTATGAATGGGGAGTGGGAGGTGTGTAAAAGTAGGGGAGTAGAACAGCCGGTAGTGCAACTTTATTTGTTTGATATTTTTCACACAATAAGTACACGTCTATTTTATACTCTTGACTATAATAGTGTTTCTTTTTTTTCCATGACTGAGTGAGTCACTTTGTAGGTAGTGACATATATGTATGTGTGTATGTTGACTATGGAAAATTCCAGTGTTGGGACCAATGTTGCTGTATGGTGGCAGGTTGTGTGTTATTACTATATCCACTGAGACTGTAAGTTGAATTTAGTAGGCTACATCTAATTATGGGGGCTCAATGTTAAATTCTCTTACTCTAAAGAATGAGCTATAACTTCACAAAGGTAAGACTTGTTACACATTTAAGGCTCTGTGCGATGTTACACCATCACCTCCTTTGTTGAATGATGAGCACTGCAGGACCTGCAGACTGCTTTAAAGGTTTAAGACATAAACGGGGAAACATATAGGAGGGACTGGCCGTGACACCGTCTATGAGCACTATGAGTTGGCCCCGGTGTGTGTGTGTGGGGGGGGGGGGGGGGTACTTGGTTTATTTTCTATACACAAGTGTGCGGCTAGGAAGTGTTTTTTAAAGCAAAATCCCCCTCACCAAAGATCACTTTTCCAAAATATCAACAAAATAACACGAAGAAAGGGTCACATTTTGGAGTTTTCCTCAAAATGCTTTACAACAAGTTTTTTTTACCATAATGCCTCCCTCCAAGTATAACTCCTCAAGAAAAACTCGCTAAAATCTATAGGCACTCTTGACCAAAATCCCCTTCACCAAGGGTAAGGGTTGTTGAAGGGTCAGCCACACATCCGTGTCAAAAAGAAACGTGAGTGCCGCCCCCCCCCCCCACCCCGGACCAGAGCCCAGTCAGGGCACCACATCCCGAGCTCCTGTGTACATGATAGGGAGTAGGGTGTCATAGTAGAAATATAGGAGGCGTGGGGAGTGGGTGATCCTTACAAAAATGTATGACTGCAAGAGAGAGAGAGAGAGAGAGAGAGAGAGAGAGAGAGAGAGAGAGAGAGAGAGAGAGAGAGAGAGAGAGAGAGAGAGAGAGAGAGAGAGAGAGCGAGAGAAAGAGATATGGACATTTAATGCCACATGTTGCTTTAACATGATATAACTTTTTAACACATGTACTTTTCTTTCTTTTAAATATGTCTCTATGTGGGAATCATTGGCACAAATTTATAATCATACAGTGTCAATAGCCATAGGTCTTCATCTCTTCCATTCGCTAGGCCCATATGTCACTCCAATTCCATCTGGAGTTCCCCAGGTCCTATAAATTCTGTTGAGCACAGCCTATAAATGGCATTGTATGCCTGCCAAACTCTACGTGATGGGTTTTTAAAAACAATCAATAAAAGGACCGGAGCCTGTAAACCCCCCCCCCCCTCATTGTGTATGGGTGGGTGTCAACATGGCTGTCTTGGTAACATCGACCTGTGTGTGAAAACAATACCAAACATCAGGAAGCAAACAACATTAACTAATCATTATCTCCCTCACTATCCCCAACAGCGGCCCAACTTGTATACATTGCTCAATGGCCACTCAATTAATTATGATTGCTGTGCTTGGATTCTCATCTTATCATCTACTGAGTCTCTGTATCGTCCTGTATAGTCCTATAATGTTGGAACATATATCACATATTGACAAATATAAGTGTATCATAGGGTACTTGAATACGTTGTACATAGCTAAATTATCTAATATATATATAAATAAATTGTACATATATATTTAATAACTGATTACATTGCATTACCTGTATATAGATAAAAATATTTGGATGCATATTTAATAACTTATTACATTACATTACGCCTGTACATATCAGTAGCTGTTATAGTAAATACTACCTGTACATAGATAATTAATTAATATTGAAAATAATTCCATCTCCATGCTAAAGTGTATATCCTGAATATTTATTATGGTTAATTAGGTGGCTAACGAAAACTGACTTAGGTCAAGCAGCAGTCTAGTTCATTGAACAATATTGAGGGAACAGAATACTCAGACAAGTGTGTAAAAGGAAAATCTGGAGAATTGTAAACCAACGCTGGATAAATCTAGTTGTACTACAAACCATTATTTTTTTATATGAATACATTTTATCAAACTCAAAAAAACTCAAACTCTCATCCTAAGAGAGTGTTCATTTATTAGTTACAGGGGGTGGGGGCTGGGGGGTTTGGAGGGGGAATGTAAAAATGTCCGACCCCTCCTGAGGAGGGGAATGTAAAAGATTCTGACCCCTCTTGAGGGGGGGGGGTGTAAAAAATTCAGGCCCTTTTAAGCAAAAAAGCCCGCACGCTACTGTAGTTCAAAGGGGGGGGGGGGCGAAAAAATTTTGGCATCTTCGGTGAGGTTAACAATGATCGTGGACTGGGGACGGATCCCTGACCCTGGGACGGATCCCTGTCCTTGGGGGCGGATCCCTGTCCTTAGGGGTGGATCCCTGTCCTTGGGGGTGGATCCCTGTCCTTGGGGACGAATCCCTGTCCTTGGGGACGAATCCCTGTTCCTGCGGGCGGATCCCTGCCCATCAAATGATGCTAGAATTGATAAATATTAAGTAAAGATGTGTTTTCCCAACGTGTATGCCCAACAATATAAATGGATAATTTCATCAATAATGTACTGAGAATTACAGACTTTTGACTAATGTGTAAATTAGTGTAAAATCGAGATTTAGAGGCATTTGACTGAGGTGTAAGCTAGTGTAAAATCGAAAACTACAGGCATTTTACTAAGGTGTATATTTGTGTAAAATCGGAAATTACAGGCATTTGACTAAGATGTAAATTTGTGTAAAACAATAGCAAAGAGCCATCTTGCTCAGCTTTACTTTTCAGGTAAAGTCGGTTGTCAATGTCTGCAATGTTCTGTAATGGTCTGTAATATCGGCCTTTACATCACATGTAAATCCGTTGTAAATCTCAAAGCTCGTGCAGTGTTTGTCTGTTGTATATACATTGTGTAGATCTGTTGCACTTTATGCTATACATTTGTGTACAGTCAATGAGTTGACAAAGCATTGGCTGTACACAAATGTAGGGCCTACTCATCTACTACAAGCACATCCATGCTGAAGTTTAGGCCTGTGGTCACAACATATCGCGCATGGTTACTATTAGTGGGATGTTGCTTGCTATTGTCTATAATTGTGATTTCTATAACCCAATACATGTTTATAGATAGGCCCTGAGGTTTTATGTCCTTTGGGTTCCTCAATACCAAGATAAGCTGATGTTTCCCTGGACAAACTCAGGCCCAAAATCAACCTGATTTCCCGAATCGGGCCAGGAGCGCCCCCTCCTCCATGTTTTAGCCATTTTCACAGCAAGGAGTACCTCTAGGGCCATCAAATCCAACATGGATCTTTGCATAGAATATCTCTATGTGATATATGTGCCAATACTATAGATTTCTGTTCATGAGGTAAAACAATTATGGGAAAATATGGAAAAATACCTGAAAATTACTATAAAAATAGATATTATTTGTACATCCTGCCAGGACTGATTCTTCAGAGTATATTGAAAGGCCATTGATTTATGTTTTTCTACATTTCTTCATGATTTTAAGAAAGTACACTTTAAAAAAATATGGTGGAGATTGTCCTTGTAGTAGCAGATATGCCATTTGCAGTGCCAGCCTCTAACTAAAAACTCACCGTGGAGCCTTCAAAAGTCATCAATGCCTGCTCCCTGTATGCCCTTGAATGGTTACAAAATGTAGATACTACACAATTTTGATATACCTGTGTTATTGTGATTAATGTAAAAATAGATAAGACATATCAAATTACTCTGAATTACCCCTAGTGGCTATAAACTGAAACCCACTTGCTGCTCGGCCTCGGGGACCCTCCGACAGTAATATTATTGTGAATTTTGTTCTTTATTTCCACATTTCAAGGACCTAGTCATAAATATTCCATGAGATTTGGCAAAAGTAATTATTCTGTACATATCTAGTGCAAAAATAAATCAATCTGAGTTTTTTTTTAACTTTTCCATGGTAATAGCCCTTTTGCTTTAGGTCTCAGCGAAGGAAATCCTTTTGCTATATAGTTTAATATAGCGGAAAACGCAATAACAGCTACCAGGACATTTACAATTTCTGAAAATCACCCTTGACCTAAAAGATACATCTTTCCTACAAAACATTTCCAACCAAAATTAGCTACTCACCACGGAAAATTTGAGCACTGGTCTGTAGCGTAAGACCACCTGAATTCCGCCTGAATTTGCACTGAATAATTTGCATTTTCACTGATCCCCAATCTAGCCTTTGAAAAAAATGTAGACTCACTGAGAATCCCTTTCCTATTATTTGATTGAAATTGGCAGACATTCAGCAGCATGTGTACAAGTTTTCATAATATTGGCATCATTTCCAACTTATTTATGGACCATTTAGTGCCCCTGCAGTATTCACTTCTGACCAGAAGCGTATATGACTCTCAGTTTTCTGCGGGATTACCCTCTATGAGACCTTAACCAAACGCACCGAATGACCTGCCCTCCAGTGGCGTGGGGAGGAACCAGAGCGTCCCAGTGGCGCCCTCACTCACATAGCTGATAAACTAGATTCTCCCTCTGTCCTCTCACAATCGATACAGCGTTGTATTTTTTCTCTTTAGATAAATGATCATAGTGATGCTTGGCCTAATTAACCAATAATGAATGGCTGACGCCCTCACAAGGGGCTGTATCGCTGGATATCGGCACGAGTGCGTAGCACGAGTGACGATATCCAGCGATACAGCCCCGAGTGAGGGCGTTAGCCATTCAATATTAGGTTTATTATACGATTTTCCCATAAAAATGTAATAATTTACCTTAATATCGTCCTAATTTAGCCATTTTGAACGATTTACGCGAAGCGAAGCGATGTTGATGGGCGGCGCCATGTTTTTTTTTTGAGAGCCTCGCTTTGGGACAGGGCGCTTGGGGAGCATTCATTATTTGAAAGAGTATAATATCGTTTGGCGCCCAAGAAATAAGATCTCCACACGCTATTGGTAACAACATAATGCATTTTATTATAAGAAATGAACATAATAGGCATAACATAGGATACTTTTACAGTCAAATGACTTCATGTTATGCATTTCTCACATATCAATCATTATTTGTATAGAACAGTTACCTTACAATTGTTGAAGGTGGCATTATGGAAAAGGCCTGGAGCATTGGCACTTTTCTGGACATTTACCACAGATACCGTTGACTCATGAGGAGTTGACGACTCTTTAGGAGCTGACTCTTTTGGAATGCCAGCCAGAGTGTGGCTCATAGACTTTCTGATGGTGTCTGGGGTCTTCGAATAGGATTCAATGCTCGCCTCACTTTTATGCCCTGTTACTGCTTTGATATCACTAGAAGACAAGCCAGCTTCTCTCAGAACAGTGACACATGTGGATCTGACGCAATGGTTGGTATATATTTGAGACAATTTGGCAATTTCAGAAATTGTGGGCATAAATTTGCCTATTGTATTAATCCCCACAACAGATCTAGTGTACCAGATAGAGCTTAATTTCCACCCTTTGGCCTTAGGGGTCTGAAAAAAAGCTGGATTCGAAGGGGTTAGTTTGGACAGGTAGAACTTGAGTGTGTTAAGTGGACAGTCAGGTTTTCCAGTGGCATACATTCTTTGCTCATGTTCACGACCATCCTGGGATAGACCTGTGTGGTTCTTCTCGGCAGGGTTAAACTTCAAAGTTCCATACTCTATACCCTCCGAATCGGTTCTGAATATGATATCCTCTTGCTTGAGCTCATACAATCCCTCACGGGCGCGCCTGCCGAAATGTAGTGAGACTTCGTAGTATACCTTGTGCTGGAGGGTCTTGGGTGTGTTATGAGACAGAGTTCCAGAGGAATACATGAGAGCCTTATCTGCCTTGGTAATAGGGGTGTAATGTGTTGATACATCTAACCCTGCAGCCTTATTGACCTTTATGTGGCCTTTTAGGACATTATTTGCCGAAATAAAGGCCGGATCAGTAATTAAATTATAATTGACATTATGGGGAGGCTCATTAATGTGTCTCTGTATGGCCGCCCTGATACACACTAACGACTTCTTGCTGTACTCTGTCCCCTCTTGGGTTCGTACTTGAGCATAGAACTTTTTCAGCAGCTCGCACACATCCTTCTTAGGGAGTAATTCAAACTGCATAGGTTGGTCAGTCTCCAGGAGCCATTCTGTAACATAGAAAAAAATCAGATTAAAATGCTATTGACTTAACAACAGAATTACATACGAAGAGTAGCCACACGTCAGTATCGTTTGAAATAATAACCGCTCCCTGAGAGCAGAATTTGCATATTCATGTTGGCGCGGCCCTCTGCCGCAGCCCGGTAGTATGGATATGAAATCACCAAATCTGACAGCGCGCTTTCGCCGAGAATACACATTACAAATTTAATGATAAGAAATTAAATATATACCTCGGAAGATCCTCATGCCCCATGCTGTCTGACGATGCGTGTTTTTAGCCTTAGCGGCCATTTCCAACTCGTTCAACTCATGCGAAGCAGTCTGTCCGAATCTTTTTTTCGGGGCCGTGACGGGTGCCGGCTCGTAGACTTCAGGTAGTGGAATGTCCTCCTCGTCTCCCATATCGAGGTGGCTTTCCCTCATGTTTTTAGCCTTATGCATGCTGATACGGCCATCAGTCATTGATTGAACGCTGTAAAACATATTTGGGTTGCTCGCTATACTTGTTATATACCCAAGCGACCATTCATTGTCCAGCAGGACCTCCACAAACTGACCGATTTTGAAGCGTGAAGAAGACGAAGCCATTTTGACATTTGTTGTGGAACTCTCCAGTGGAAGCGGTGCAAAAGGAAAGCGTCACTTCCGGCTTGCTCGACTTCACGCGATGAAAATTGAACATTTGCAAATAATTATTTTTGGCTCAAAATGGCGAATATATTAAGTTTCTATTGGTGGGAACGTCAAGACGGATGTCAAAACTATAATATGAGCGTTTTACAGCGCTTGATTCTTCATATTAAGGCCATAACACGACTACATTGGTCATCGATTTATACCTAAGGTAAGTGAGGGTTTCACTCCGCTATTACGTATGGCCGGATTGGCCAGGCGCGTAGAGGCTTCGGCTTCTAGTCTTGGTGTTGCGGGTTCGAATCGCCTTAAAATTTCGGATTTTAATGCGAACGAATTTGCTCAGAAACTCAGGACCACCGGAAACGGGATGATATCCCCCGGAAACGTGCTGATATCCACCGGAAACATGCCGATATCACTAGATATCAGCACGGGGATATCACCTAAAAAGCACGATGAGTCGTTCGATCGTATAATAAAGGTATATACGTGCGGGTCCATAGCTGCCTTGTGCTACGGGCCCCGGTGCCCTATACGTCAATGAGTGTATGGCACAGGAGGCCACAAGCTTCACAAGACAGATACAGACACCTGTGGCCGGTACATGTATTAAATATGGATTTAAAGATAAACAAAGCATGCAAATTTACTGCTCGTTTGGATATTGTGACGGTAAATTGTATTTGTATTATATTCACAGTATTTGTATTCCCAGATCTTCTGTTTTTCATAAGCTAACAGTCCATTACATTACAATATCTAACGTACATCACTAGAGGAGGACAAAACAGATATTTTAAGTAAGGAAATAAAACTTTTGGGAAAATCAACAAAAGAACAAAGACATGCACTAAGAGGAGGGGGGCCCATGTGAACTCAGGGGGGCTTTCGGCGACCTGGCGACCTGGCGACCTGGGCTGCTTTCCAGGCGACTTTTCGACCTGGTACCATAATTAAAGCGACCTGGCGACTTTTGGACACATCTAGTAAAATGGTCTAAAAAGCGACTTTGCGACCTTGCGCCCTTTATTTCAGCGACTTTCCGACCTGAGGGGGGACCCCTCTGCACCCCCGCCCATGACAAAGGATATAGGTCGACGTGCCAATTTGAGTTATTCAGTTCACAGTTTTATCAAATATTTATATAAGGATCATGCTGGCTTTAAAGTGCTAAATACATGGACAACGGTTGACAAGTGTAGGTCCCCACTGAAGGTTATCTCAAGAGACGAAGCCGAATGAAATAACCCTCAGCAGACAACTACGAGTGCTCTTTTATGTTTATTTCCTGCCATTATTATATTATAGATTCGTCAAAATTCCACTTGATTGATCTGAAAAAGATATTTATAATGATTAAATCATAAATTTTGACGATTTAAAAGGTCGTGAAATAAACAGGGGGTCCAATACGACCTTCCTTGGTTAAGTCTATGGGACTGTCGTATTCATTATAAAAGAGAAGTTTGTCACCAATGGAGGGTGCGGGCAGGTAGCCAGGGGCGCACTCTCCCACCCGCTCTCAAAGCATAGTCACTGCCAAAAACGTTTGGACTTCAGGAAATCTTTTGTGGAAGAAGGGAGAAAAAAGGTACTACTTGTTCGCTCTCCTATCCCATTCACACACTGCAGTCTCCGGACATGGAAAATAGAACATGTCTAGGTGTTGGCCCGTAGCTTCCTGGGGAGTAAGGAAGTATAAAGGTTTGAGAAATCAAAAAAAGGACAAAGAGGTGTACCTAGAAGCCGGGGGCCCATGACAAAGGATGCAGGTCGACGTGATGGTAGCTGGTATCAGTCTCCAATTCTAATTTGTTCAGTTGACAGTTTTATTTTGTTCTTCTCTTTCATCTTAAAAGCTTCCAGATTTTCAATATTTTAAATTGCAGCGGAGTGGGGGGATGCCAGGACTCAGATGTTTCAGGTGTTACATTCAATTGTTTCAGTGGCATTTTAGGAGGACATTGCCACTGTCCTGCATGTTTTCGCAAAGACTGCCATACTGTGACGTAATGAATGACGTATCGAACCGTGACATATTAAATGATGTATTGAACCGTGATGTATGTGATTGAATGTCTATGAGGGAGCAGATTGATACACTTTGATCACGATGTAAGTTGCGTCAAATATCCGTTCAGTGTCACATCGAGACGCCACTCTGTGGTCTCTGTGACTTTAGATCTCTGTCCAAATGGCTAATCATTGATACCAAGGTAGAAAGAGCACCCTTGCCACCTTTACCACCCTTGCCCAGTGGCCGATTGAGAAAAGGGCGCAGGGTTTGGGCATGGGCCTGGGTGCGCATATCCCCTCTCCCGTCTTTTGTCAAAATCTACCTTTTCTTTTTTTAATGCAAAATTTGGCAAAACGTTTTCCAAACAGGGCCTCTTTCAAAATCCTGTATACGCCACTACTTGCCAGCTGCACCTTGTGTGACCTGTTTTAACGAAATGGGTCGGAAATCACCTAGATAAGGGCATTTTAAGTAGTATAGTGTGGAAAAATAATATTTTTGAAAAATGACATTTTTCTAACATATGAATAGTTATGTTCTGTCAAGTTAAAAATTTAATTTCTACCCTCATTTTCCCCAAAATGATAGACATGGGATTGACAATTGTACTGTGTAATATAGTTTATATCTAATTAAAATTTTAATTATTTCATTTTAATTAATTTCCATTTAAATCAACCAAAAAACACCAAAAACATCGCCTAAGAGTGAATTTTGAACTTTTAACATGCGACTTCCGACCCATTTCGTTAAAACGGGTCACAAATATACCAGGGCTCACATATATATCCATACACCACAACAGTACTGGACACTAACTGGTAACACACACAATAACTAGGTCAAAACTGGAGTATTTAGGTCCAACTTGTATTAGGCCTGTGTCCAATAGCATTTATCAGGCTGCACATGGGAACTCAATGATTGCAGCTGTTTGTCATTCAGCAATGTGTATACCTTATGTGAATTATTTTTGCCGAATTCGATCATTACATCTCCTGAAATACATTATTGCTATGCCAGTCCACTCACATACATAAAATACATATTGCTAATTGTATGGTCTGCTAGTACACTGATGGATTTTGAAAAATATTGATTGAATATAAGTTCTGATATCTGCAAATTAATTGTTCTAATTAGATTTAACATTATCTTCATTTTAAAACACTATGGAGAGCAGATGAACCTTGTGCTGCCCTCCATCTGCAGCAGACCAAACTAAGTCTACAAAACAAAATATTTTGCAAATACTGCAAACACACTTTAAGGATTGACTGTGCTATTGCAACAGGTACTTGGTCTCCAGACTAAACAATTGTGTTATCAGGTGTTCTTGCACACTTCACCTTGGCCCAGAGAGCCACAAACATGAGTTTGAGCTCCCGGCGGAACATGGCCCCACTCACACAGTACAGCAGGAAGTTTATAGCATGGTTTAGCTGCAGCATACTATGGAATATCCTATGTACTAAAACTGTATTAATGGTGACAGGATACAGATCTAAACAAATTAAAAACAATACTATGGGGAATGTAAGAATTACAAATACAAAACTGTTGACAAGCAGCATCACAGTGGTCTTGTGACCGTGTGCACTGGGTGATTGACCTATGGTCATTCCTTGCTGAGCGCGTTTTGCTATACGCAGTTTTACAATGATGACTGTGTTACAGATCAGAATGATGACTGCAGGGAGTAGGATGTACAACACTACATAAAGTGTGTCAAGAACAACCATAGTAATATGTAACTTAACTTCTATAATGTGAAGCGTTGTACTAATTGCTATCCCTAAGATCCACATGATGACTGTAGCAGTTATGGATCTGGTTCTGCTGAAAAGGATGTGAACACTGTGAGGCTGACACACAGCCACCACCCTCTCTATGCACACCAACACGATACTCCAGGAACTGGCCATCCCTGCTGACATCACAATAGCATGGAGATATATGTAGACATTCACAAGTTGATAAAGTGTTATAATTGCAGACCGATCGCAGAATAGAAACAGAGTGTCAGCAACAGCGAGGGAGGACAGGAACACAGACACACTCTTGTTGATGTACACAGGTCTGTGCAGCACACACAGTGTCAGCACATTGCCTATTGTTCCCAGGATGGCTACGGTTATCTTGGGTATGACAGATGACAACTGGATGTGGTCAAATTTCATATCAAACTCATCATAGTCATAGTCTTCATAGTTTCCCGTCATATTGTTGGCATCATACACTCTGGTAGCATTCATGGTTTTGTGGTGTATTCTCCTATGAAGGGACCTAAGAGAAAAGCATGAAAATAATCTGCTAGAGGTTCTAAATTATAACCTGCTCTGAGATATCATTATGAAGTAGAATGTTAACTTATATTAAACCTTAAATTTGTCATACACTGTAAAAAGAATTCCGTTAAAATAACAGAGATTCACTGGCAACACTGGGTGCCGGACTTTCACCGTTCTTTTTACGGTCACCGTTTTTTCCTAAGTCACCGTTATTTTTACGGAACTATGAATCACCGTTATTTTAACAGAATACAAAATATCACTGTATTCTGATTCAGTGCCTAAACAATAATTGTAATGGTATTTTGTGTAATTTAACTGATTTGTCCCAGTTCATTTATCCCCCTATACCTAACTTCATGGTCAATATGGTTCCAAACCCAATTTGGTTCCAATCAGCAATATCATCTTAGTGTCAAGACTTCAGACTTAATCATTAGGAATTAGTCTATGAAAGCCTTATAGCATGCTTCATGACACTTTGTAATACCAGTCCATGAGCAGAAGTCACTCTAGGATGGCTACAGAGCAAACATTACAGCTGTATCTGTATATATATTTCTTATCACCACAAAAATGGTGTTCCTACCATCCAGGAAAATCTCTTCATGAACCAAACTGCCACCTGGTGTGATAAAACTGAAATCAATTAAACGTAGCTTCATCGTAAAATAAACTGTGTTTCCCTGTAAAAATAAATTGTGTTTCACTGTATTGGATCACGGATATTCAAAGTAAAATTGATTGGTTTTACATTGCCTAACCGTAATCATATGTTATGATGAATCACCGTTAAATTTTACACTGATTCTCCGTATATTCAACGGAATATTTTTACAGTGTATGTGCTACTCAGAATAATGTCCATTGCTTTTATTCGCAATAGTACAGAGGCCTCGACCTGATTTAACAATGATTTTGCTGGTTCGGTGTATTATGAAGTATGTGATATTATGAAGACCTTGACCGCTGTATAACATATATATATTGAGTATAACTACTAGTTCCATAGTCAGCCACCATGGCGCTGTGCCTGTTCAATATCGAGGATTATGTCCTTGAACCATGAACCTAACCTTACAGATTGCCATAGAAATAGAAATTAACAGTCATGGTGAATCTGTTGGCACTGCTTCGATGGATTAGCCCAATCCCAAGAAACATGCGAGAATACATCTAGGAAACAGGAAGGGACCATTAGTTACCATGACAAGAAAAATACCCCATGTGTTTGCAGGTTTTAAAAAAAATGTTTTAAATTGTATTCTCTGTAATGATCTATAGCCATATAGTGTGTAGGGAAACCCCATTGTCATGGACATTAGAACCATTGGATTCCAGGGGAGTCAGGCATACGCAGCTGTTATGGGAATCACCAGGGGATGAGAGGAGTGGCTAGCACAAGCTACTCAAGACGTGGAGTAGAAAGATGGTTGGACTGGAGGGTATGGATGTCATTGACATGCAATTTTGTCGATTCCGATTATCGCGATTTTTGGTCTCGATTTTTCGATGTTTTTCGATGTCAATATATAGTAAGACACAGCATAAAATTCGCCAAATAAACATGTATTTTACTGCATGTGAATTTGGTGCATGACGTACCATATTTTAATACACCCTGGTCGATCCAAAGACCACAGCCTTCATGGCAAGGGATTGATATTTGTGTTTAGGATTAATTGTAAGCCTTCTGGAAATTATGTATATATAAAGGTGCACGCATCCATGGCCAGGTAGCATTAGCATAGCCACCATCGTATGCTATACAACAAAGACTATCCCACATAATTGCTGACTCCTTGTCATCTCTTACTTACATCTTTTATCAATCATATATCACTCTATGATGGCATAATATGACATATTGTGTTCAAACCTTTACTAAATCAATCTTTTAGTCAACTTAATCTAATTGAATATCAAACCCTGTAAAGACATGTTCAGTTGTGATCAGTGTAGCACTGACTACTAGCTTTCGGCCACTGTATTGGTGTATAATGCTGATTTATATATATATATATATATATATATATATATATATATATATATATATATATATATATATACATATATATATATATATATATATATATATATATATATGTACGGAGAATAATGGCGACAGTCAAGGCTTATCACGAGTGGCAGGTGAGTGTGCTCAGCCGTGACTAAGCCATTATGCTCAGTACAGGGGTATGGCAGTGGTCTAACTAACTTATGTCACATACCGTGGTCAGTGTTTTCTCACCTTTTGTACGTCATATACAGTCAGGTTATTTCTTTTGTTCTGACTGCCAAGTGTTGTATAAATATATATATATATATATATATATATATATATATATATATATATATATATATATATATATATATATATATATATATATATATATGTATATATATATATATACATTTATGTATATGAAACAATATATTGGTCAAACATGGTTTATAGCTTTCAGTACTCACCTTTAGTTGAGGAGTTGTCAGGATGGTGTTACAGAAATAAGCTGTCACATTCAACGCGCCAGTTAATGTAATGTGAGGTGATCTGTAAAAGAGCGTTCAGCTACCAGTAACAGTGCAGCAGGACTGATGAGTCCCTTCAGGCAGCATGTATATTATTAGTCTGTAATACCACCCTCACCCGCAATAAAGTTAACCCTCTTAGGACCAAATTATGCCCTTTTACTTCAAAGACTTGCCTGGATTGAAATCAAGCATTATTCCATCACTACAGGGTTCATATACTCCCAAATGGTTGGTATAATGTTTGAATGCCTTGCCAAGGCTGCATTCAGGCATCGTGATGACAAAGGTCATAATGCCGCAAAGCATTATGTGGTCCTTGAAGGGTTAGAGGCTATACAGTGTTTAACCACATAATACCCACTTATCTGTAATAAAGTTAAATAGATGATTATTCCGTTGTTTACATCCACGCTTAGGGTGAGTGCTGTAGACATGAAGTTATTATGGGCCTCATGATGCGGGAAACATTAGCAGATAGGCTGGAGCTGCTGGATTAAACCTTTAAGGGCTGCGTAGTGCTTTATTCTATTACACGACCTAACATTATTGGTACAAAGAGAATGAAGGAAAATGTACCAACCGGGGCTGTGGTATGCTTTTTTGGGCTCTAGACCAATCAGAAGGAAGCATTTTGGATCACGTGACAGAGCAGTATTAGTGATGTAAACAAAGCAGCGGACGATGTGAACGATGCAAATTAATGATATAAACAATTAAATTTGCAATGTAAACCACAACTAAAAGGTAGCTGGGTTAATTAAATGTCTTCTGGTCATGTAATAAATCTTGTATTATATGCTAGGTTCACGCATGCCCCATACCAAACGGAGGTTCATCTTGAAAAAAAGCTTGATTTGATTTCATTCGAATATTCATTTAACCAATAGTTTCAGAAGGAGATCAAGTTTTAGCATGGGTGTATTGGGAACCGCATTACTTGGTGAAATCAATGGGCCTTTCGTATTCACCATGACATAGCACTTTCCTATTGCTAGTTCATTTCCTACTTACCTCATGCCGGATGAATTGGGCTCAGGCGGCAGAACATCCAGCCATAGCTTGGGTATGAACGATTGTGTCAACATTTGACCCAATAAAAACCTTGTCAAAAATTCTTTCATCTCTCATGGTAATTCTGTAGCTGTCATAGGCAGTACATAAACCCTTAACAACAAATACTAATTATCGTTTGCATACATTGCCCTATACATTGATATTAGAGGATTTTAAAGAATAAATAAATATGATTATTATTGAGAACATAATTGCAACCCAAAGTTATACTCTAAGCCCAGCTCTTCCCCACTTACTTCGGGCGTCGCATATACATAGGTAAATATCAGGAATGTGTGTGATCAGCGATTCAATACCCAGACTAAACAGGTGTTCTTGTACACTTCGGCTTGGCAGAGACAGCCACAAACATGAGTTTGAGCTCGCGGCGGAGCATGGCCCCACTCACACAGTACAGCAGGAAGTTTATAGCATGGTTTAGCTGTAGCATGATACTGAATATGGTATATAATAACATTGCGTTTTCTGAATAAATTAGGTTTGACGATAATATAATTGCTATCGGGAAAGTAAGAATTACAAACACAAAACTGTTGACCAGCAGCATTCTGGTTGTCTTATGACTGTCTGCGCTGGCTGAATGACCTGCAGTCATTCCTTGCTGAGTGCGTTTTGCTATACCCAGTTTGACAATGATGATTGTGTTACAGACTATTATGACAAATGCAGGTAGAATGATGTACAAGATATCATAAATAGCAGCAACATGATAATATGGAGCCAAAACCAGCATAAATCATATTGGTACAATTAAGATCCACAGGATCACGGCGCCAATTATGGATCTTGTTCTGTTAAAGATAACATGAACCCTGTGAGGCAGACACACAGCCACCACCCTCTCTATGCACACCAACACGATACTCCACGAACTTTGCACTCCAGGAAAAAATGAAAGTTGTGCATTGCCTAGAATTTGACTCCACAGACACAGAATGTCAGCGACAGCAAGGGAGGACAGGAACACGGACACACTCTTGTTGATGTACACAGGTCTGTGCAGCACGCGCAGTGTCAGCACGTTGCCTGTTGTTCCCAGGATGGCTAAGGTAAGGTTGAACTTCAAAAATGATGACATTATGAGGTCTCGTTTCTCCAAGACGTCCATTTGATCTGCACTATAATTCATGGCTTGGTGAGAGTATCTAAAAGAAGAACCTGAAAAGTGTATGTGCATTAGACATCTGTTATAACATTGGCAATCACAGCCTTCTCTCTGATGTATTATGTATAATGTGATATTATATATTTACTTTACCTCCTAATATCTGCTACCTTAGCAGATTTTAAAGATATTCACAGGAATAATATGTATGGTTTATCTACCCATCGATTTCTGTCTAGTATTTTGAATCTGATAACATCATTGTATTAGCAGATAAGAAATGTATTACATAAGTTCCCTAGTGATCCCCATGGCCAATGAACAGTGAGTCCTGAGTTGTTCCTGTTAATTCCCACGTATATGCCATGCCCCTAAGTTTGGGCAATCATGTATAAGCGTAACGGGTGGTCTGGTAGTTTTGGTGACAGTGACTCTTACATTTTTCTCTGTGTAGCACACTCAGGTGTAAGCCACCCACAGACTTGGGCTCAATCCTGCTAGCCTGGGTGATTTTACCTGCATACTACCTGTGGCTTCTAAAAGAGAATTTACAGTATTTTTCTTTTTTCATTTTTCATTCATTTGTCATTCCCCATCTCTCCTTTCAGGCTTGAAATATGATGTTAGAGAAAAAAGGACATTTGGCCTCAAATCAGGCAGCTAACTCTTAGCCCACATCAGGCAGTCCACCCTTAGCCTACATCAGGCAGCCCACTCTCAGCCAACATGAGGCAGCCCACATTGGGCAGCCCAGTCCCAGCCCACATCAGGCGGCCCACTCTCAGCCCACATCAGCCAGCCCACTCCCAGCCCACATCAGGCAGCCCACTCTCAGCCCACATCAGCCAGCCCACACCAGGCAGCCCACTCTCAGCCCACATCAGGCAGCCCACACCAGGCAGCCAACTCTCAGCCCACATCAGGCAGTCCACATCACGCAGCCCACATCAGGCAGCCCACTCTCAGCCCACATCAAGAGCCCACCCTCAGCCCACATCAGGCAGCCCACTCTGAGCCCACATCAAGAGCCCACCCTCAGCCCACATCAGGCAGCAAACTCTCAGCCCACATCAAGAGCCCACCCTCAGCCCACATCAGGCAGCCCACTCTCAGCCCACATCAAGAGCCCACTCTCAGCCCACTCTCAGCCAACATCAGGCAGCCCACATCAGGCAGCCCACTCTCAGCCCACATCAGTCAGCCCACTCTCAGCAGTGACTGGCTGTGACTGACCATGCCTGACAGTGACTGGCTGTGACTGACCATGCCTGACAGTGACTGGCTGTGACTGACCATGACTGGCTGGGACTGACTGTGACTGGCTGTGACTGTTATCAATGTGACTGCCCATGACTGGCCATGACTGGCTATGACTGGCTGTAACTGGCTGTGACTGGCTGTGACTGGCCGTGACTGGCCGTGACTGGCTGTGACTGGCTGTAAGTGGATGTGACTGGCTGTGACTGCCAGTGACTGGCTCTGACTGACAGTGACTGACTGTGACTGACTGTGACTGGCTGTGACTGTTATCAATATGACTGCCCATGACTGGCTGTGACTGGCTATGACTGGCTGTAACTAGCTGTGACTGGCTGTGACTGGCCGTGACTGGCTGTGACTGGCTGTGACTGGCTGTGACTGGCTGTGACTGGCTGTGACTGGCTGTGACTGGCTGTGACTGACAGTGACTGGCAGTTACTGGTTGAGTCTGACAGTCACTGCCCACTCGCAGCCAGCATCAGGCCATGACTGGCCATGACTGGCCATGACTGGCCATGACTGGCCATGACTGGCCATGACTGGCCATGACTGGCCATGACTGGCTGTGAATGGCTGTCTTATAGAGTACACCAATGCCACTTTATTGTCCAGCATGGTTTAACTTAACCAAGTTTTAGCAAACTGTAGAGTTATAGCTCACCTTGAGTGTAGAAGTGTCGGGGCGGAGCTGCTGGACAATAACATTGGCTGACAGACTGATGTGGTACATTAGGGGAAATCCATGTACTACATGAGCATGAAATGGCTTACACATCCATTTATCACTCAGGCCAAATCTCGGTGTGTTTCAGGTTACCCGACCCTACCTAGCAAAACAGGGCCGACCCTAGACATTTTTATGCAATTTTGAAAAAATGTTTATATCTTAGGTCATTTTGGGGCTATTTAAGGGTCAATCTGATATTTCACAAGTCAAGGCGGTCATCGTAGAGTCGGCATTGAAGTTGGTGATTCGATTTCTGGGTACTTTTCAAGCCAAAATAAAAGATAAAAGATAAGAAAAAATCGTTATAAAAAAGAAAGAATTCAACCTACCTACCCTAGATTATGAGACCATGTAACCCGAAACACATATACACCTTTTATTTTTGTTGGCGTCACTCACTTTATGAGCATATGTATATATATGTGCAGTATAGATAAGTGTATGCTAGTATAAAGACTCACTGGGTCATGGTTGACTTCTCCCTCCCCAGTTCTAACTACCACTGACTCAGGTGGGACTTGGCAACCTGTGTTTATAGCACATTCAGGACTGAAAAAGCTATATTTCTCCTACATAAGCATATATAAGCCAATAACACTACCCTCACCCAACAAAGCTAATTGTGTAAATGATAGGTATTTACTTACACAAAACAACACTAATGGTGGGTGGTGCTGGGATGAGGACTCGTGATGGGAATTTGCAGATACGGGTGTGTTATACATTAACCCTTTTAAAGTGAGTATATCCGATGTGTGGCGCAAAAATTTAATTTCCCTAATAATGAGTCAGGATGCTTTCAAATATCATACTTAACTTCCTATCTACACAATTCCCATTCATTCCCACTGATATTGCTCAAATATGATTCAATTTCCTAAAATATGGTCATTTTTGAATAAAATTGTGCACAATTTTAGTGTAAAAACACTAGAAATCAGCTGGTTACAGAGACATGATGCACCCTACAGCTGTATCAAGTAGCAGAAGTCAGCTGGTTACAGAGATATGATGCACCCTACAGCTGTATCAAGTAGCAGAAGTCAGCTGGTTACAAAGACATGATGCACCCCTGCAGCTGTATCAAGTAGCAGAAGTCAGCTGGTTACAGAGACATGATGCACCCCTGCAGCTGTATCAAGTAGCAGAAGTCAGCTGGTTACAGAGACATGATGCACCCCTGCAGCTGTATCAAGTAGCAGAAATCAGCTGGTTACAGAGACATGATGCACCACTGCAGCTGTATCAAGTAGCAGAAAATAGCTTATAACACACATGATGCACCACCGCAGCTGTATCAAGTACCAGTAGTCAGCTTGTAACACACATGATGCACCACGGCAGCTGTATCAAGTAGCAGAAGTCAGCTGGTTACAGAGACATGATGCACCACTGCAGCTGTATCAAGTAGCAGAAGTCAGCTGGTTACATAGACATGATGCACCACTGTAGTTGTATCAAGTAGCAGAAGTCAGCTGGTTACATAGACATGATGCACCACTGCAGCTGTATCAAGTAGCAGAAGTCAGCCAGTTATAAAGACATGATGCACCACTGCAGCTGTATCAAGTAGCAGAAGTCAGCTGGTTACATAGACATGATGCACCACTGCAGTTGTATCAAGTAGCAGAAGTCAGCTGGTTACATAGACATGATGCACCACTGCAGCTGTATCAAGTAGCAGAAGTCAGCCAGTTATAAAGACATGATGCACCACTGCAGCTGTATCAAGTAGCAGAAGTCAGCCAGTTATAAAGACATGATGCACCCTACAGCTGTATCAAGTAGCAGAAGTCAGCTGGTTACAGAGATATGATGCACCCTACAGCTGTATCAAGTAGCAGAAGTCAGCTGGTTACAAAGACATGATGCACCCCTGCAGCTGTATCAAGTAGCAGAAGTCAGCTGGTTACAGAGACATGATGCACCCCTGCAGCTGTATCAAGTAGCAGAAGTCAGCTGGTTACAGAGACATGATGCACCCCTGCAGCTGTATCAAGTAGCAGAAATCAGCTGGTTACAGAGACATGATGCACCACTGCAGCTGTATCAAGTAGCAGAAAATAGCTTATAACACACATGATGCACCACTGCAGCTGTATCAAGTACCAGTAGTCAGCTTGTAACACACATGATGCACCACGGCAGCTGTATCAAGTAGCAGAAGTCAGCTGGTTACAGAGACATGATGCACCACTGCAGCTGTATCAAGTAGCAGAAGTCAGCTGGTTACATAGACATGATGCACCACTGCAGTTGTATCAAGTAGCAGAAGTCAGCTGGTTACATAGACATGATGCACCACTGCAGTTGTATCAAGTAGCAGAAGTCAGCTGGTTACATAGACATGATGCACCACTGCAGCTGTATCAAGTAGCAGAAGTCAGCCAGTTATAAAGACATGATGCACCACTGCAGCTGTATCAAGTAGCAGAAGTCAGCCAGTTATAAAGACATGATGCACCACTGCAGCTGTATCAAGTAGCAGAAGTCAGCCAGTTATAAAGACATGATGCACCACTGCAGCTGTATCAAGTAGCAGAAGTCAGCCAGTTATAAAGACATGATGCACCACTGCAGCTGTATCAAGAGGCCCATATAGAAAAATAGCATGATAAATATCATGATTTTTTTTGTGTTGAAAAAATCACACATTTTTTACGAAAATTATGATTCGTGAAACATGATTTATCGTGATAACGAGTCTGATACATCATGATCATTATCACGATAAAAATGATATCATGGTTTACCATAGCAAATTTTCCAAAATATATCATGATTCATTATGCTTTAGGATGATATATCTTATGATATAATCATGGTTTATTACATGATGCACCACAGCAGCTGTATCAAGTAGCAGAAGTCAGCCAGTTACATACATGATGCACCACTGCAGCTGTATCAAGTAGCAGAAGTCAGTTGTAACACACATGATGCACCACTGCAGCTGCATCAAGTAGCTTGAGTCAGTGTCGGTACATTGTGAAAACCGATTCATTGAGGTACGGGTATGCTTATGTTAAAGTTACTGACCCATCTGATATATAAAACCAATCTGCATACTAAATGCAGTCGCAGGAAGTATGATATTTTGAGAAAATTTAAACAGAAAGATTTCAATATGCAATGAAGTACTGCAAGTAATGTTCTAACGTGAGGGGGGCATGCATGATTTCAAGTCAGGAAGTTTGAAAGTTTGGGTAAATAGGACGAAAGAATTGAAAAGGTGATAAACCAGAAGGTGGCCAATAACAAAGTATGTGGGTGAATTGGAGGTGAATGAGAGTTAACCCTTTTAGCACCAGAAGTAGGCTTGAAATATCGCCACTGCCTTAGGACAGCACCAGTGAAAATGGTCGCTGCATGGCCACACAGCCGCTGCTACTCCGAGGGCACTATGATAAGGCTTTAACTTTTGCAAAACAAATAACTTGTGTCCAATATTTGTGTAATCATATTTAACCAATAATAGTATATAATTTATGTAACTAAATGTCAGCTGGTGGGGAATAGACTATAGTCTAGTTCCTACCAACCTCCTTGTTGTGGTAACCAGTCAGTCTCCTCCATTGTGCCTCAATAGGGGTTGGTATAATTTTTCTTTTTTCACTTTGTTCTTAATAAAGTGTCTCCTTAACCGTACCGTCGCGTTTAAGCGCTGGGTATTGAATGAGCGCCAGTCTTGTATAAGCGCGGGGGGTATGGCGGCCTTGGAATAACTTTTAAGCACTAAAACAGGATCCTGAATAAGCGCCTGTCTTGTATAAGCGCCGGGGGTAAACATCCCTCCAAAGATATAAGCGCCGGGGCACTTAAACACGACGGTACGGTATGTTTACTGTTTATCGCTAAGGTAAATGTTATAACTGTCTCCCTTCCTTTGTCATCATAAAGTATATATTTCTAGAATAATAAAACGTCATTCTATATAGATATTTCTGTTGCCTTGTCAGCAAAATGTAAAATGCCATCTCCAATATTCATTTTATATTTTTAGCTACTCCTTATGGCCGCATAGTGCTTCAATTCATATGCCCATTGTCACCTCTATGTAGCCCTGCTGTTCTCCCTGAAAGGGTCAGAATGATTCATAATTGCAACCACGGAGTGTAGAATCTAGAGGGCTGCATTAAGGAAACCATTTTATCTCATGATACCAGGAAGAATAAATCGGATAAGGAAGGGGCAACAATGAGATGTACTAGAAGAAGGGGGTGGATGACAAAGGACGCGTGTAGGTTGACGTGATAGGTTATCTGATTCGTTTAGTCGACAGTTGTATTTTGCCCTCGTATTTAAATCCACCACCTTTTCAACTGCTTAAATGGCTGGGGTAATAATGGTGCGTAGCTTCCTGGGGAGTAAGGAAGTATAAAAGTTTGGGAAAATCGAAAAAAAAGGACAAAGAGGTGTACTAAGAAGCCAGAGGCCCATGACAAAGGATGCAGGATGACGTGATGGTCGCTTGTATCTGCATGCTAATGTGAGTTATATTTAACTGCTCTTTTCTTTCATATTCTTCATCTTAAGAGCTGCCACATTTTCAATATTTCAAATTGCACAGGGGTAGGTGACACATTTAATTGTTTCCGTACAGTTGGCTTTAGGTTAACTATCTTAAAGGGGCATTCTCACCACTCACACTTAACAACATAGTAGACTAGAACAGTACTATAATTGTGAGTGGGCTACGCTCGGTGATCATGCCACTTTAATGCAGCCCTGGCGAGTTGGGCTGCATTGGTGAATTCTGATGACAAATATATACACGCAGTTGAAGGTTTAGATACTAAAATCACACATAAACAGAAGTTTATTCAAAGTTAGTGAACCATGGAGGGAGGAGGCAGGGGCCTGGGGACTGTGACTGGGGAGATGAATTGAGGAACAGCCAGTCAGCAAAAGAGGTGCAGACAGGACGGAAACACACACAGAGCCCAGTCTGAGGTAGGTCTGCCATATACATGTTGTATATATATATATATATATATATATATTAAAACTGGAGTATCTAAGCCCAACTTAGGTCTGTGTCCAATAGGATTTATTAGGCTGTTTGTTGGCACCAAAAAACTTTGAATTTAAATGCTGAGTACAGGACGACAAGGTCACTGAATGATTTCAGCTGTTTAGCTGTCATTTAGACATGTGTATGTATTTGGGAAAATATTTTCAAATAATCGTCCACTTTAATTACAGCTGCAGTGTATCTAGGTGATAAATTACTCCTCAGACTGGACATAAATCAACAAGCTATCATAATAGAATGGACAGCCTATGGTCCACTTTGTTCACAAAAACATTTGACCCCCGTCGATATCTTTCACATATTTATCAACCAGTATTTTGTTGTCTAGTTGGGTCTACAGGGATACAAACTTAAGTTTTTAAAATCAAGTTTTTATGGACCACAAATGGCTCAATAAATGGTAGTGGACACAGGCCTTATAGGAAATCTCACATGATAAGATGAATTATTAATTGGTATTCATTATTTAAACAGATCTACAACAATGTCCTTGCAAGGTCCAAGGCCGGATAGTGGTTACAGCTATGTCGATGTGGATCATGGGGAATACCTTGATACAAATGTGGATCATGGGGAATACCTTGATACAAATGTGGATCATGGTGAATACCTTCACACCAATGTTGATCATGGAGAATACCTTGATACCAATGTTGATCATGGGGAATACCTTGATACCAATGTTGATCATGGGGAATACCTTGACACCAATGTTGATCATGGGGAATACCTTGACACCAATGTTGATGAGAGTGTTGATGATGGTGAATACTGCAAAACCAACATGGATTATGTGGACAAACATACATATCAAGATATAAAACACAACCCTCAGTCGTCAGCGATATCCCGGCCCAGAGGTAGAAGACAACAGCGAAGACGTATTGAGCCAGCCCCTGTTCCACCCCCTATAGGTTCCGACACCTGCTGCGGCCCTCCCCCATGGTGGGCCTGGCTGCTGCTGGTGATTGGGTTTGTGGTGGCAGCTGCACAGATTGCTCTTCTTGTGATCTTTCTCATGTGTTAGTATCTGCCTATTAATAGGCCCGTCTCCACTAGGATTTATAACACTGTTTTGTCGCCGACAAACACATTTTGTCACCGACAAACACATTTTGGCATTGACAAAATGTGTTTCGGCGCTGACAAACACGTTTTGGCGCTGACAAAACAGTGTTATAAATCCCAGTGGACCCGGGCCTAGTGCTATCAAATATCAAATTCTGATTTGTTAATTTAAACACTTCCCATATGGGGTAAAATATACCATGAATGGATTTGATATGCTCTATATTAAAAGGGCATTGATATTGGTACCATATCTCAGAGAATCAATCCAATTCAAAACGGAGTTAAAACACATTAAAACCAAACATATCTGTATATTGTAGATAGCTACTAAGATGATAACATTCTTTGATAACCCTCAAAACAGAACTCACGAATGACAGAAGTTGATAAGGTCTGCATTTCTGATAAAGGCGCAGAGGGTATAATGAGAAATATGCAGAGTTTCTCAAGAACAGTCAACGTACCTGGAGTGACATTACCCAAGTTTTACTTTGGCAAATAACAAGTAATTCCCATGAATATGACACAAGAAAATGTTTTGTGGAAAGGCTGTCTCTATTTCCTCATTTCTCGTAGGGATCATTACACAACAGCATAGTGCGTTCTTCTTGAGATCTTGTTTGCAGGGAAATCTACAATCTTGGACTGCAAATTCTACAATCTGTATTTATGAATGTTTAACCAGAATTCGAAATTCTAGCTCCATGTCACCATGCCATGACTGAGACAGCACTAGGTACTCCCTGTCCTCCAGCCCCGGAGTGTGGTAAGTACAATTCAGCAAGAAGCTACACTATTGGTCATGTCTCACCAAATCGATACAAGTTGAAAGTATATAACTGGGGCTCCACTGGCAGATTATTTGGTCGATTCTCACGATCCGATCATACCCTGGTACCCCTATCTATCACATAATCTGAGACTCCACTACCCGATTTTCTCATCTGATCGGACCTATTCTCACAAATCGGACCCAAACAGATTTGTACATATAAACAAACCCTGCAGCATAGGGTTCTTTATATTTACATCTGTTTGTGTCCGACTTGTGAGAATGGGTCCGATCTGACGAAAAAATCGGGTAGTGGAGTCCCAGCAATATATTCGGGAGATGATCGGATCAGAAATAAAGTGTTAGGGTTACTTTATGTTATTTTGCATTATATTTATTGTGTATAACGGTTTATTAGGTAAAATTCGGCCTAGGTTGCAAAACCGTGACCTAAATCGTGTTGTATAGCCTTGCAATTCTATTTTCCACTTGTTTATAAACATAAACATTACCGGTATTTACAAACATAAACCTATGGCATGGTCTCTAGTAACTCCCCGCTGAAGGTATATAATTGTTATGGTATATATCTGAGTCTGATTCGTCAAAATAGCCCTGACTTGTGAATAAAATCGGTTAGTGGAGCCCTACCTAATGACTGGGATATATGTATGCAAATAAAAGGAAACGTTTAATTTCAGCCACATGTCCATCTGCTGAAACACCAATAAGTGTTACCTGTCCCCCACAGCAGGAGCCTTGTGAGTAAAACTCATTGTTCGAGTCATTTGTATTTCATGATTGTCTTTTACTTGTATGGATTATTCTAGACAGGTCTTCATAATATAAACAAGGCGTGAATGAACTGACAGTTATTCAATATGTATATATATCTTGTAGCGAAATTCAGCCTAAGGTAAGTCACAACACAGGAACGCAGTAAGCACAGTTGAGGAATCTTTATTTCCTCTCACTGCCCACACCATCTAAGTCCTTGGGTAAAAGTTTGTTTATCCTGAGGTTCCGGTCTTGTCTGTCGTTCAGTGCCCCGGTACCAGCTTATATAGCTCAGGCACCGGTGCATCAAACGTTTCCTTCGGTGCAGCACCGATCCCCAAGCCGATCCAGTGAACCTTACATTAGGCCTATTTCCACTTTTTGATGCTGAAAACAACTGGTTTGTAGGCACCAAAATTGTTTTTTCGGTGCCAAATTAGGTTAATAAATCCGAGGCCTAATAGGACCCTTTTTCAATACGCTGCTTACATTTACGAAAAAATACACCAAAACTGTGCAAAATTGGTTATTCAATTTTATCATTTTAGGTCCAGTGCAATTGGCATACACCCTTGATGACTATGGAGAAGTCTATGCTAATGGTGTGGAGATACACAACGGCATCAGATGGCCTAACATTGGGAGAATAGCAATCCCATGTGGTACCAAACTGCTCGCCTTCCGACTGTTCAACGCGGGCGATAATCAAAACTGCAACATTTGGGCTTCACTCAGCAATGGAATAAATTCAGACAATTCGAGTTCGTGGAAATGTACAGATAAGTTGGTGACAGGATGGAATGAGGTTGGGTTTGATGATAGCAGCTGGGGGGCAGTGGTCGTAGGAGGGAGTCCCTTCCCTTCTATTTGTGCTGAGTGTCGTTTCATTGGCTGTGGAATGCGTCTAGGCCCTTACTTCCTGAGGAGACCCCTGACACCTTAAATGGTGCTATGTAACAGATAGACTATGGTCATTAAAAGGTAATTAGGTTTGATTATGGCAACTGAATCGAAACAATCAGTATAGCAATAGTATATGATCTTGTCTGCACTATAAGACTAATAAAGTTAACCATCAGTCGGGCCTGCACTGACTGCCCTCTAGAGTAAACAACCAGGTCTTATATAACCACCTGCCTTGGTCACGTGGACAGGTGAGGGTCAACTTCCCACCTTAGAAAGGCACATGGTAACTAGGAGAGGGCCTCAGTCAAGAAGATGCCACAAGAAGACTAGATCAGTGTGCACTGTTCAATGTTCGAAGGCCGATTCAGTTTTAATATAGATCTGTGAGCAATAAAGAGAGGGGGAGGGAGAACTGATCAGTTGTAATTTTTATGCCACCTCGACCAGACTAGGTTGTTTTACACAATAGGGCCTTACTGATTATAGACTAACAATATTCAGTGGTCCATATTAGACCATCTACATACTGACGCCTCATTAGAGAAACTACATGTCAGAAGGAATCGACAGATACTGAACTTCATGTACAAGCGAGCACTTGATAGTGAAAACTTGCTAGTACCGGCCAGAGCACTCCGAGGAAACAACAAACCGAAATTCAAACTACGGCGTCCAATCAAGAACTGCTATCTAAATAGCCCCGAGTATAGAGGATCACGTCTATGGGACAGGCTCACTGCAGAACAACAAAGAAGCGCCACTAGGGACAGCTTCAGTAAGAGCCTAAAGCCAGCCGACCTGAGGCCGCTAGAGCGGTTGCTGATTTAGAAATCACAATGACTCATACTGGCTTCTGATACTCGCATCGCCAGACATTGGTCCTAAATTCATGTAGTTTGGTGTAGAAATTGCAGAAACAATCGGTATTGACTAGTGCTCTAGACTAAACTATGATTTGTCTTGATGATATTAATATGGCATTTTCTTGAAAAACGTCTGTATCGCTTACGAATGTTCATGCCAATAAAAAATCTAAACTCAATCTAAACTCAAAACCTTTAAAATATATATGATCAACATTGTATCCTCACATACTTAAATTGTAGTTTTAATAACATGCAGTTATATTTAGGGAGTATGCCACTGACGGAATCGGTTCTGATTCTGTCGGTCTGACAAGATTTGTCCATAAGCGTGTATTCCACTGACGTTAATCGGCCAAGATTGGGTTGTCGAATCAGATTTGTCCATAAGTTTAACATTATGGACTTTCATAAGTCGACGTTGGTAGAATACACGCTATACGTTTAACATTATAGACTTTTTAGCCAACCGACGTGGTAGAACACACACTTTAGCAAAGCTCAACATAATCAAGACTTAGTGATGGAACAATAATGCGTGCGGGGTTTGACATTACACCTGCAATAATAGGGGTCCATCTATGGTACGCGTAATCATAACGTAATAGCTGTGATCTGTATGTCTATTATCGTTAAGCTCTTGTAACCCATCTTACTTCAATAAATAATTGAATGATGAAAGATACTGGGCAGTCCGTTTTTTGAGTCCTCACCAAAACAAAACAAAATAAATCATTGAGAGTAAAGTACGAGTGTATATTAATTGAAAAAAGGAAAAAATATTATCATGTTGGATGTCCACCCCTATGGACCACCGTAAAACTTAAGACATTCTTTCCCCATAACATTTATTTACATTTACAAACTATATAACTCCCACTGGATCCATACAAACACGAAAACACTACTTTTGGCAAGTTCGTATGATTTTAACAAAAGGAATCCCAGAAGTCTTTATAGATTTTGGACTAAGATAAAGCTCACTAAAATGTCTATCCAGATTCACTGAGGTATTTGAAAGTTGAGCATATTTCAAAGTGAATACACGCAAAAAATAAACATGTCTCCAAACTCTTCAAAGTGACAGTCATAAAATAAACGAGTCAAAAACGTGTTTAAGTGACAAGGAAGCAGGTCTTCTAGCTGGAGATAGAAGACCCACTTGGCATGTGCCAGCCCAAAACCCGACATTTGCCAGCTCCAGATTATATTTTGGGATGCTAACCTGATAGGTTAGACAACTTTTGACTCGTTTATTTTATGATAGTTACTTCGACGAGTCTGGAGACAAGTTTACTTTTTCAGTGTAGCTGACCTGAGATGCAGTTTGCAGGCAGTATGAACCATTCAGAAAATAAACAAAAAAGATGAATTAACAAAGAGGATGAGAACCTGGAGCAAAATGTCAGATAATGATATATTTCGTGACAGGAACACTGACGTCTTCAGATTAGGAAGTATAAAATTTGGGAAAATAAGATGAAAAAGCTGAACAGGTACAATATGAATGACAAAGGATAGAGGCCAATATATAAAGCTTTAACCCTTTAAGGACGGCATTATGCATTAATGCATCATGTCCTTTGTCGTCATGATGCATGAATGCAACCCTGGCGAGTAACTCGCCAGTGCTGCATTCAAGCATCATGCCGACCTTAAGGGGTTGAGACACTCCCGAAGGGTCGGCATGATCCACCAATGCAACGCAATGCTGCATCGGAATATTTAGAATATACCTAGTTGTGGTCCAGGTCGTGTCTCACCAAATCGATACAAGTTGAAAGTCTATGACTGGGTGCAATCTATGACTGGGTGCAATCTATGACCAGGTACAATCTATGACTGGCATGAAAGAAAACAGCTTATCTAGGGCAGATGTACATAGAAATGGCTGGGAAAAGTTCATGAAACTAATTACTTTTAGTAATGATATAGGCAACTCATGCATACCAGTCAAAGATTGCACCGGGTCATGGTGTGCACCGATATACCTGGTCATAGATTGCACCCAGTCATACACTTTTAGCTTGTATTGATTTGGGGAGACACGGCCTCCTGTGTATCCTGGGTCTCATACAGGTAGGAATTATATAGCTTTCAATACATCATTTGAGTTACTCCGCAGGGATGTCCCAGGGCTGCATTCAAGCATCAGACAGACCCTATCGCGTTAATTTCCTCCCAGCATAGCTGCATTCATGCATCATGATGCCAAAGGAAATTAAAGCAATGTTACCCATAAAGGTATTAAGTGGTACCGTAAGACCTCACGTACAAGCCTAATTCCCGTATAAGACGCACCCAGAGTTTGTGCCAATCTTATTATAAGCCACAATGGCGATCTGATTACGGTGACTTTACTACTGTACCAAAGTAGCAAAAACTGGCTTATAAGCCCCACCCTGACCCTGGGCCGATCCTATAAGCCGCATCGCCGATCTGACTTGCATACTAGCCGTGGCTTTTATGCGAGGTTTTCTGGTAATCCTGGGATTTCGTTGAAGCTGCCAGTTCCTGTGAAGATCTTTCTGAAGGCTATCTTAAAGTCCTTGAGTCTCCATGCGTAGACGAGAGGATTGACCCAGGTGTTGGTCCAGTAGAATGCAATGCTCCATCTATCATAGTATCTAAGCGCTTTGTTGAAATATGTCACCCCGCCAAGGATAACACTTGGAATGAAGGAGAAGACATAGAGTCCAAGTACCATCGCTAAAGTGTGGCTTATTTTCTTGGTGCTTTGGTTGATGGCGACAGCTAAGGTGTTGTACGGCTGTTGCTCGGCGTGAATCTGCCTGGCCTGCTTTTGCGCGATCTTTGTAATGGCAATGTGGAACCCAATTGTCGAGAAAAAAATTATAAACACTTGTGGGTACATGTAGATGGCTTGTACTCTTTCATTGAGGAATGTATGAAACCTGCAGAGCATGCCAACTTGAAGGTGGTTGAAGGTGAATATGATTGTAGGGGTAACAATGAGGAGGTTGATCCAGGTGATTGCGAGCACTATCGCTACTCTTCCGGGTGTGACGAGGGTGTGGTAGCGGAGCGGGAAGTCAATGTAGATATAGCGGTCTATGGAGAGGTAGAGGATGTTCAATAGTTCACCTCCTGATGAAATAAGGGCCAAAACCTGTAAAGGAAAGAACATAATTTAGGCCTAAAAAAAAGGTTTGTTTCAGGTCACCCGACCGGCCGACCGGACCGACCCTATCAAAACAGGGCCGATCCTACGTTTTATTTTATGCAATCTTGAAGAATTTTTCGTATTTTTACCCTTTTTTGGTCAATTTTAGGGTCTTTGGAGAGGCGGGCTAGTACTTTCATGTTTAAAAAAAAATCAAAAAGAATATCTGACCTACCGACCCTACATTTTCTTGCCATGTTACCTGAAACATGACTAAGACTGAGCAAAAATCTAGAAAAAGGTGTCTGGTATTTAAGTAATGTAGACATATAAATATAGGAATCTTGCATGGAATCTTACCTATTTATGCATGTCTCTCCCGGAATTTAAGCCCAATGATGCTCATGTTGATGAACAGAAATCATTGCAGTTTAACAACTAAATTACCGTATTCGACGTAACCAGCAGCTTCCCTGCTGTCGATACTGTGAACATATGGTCTCTTGGCTGGCTGGGGCCGTGAGAAGAAACTTGCGGTATAACAACATGGCGCAGGGCGGGAACGTAACTACCGACCAGGACCCAACAAAATTGCCTCGGGTGAACTGCATCATGGGAGCAACACCGATATTAATATGGTCCTAATAAGCGCACTCCCCCAAATAAGCGCCCCCCCCCCTTTTGGGGGGATTTTTAGACTACAACAAAGGCTCAAATTTCACGATTTTGGAAACAATTAAACTCTTAAGTACTAAAACGCCATAAAAATAATTTTATAAGCGCCCAGGGCGCTTATTACTAATAGGTACCACGGATAGTTTGAGGAAATCCTTTCCTGAACAAAATGGTTACATTGGTTAGGAAGCTGATAAAGAATGCTGAAGAATGATGGTAATCATGTTAAGATCCGTCCAGTAGTTAATTTTATATGAATTTTCCAAAAATAAAAGTTTCAGCCATTTAGCATCTTTTATTTTCAATAGACAATGGGCCAATTTCAGAGTGATATTACACTTATTTTGATGACAATTTGCAGTTGAAAAATTGATGTTTCCCAATCAACTATATATGGACATTGCATAAATATCTTCAGAATAGGTTCAGACATATCTGTATTGAAATATTGTACCCTCTAACACGGCAGAATTACCAATCCCTTACCACTGAAAATGGCCATTCTGTCTTTTTACCCCATACCTAGTTCAAGGAATACATACTTGAGGACTTTGGTATTACATGTAATGTATAGACATGTTACATAGAGCATGAATAATTTTTCTCAGATCATTTCCTATGTGTATCTTTTGAGCCATATTCATTTAAAAATGGCAAGATCACTAATATGTACGTTTGTCGCAAATGCTATACTGCAAATGGTGCCATAGATTGTTAACTAGAAGTCCAATCCTCTTGCAATTTGAAACACATACTACCCATGACATGTCAACATCAATACCATAATGATTTTTTATGGAAATTAACTTTATTTTTTTTAAGCTTACCAGTATCCTATATAGGATTTGTATAGAAAAATAACTATGATTTAATTTTGCCACTGCACCATCCATAGGATTGCTTAGCTCTTTTCACATGGTTGTAATAACTATTTTAAACTTCAGTGTGAGGGGCGGGACGAACATTTCTTTTCAATAATAATGTATTTTTTAACCTATTATTTTCTATGAAATGCTACAAAAGTAATAATTTTTAATAATTTTTGTTCGTCCCGGGGACCACAGTGAAGCCTGATGTGTATCCTAATCAACGATGCAGGTATATTTCATGTGCAATGTATGGTGCAATGGGAAATCCAGTTTATATGACAGAGAGTCAAATTAGCTGCAGGAAAACAGGTGACAAAACCTGTTATTTGACCCAAAGTGACCCTCAGTGAAGACCCATTTGCACATGCATGGCAAGTACAACCTACTTAATACCAATGATATTTCAAACGAGCAGATCCATATCTTTCTTTTGAGGGGTTTAAGATTTCTGTACATTAATTTTCCTGGTCTCTGGAGGCTTGTAAAGATTGAAGTTTTTTCTCTGAGGATCGGCGATTTCGCCACTATGACTCGCTTATGCGCGGTACCTATTATTACGTTGAATACGGTATATCTTATGGAAGGCACTGAATAATATTCAAAATTGGTAAAATAATCAAGAGCTTACATGCTAGAAAGCGTGTGCTATCATAATTTACATTTAATGAATTGTCTACTCCCATGGAGTGTAGCTGCATGCAAGGCCACCAGCTATAGCAGGCAAAAGATCTGCCGGTCCGGCAGAGAACGGACTACTGCAGGCCCAAATGGCTGGCTGTATTCCCGGGATTCCTCCTGTATGCCATTTTTTATGGCTTGTGTATCAGACCATTATGTGAAGTGTGAATATTTTCTGTAATAATTTACACATCAAAATGGTGAATATAATTGCAACATGTAGGGGGAACCCTATTTATTATCATTGCCAGTACATACACTTGCTTTATATTTCATTTTTAAATAGCAAGTTTGTGCTCCAATATCCGGGCCTGCAAAAATTGACCGGGCCAGCAAGGAAAAAAATCTGCAGGACCGAATGTCCTTTTTTTTTAGACGGCAGTAGGTGCCACCGACTGTATAGATTGTATATAGATGAAGCAGGGGTAAACTTATAGGGACTTTTCCAACTTCTGATAGCTTTCAATCATTCACTGCTGAATGTATCATTATTCTGTTTTTACTTTTGATTAATATTATGTCTTTCCTATCCGGTGCACATATCAAATTGTATTCATGGTAATTTGTAAATTGCTAATGGGACTCCCTAACTCTAGTGCCGGGGGGGTACTCAATTGGGTGTGCGGCTGGCCCTTTGACAACCCTTACCCTTGGTGAGGGGGATTTTAGTCAGAATTAACCCCTGGTGAGGGGATTTTGGTCAAAAGTGACCCTTGCTGAGGGGGGTTCGGACGAAAGTGCCTAGGTTTTAGCAATTTTACCAGAGGAGTCGGTGTAAGAATTTTGGTCAAAATTGACTCTTATTGCGAAGAATTCTGGTAAAATGTGACCCTTTTTGGGGGGATATTGTTGAAATCTCCGAAAAGTGACCCTTGGTAAGGGGTATTTTGGTGAAAAGCGGATCCTTGGTGAGGGAGATTTTGCTCAAAAAGTACCCTTCTCAGCCGCACACCTGTGTATACAAAATGTACCAAGTGCCCCCCCCCCCGGGGTCTAGTGCCTCTTAGGCAGTAGGTAGCTATTAGGCACTAGCGAGATACTGGTGCTGCCACCAGGTGTTGCTCTGGTACCAATTGTATCCCCCTTGTCACCAGCAACCAGCTCAGTCAAATCTCATGTCCGAGATTAGGGTACAAACAGGGTGTGAGTATTGTGAGTGGGTTGTATCTGGGTATTCCTTATGTCACCTGTCTGTCATAGAGTAGCGGTTAGTATGGTGGATTCATAGGGTCAGCATAGCAGTCAGTTAGAAATAACTTGCACTCTCACAACTCTTGCTGATCAATAAACTTTGAATTACTAATATGTGAAAATTGCTCGCGAAAAGTCCAAATTTCCCCATGTATTCATGTGCCAATTAAAAAGTTTTTAAAAATTTGACAAAAAACGCCCTCATCATATTTTTTTTACACTCACCTGTTGACTGAGACAGACCGGGATGAAGAACCTACTGCTAGGGTAGAGTTCATACACTACTACCAGTGGCACCATCACACCCGCCAGCAGGTCATGAACGGCCAGACTGCAGATCAGGTAGTTGGTGCATGTCTGCAGCCGCTCAAATCTACACACGGCAAAGATGGTGAGACTGTTCCCGATCACAGCCAGGACTCCCCACAGGATGCGGACTGCCAGGTAGGCTGACAAGGCTGCCAGAGAAAACTCAGTTTCTATCGGTGCATCAGCAGTTGTGAGGTTTGTCTGCGTAGAGTTGTAGATGTCTAGTGAGGTGGTGGTCATCATGCTCATAGTGGTGTAAATCCCGCTCACATGTTTGCTTGTTTCCGTGGCATCGCCCGACCAGAATGGATCCAATGTTGTCATGTTACCCATTTCGCCCGGTAATCTGTAGAAGAAAAGGTGACATTTCAGTGTGAGCCATGATGCTTCCCACACTAAATACTGAACCCTAAATCATGTCCTTTCATACTGTAAACAAACAGTACTGCCATATATACTAATGTCGTAGTATTTGCTGTAAATCTACAGTAGATTCCCCAGGGACTTGTCACAAATTATGCTCAGTGTTATAGTTACAAAGATAATATAATCTCGAGTAGAATTCATATAACACATTAATTTTATCCTTTAATCATGGAAGAATGTTTTAATTCTTTCATAAAAAGGGCAGGCCGTGCGTTACAGCCTCGGGTAAGTTTCCAACCATAATATCGGGCTGTGTCTCACAACCTTGGGCCAATGTTTTTGTCTCTGACCGGGTGCCATCTCTGACCGGGTTCTGTCTCTGACCGTGTGTCGTCTCTGACCGGCTTGACATGATAAGGTCAAAATACCAACAGCAGGAGGCTAATTATAATTATTATAATAATCATATAACAGCCACCATAACGTTTTTACAAATACTTATATATATATATATATATATATATATATATATGAGTATAATTCCTTTTTTTCTGACACCTGGTCAGAGACGGCACCTGGTCAGAGACGGAACCCGGTCAGGGATGGCACCCGGTCATAGACAAAAACATTGGCCCAGCCATCTGCATATGATATTGCGTAACAGGTTACATTTTACTGTGCCATGAGTTGTGCCACAAACTAACTCACAGTAGGGGCCTTTAGAAACGGTTTTGTAAGGCAAAAGAAAACTTTAATACCTCGACTGTAATGTAGGTCTATAACGTTCTGTGGCCCCAAACTATGAAGTTAAATTTGCCTAAACGTTAGAACAAGCACGAGTTTCATTAATACAAACGTGTTGTTCCGTTACAAACGTGCATACAGTGCACATTGTTTCTGTTCCGCTGGCAAATCAGAGGCGTAGGAAGCAAGTCCTAATTGGGGGCCCCGGGGAGGGGACCAACCCAACCAGCTTTAAACATCAAATTCTATGCGTGGTGGCGTATATACGTGCTTGTATTGGAATCGTATACTAATGTAGTCTTGAGCCCCCTTCTGACTGGGGGCCTAAGTTACTCTGCCCCAACCTTTTCCTATGTTGGCAAGTTATTTCTTTTTTTTCCTTTTTTTTTGGGGGGGGGGGAACATATTCAGCCCCCCCCCCCCCCTTTGTAATTTTTTTTGGGGGGGGCGTGCACGTTGTTCCGTAAAGAAGATGGAGGCATTGCACATTGTTCCATTATATTATATTATATTATATTATATTAAAACGTGCAAACCATTCACATTCTCTGTACGTTACTTTAGGCTATTTAACTCCATGCATGAGTTTTATTAAGGTTCAAGACCATTGTGACATGTAGTCTCATCATGAAGAAATGCATTTCATATTCTCTAAATTTATATTTATATTTATTCTCACCAGGGTTGCATGAGTGCATTGTAACCCTTTAAAGAGAGCAGGATACCTTAATGCATTATGCCCTTGGTCGTGATGATGCATGAATGCAGTCATGGTGAGTAACTCGCCAGTACATCAAAGGCCATACACTGTAAAAAGTAAGTGTAGGTACACAACAAGATCTACTGTAACTTTACAGCATCTACTGTAGCTTTACAGTAGATGCTACTGTGTGCCTACAATAAGCTGTACACCTACATTCAATTTACTGTATACTTACAAAAAGGACAACCAGTTATTTACAGTGTTATAACATATTGAAGCATAATTCTGTCTTTAGATAGATACATCCGTTTTGCAGTGCCACTCCCATAGACATTCATAAATGGAGCCAGTTATAGGCATGTTATATAATAAACTGTAGCATTGTTACCACCCTGCTTTAAATAGACGCAATTAATTTGTTGTCTATGAAATATGTTGGAGGGGTTTCCGGCCCTAACATAATTATCACCTAGAGCTAAACTTTACAAATCTGGGGGGATCTAGAAAATATTCAAACTTATGACACTGTCTCAAAATAATGGTTTTTACGTTATATAACGTTTTGCCACAATTAGGAGCCATATAGAAACGTTATATAACGTATAGCGTTTTCTTGTTTACTGGGAAGGTACTTCCATGGTATAAAAGATGAGGCACGGCCTACACGCTATTTAGTTCTTTTTGTGTACACTGAAAAAGTAAACTTGTCTCCAGACTCGTCTGAGCGACTATCATAAAATAAACTAGGCAAAAGTTGTCTAAACTATCAGGTTACCATCCCACAAATAGAATCTGGAGCGAACAAATGTTGGGTTTCGGGCTGGCACATGCCAAGTGGGTCTCCAGCTAAAAGACTCACTTCCTCCTCACTTAGTTTTTGACTCATTTATTTTATGACTGTCACTTTGGAGAATCTGGAGACAAGTTTACTTTTTGAGTGTAGTGCAACCATGGGCAACCACTGAATATGAGCAGTGGTCTAAACATCAGGTGGGATATCAAGTGTTCCAATTCATTGGAACCGGGTAAGCAGTAAGCCACTGTGGTACACTACACTGAATACCTGTGCCTACTGTGCATGGACCCCTGTACTTTCCTTGCTCCCCACAGTGTTGTAGGTATGCAGGCCATGTGCTTTAAGGACCGCAGCAATGTTGACACAAAGCAGAGGGGGGGACTTTGCTAAAAGTGGTTCCATTTCCAGTTTAATGCATAATTTTGTATTCTGGATCCCAGTAATATTATTTATTATGCATAATCATGAGATAGTGGCCTCTTAATGCATCCAAATGCATGCATTTTACCAGAATATAATGCTCAAACAGAGGGGGGACTTTGAGTTGACTACCCTGTTTCTGTAAACAGAAACACATGACATACACCCCAAGGTTTAGCTAAGTAGGTGCCCGTGAGTGCAACCTACAGGTGGCCAGTGTAGACAACAGAGTGACGCACCCTGTCCTACTATACAGGTGAGACAAGTCACAGAATGTGACCTGCTTTAAGGAAATTGGTCGGAAGTCACACATTATAGACCCTAGAAATGGTTTTTTTTAAGTAGTATAGGGTGGAGAAAAAGAGAATTTTTGAAAAATGAGTTTTTGACTTTTTAAATAGTTATGGAGTACTAAGTTACAAATCAGATTTCAACTTCTATTATTCCCAAAATGATGGCCATAGGATTTACATCTATATTATATAATATATTTGATATTAAAAATAAATTAATTATCTCATTTTTATTAATTTTCATTTAATTCATCAAAAAAAGTATCAAAAATATCGCCAAAGTGTCAAAACTGGCCACTATAGTACATGTCACATACCAGATGAAAGCTGTAAACAAATATGGCAATATTACCACATTTCTATTTATTTGTTTTCATCTATGTAACCTCATAGCAGTTTATTAACTTCTGTATGATGCTTCCATTACAAGATTCGCGACCGACCAACACAGATACTTAAACAATAGAACAATTTCTGGATTTAAATGTGAGGATTGATAATTGATTTAATATGTGACTTGCAATCCGTTTCGTTAAAAAGGGTCACAGATGATTGGCCAGAAAGCCCCCATGTCCATCTGGCATTATGGGTATCACCCCTCCCAGTCTTATCAGTGACCATTACTCTGGGCTGGGGAGAGGGCAACTAAGAGAATACCCATACACCTAGCTGGAATCCAAGATGACCGTGGGGGGTCTTTTGACCAATATGGTAGCGCCCGTGGTGCAATATGTCCAAGTAGGTACCACGGATAGTTTTTGAAGAAACCATTCGCTGAACAAAATTGTTATGCTGGTTAGAAAGCTGATAAAGAATGATGTAGAATGGTGGTAACTATGTTAAGATCCATTAAGTAGGTTATTTATGTGAATTTTCCAAAAATAAGAATTTCAGGCATTTAGCACCTTTCATTCTCATTGGCCAATGGGCCAATTTCCGAGTTTTTTTGCTAACCAGTATGCTATATAGGATTTGTATAGAAAATCCTCTAGGATTTGATAATCCCAAAATACTGCAAAAGTACTAATTCTTTTTTTATTTATTCGTCCCGGGGATCACAGTGAAGCCTCATATATATCCTGATAAACTGTGCTGGTGTTGTTCATGTGTGATACATGTATGGTTTAACGAGATATCCAGTTTATATGACAAAGAGTCAGATCAGCTGCAGGAAAACAGATGACAAAAGCTGTAAAACACTCATCTGCACATACATAGGAAGCACAATGCATGTACCCTTATACTAGAAGAGATATCCATTTACTCTTCTATGCTTTTACCTTAATAGGGCAAAGAAAAGTAATTGACAATATAAATCTACCCACAAGCCTTAATCAAGGCATTAGACTTAAGGTTCCATGCACATTAACGCCAATTGTACTAAGATGCGTACATCATGCTGTTTTTGTAGGGCAATACTACGCCGGAACCAACTGAAACCTTTTTATACCACTATAGAGAACCTGGCTGATTTAAAAACTGCAATCAGATCTTATTATACTACCTGTTTTATGTGAAAAATGTATTGTTTAAAGGATGACTCCCAAAGTAATAAGGCCGCATATTTCATATCATCTCATCATTATCATCTGAGCTGATCAAGAAACATATTTGTCTGTTCAATTTTAATTTATTTGCAACTTGTACGCCATATACAACAATTATACATGATACACTGCTAATCTAGTCTGATAAAAGGGACCTAGCGGAAGCAAGGCAGGGCGCCTAAGCTAGGATGATGCATCTACTTTTGTATTTGTTATCTTTTACCCAATAAAACACCTTTTTATTTTAAAGATACATGATATTGATAATAGCTGAGACCAGCGGATCCATTATCCTTCTGATGGAGGCTTTACTATTTCTGCATCTTCATTTGTCTGACTTCCAGGGCACTTAAAGATAGGCATTTCTCTGGCAGTTTTGAGACCCGGTGGTTTTACAGGTGCGCAGCGCTTGTGTGAGGTACCTTGTCCAAGCCATACTTACTTGCTCACCTCTCTGTGTGTCTATCATTGTGGCAAGTACATTTATTTTAACCCTTTAAAGACGACATCATGCATTCATGCATCATTACCTTGGTCGCCATGATGCATGAATGCAGCCTTGGTTATTTACTTGCCAGTGCTGCATTTCAGCATCATGCCGAGAGTCGGCATGATGCTCAAATGCAGCACCGACAAGTCACTCACCGGGGCTGCACTGGACCATCATGATGACAAATGTAATTTTTAGAGACATGCCGCCCTTAAAGGGTTAACAGAATCAGATAGCCATAGCATGGTTAACTCTTTTGGGCAGGAAGCAGTGAGTCAAGTGGATTCCTGGAGCTGACGGCTTGTGTGACAGTCAGGGCCTCAGCTTATAAAAGCGGCATCCATGTATGACACGTATATGGCCTGAATCATTACTTTAAACATCCAGGACTGTGACCCAGGGGCTGGAGATAACTTGACATACTTGCTTTAAAAGCCTAATTCATGTATAAGCCGCACCTAGAGTTTGTGCCAATCTTATAAGCTGCAATGGCAATCTGATTACGGTGACTTTGCTACTGTACCATAGTAGCAAAAACTCGTGTATAAGCCGCACCCTGACTCTAGGCCGATCCTATAAGCCGCATCACTGATCTGACTCACACACTCAGGAAAAAATGGGATAGAATATACCATCATTGGCAGGATCTGTGGGAAACGTTTTCTCATGCGAAGGTTTTTGCCAAGCCAAGCCTTGAGAAATATGACGTGGGCGCTTTTTTTTATAAGGGCTGAATGGGTAGGGAAACCTAGGCTTCAATTTGATATAAAATATGCCCGTGTTTGTCCATTATTATCATGTTTTTCATTAAAATTTGCAACAACAAAAAAAGAAGAAAATCTTCAAAACACGATGCGCGCCATGATGAGAAAGAAGGATATTATTTGGAGTAGCCTAAGATAATCCCTCTAATGCAATCACCCATTTTATTTGACAACTCCTGGCTTCAACCAAAATTCCAGTTGGATAGGCCTGATTTCCCCTTATGATAATGAAAATGTGTACATAAAGGGTATGCCAAAATGGCTGCAGACCCCCCCCCCCCCCCCTGTTTTCGTGTACGCTTTTGTATGCATTTTTTGTAAGGGGTAGGGGGTCAGGTCAGCAAATATGTATGTACTTTGGGGGGGGGGGGTTCTGGGGGAAAATGCGTACATACTTCATGGAAGCCCCCTATCATGACGACAAATGTTATATTGCAATAAAGAACCATATCCTACGCCCCTTTAACCCTTTAAGGACGGCATGATGCTCTAATGCATAAAGCCCTTGGTTGTCATGATGCATGAATGCAGCCCTGGAGAGTAACCCTTAAAGGGTTAATTGACTACATTGTATTCATGATGGGTGTAGTGTGTGACAACATGACGGACAGATCAATGACAACATGATTAGGGTGGCTGGAGGATAAAAAGAAATTGAATTAGACACATATGTACAATGTATGTCTAGAATGTCCCAATATTCGCATTTAACAAATCATCAGTGTTATGTTGATACAGTTACTAAGTAACTAACTGTAGCTTATTAGAATTACCTCACCCCTCAAACCTTTCTGACAGATCTGAAGATCTGTACAGAATAGACATGCCCTGCCCATGGCTCACTCATAGCCCTGAGCTGCCTATAGTTCTTATAATTTATAATTTCTATACAAATCTTAAGTTCCATAAATGTAACTGTCAGTGCTCTATCTACGGTCCAAATGATTTTATCTACATGATATAAAGCATAGTAGTACGTACCTGCATTCAATACCATTACAACAAAAAAATGATAATTGCATTGATATATGAATTTGCCTTTGCTCAGTGTGAATTCTCCTGGTTGACAGTTGGGAGGATCAGGCCCTTATCAAAAACGCTATTGACAGTTTGAACTGTCAATAGTGGAAAATATTTCTCTTATTGACAGTATGCATTGGGTAATTATCAATTTTGTTTTAGGATAGACCACATCTTAAATACTGAGATCGAGATGAGCAGGTTGTCTCATTAAGATGACCATAATTTGCTTAATAAGGCTTAGGGAGTGGTGATCCTTTAACAACAGGGGGAGGGGGGTGGGTTGGTGGATTTGGGTGGTGGGGAAATTTGGACTCCTTTAAGGGTCTTGAGGGGGGACCAAAAAGATTGCACCTCTTTTTAGCGAAAAAAAGCCAGCACGTTACTATAGCTCAAAGGGGTCGGCCGCACTCAATTTCAACTTGC
Source organism: Harmothoe impar (assembly GCA_947462335.1). Classification (NCBI taxonomy): domain Eukaryota; kingdom Metazoa; phylum Annelida; class Polychaeta; order Phyllodocida; family Polynoidae; genus Harmothoe; species Harmothoe impar. The sequence goes on along the minus strand of OX381713.1, from coordinate 61,839,732 downwards.
CTGGGGGGGGGGGGGGGGCAACAAAATTTCGACTCCTCCTGTGGAGGGGAGGACATAAAAAAAATTCGACCTGCTCAGGAGAAAATCCCCCTACTCCCCTACCCCTGTTGTTACAAATTACCACTCTCTTAATTGATAGAAAAGAAATGCAGCAGCACGTTGCCAACAAGATCAACTTCCCATGCAGTAACTAAAAGGTATCCTAGCCCTTTCAGTTTATAGTAGAAGGTGACCATTAATTGTACCTACTGTATTACCCATTTCCTCAAGTAACAATTCCATAACAATGAAAATCAACTTCAATAATCAAAGATTTCATCGCTGAAAATCTTAATTGTAACGGAATCGGTCACTGATTTTCAGAGCTGCCCAGCTAACAGAAATACGTTATTTTACATAAAAAATAACGTTTTTAACGTTATATAAGGGTTTGCCACACTAAGGAGCCATAGAGAAACCTTATATAACGTTGAATAACGTTTTCTTGTTTACTGGGTGATCAACGAGTAGATCAAGAAATAATGAGTTTAAAGTTTATTATAATCTTCGCTTTCCTGGAACAGGTTTGGTCGCTGTTGAGTATTTTTATCTAAGTCGTAGCTTTTGTCACGCCCTCTTGTGTAACGCACTAACTCTTTAAGGACGGATATCGCTAAAAATTGACAAGTGTTGTAATTCGCCGATGCAGCTGGTAACTTTTTCAGCCCATTTGTATCTCCATCCGTGCCTGGTAACGTAAAAAACGTAACCCTGGCCCAAGGACCCAAGGACCCAAGGACCCAAGGGCCCAAGGACCCAAGGACCCAAGGACCCAAGGACCCAAAGACCCAAGGACCCAAGGACCCAAGGACACAGGGACACAACATATTAAATGCTTCTATTGGTTTGTTGCCTATACAGCTGGTAGCCTAGCAACAGCTATTCTGACAGAGTCACACTGACGTCACGCAGTGCCTGAGGCGTTTTCTTACGCGGCTATGTCATAGGTTAACACTGAATACTGTGGAAATATTCAGTCTAGGATGACATGGTGACCTCTCATAGACTGGCATTGTGCAAGACATAAATTGGTATCAATTACTACATATGCATGGTCGTAGATCTCGTTAGGAAGATGAAGAGTACACTATTAAATATCAGTTGCACATTTAGCAATACACATTTATTTGATCAAATATTTCTAAAGATTGCCAATAAGCAAGCTATCTTCAAGATGAATGTCATGAAAATAAGCCTTTGTAGGTTTTCGTCAGAATGGTATTTTCACCGGAATGCATTTGGCAATGGACATTCAATTAGCAATAACGAGTGGTTGTCAATATTGTGTTACCAATGGAAAATGTCAGACAATTTGTTGTGCAACAGACCTTTGCCCAAGGTCAGGGTGCAGCTTATATATTGCATATATATATGCGAGTTTTTAGGTGTATACCACAGTACTAAATCAATTTTCAGACCCCTTTTAGGCTTATAGGATATTCCCAAAGTCTAGGTGCAGCTAAAACATGAGTTAGGCTTATACGCGAGGTTCTACAGTACCTCGAATACAGTATACATAGAACCACAGAACCACAGGGTCCCATATATGTTTGCGCACAGACAAGCTACAGCAGTAACTGCTGCCTTTGCTATTTTATCAATGAAGACCACCAAGTGAAATACCATGAGATCATAAAATGAGGAGTTTCGTTGCAAAACGCAACAAATACATTCCAGAATTGAATCATGTAGTGATTTCTCTAGGGCTACCATATTGGCAATTATAGCACCTGGGATATAATGTGTACACCAGAGAGGACCTAAAGACATGAAAAATTGAATTTTCCTGACCTACACATTTGTCAAATCTTGGTGTCATTTTTCAAAATGGTGCCTAATGCATTTTGCAACCAAACCCTTCAAATGTAGAAATGAAAGTCGCCAAAATGAATGAGTTAGTTTCTAAATCCTCTATTCTATTTTCAAGTATGTCCAAATGGCCAGAAGTCACTGAAATTATTGTCCCAGGTTGAAAGTGACCCAGATCACAAGGTCACAATTATTTCATATAGGATCATGAAATGTGAAAAAACACACTTTTTGAAAATGATGGAGGTGCCTACCTTTACTGGTGTCTGCAGTGTTGGCTGTATGCTGTCTGTGTGAGCTGTGTGACTTCATGAAGGGAGTCGCTGCCTCCTGTGGGAGCTGCTCGTGTGTGAGCTGCTCGTGTGTGAGCTGCTCGTGTGTGAACTGCTCGCGTCTCGCTGCCAGCTGCCACTGCTCATCTCCACCCTCAATTATCATATCACGAGTACAAAAAATGAGGTTTGTTTCAGGTCATCCCGCCTATCAAACCAGGACCGGCCCTAAGTTTCTTTATGTAAATCCCTACATTTTCACACCTTTTTAGGGAACTTTAGGACTTTAGAACTTTACACAGAGGCTGGCTACAGAGTCCATGTTTAAAAATGATATGAAAATGAAAGGTGGCATGGTACATGGAGATTATGCAATTTGCAATATGCAATTGCCTTTTTGGTCATATTTAGGTATGCCGAGAGGCCGGCTAGTACTTTCATATTTGGGAAAGTGTTACATGAAACAAACCTTTTGTTTTTAGCTATATTTATCCTCAATGATACTCATACACCCACCTGTTGTCTCAGTAACTAGCTTATAGCTGGGACCACTTAGGAATAGTGTACCTTGGAAGTTGCCAGGACTATAGGAGGGTCCCAGTACATGAGGGCCCCAGTACTAGATGACCCACAAAAATTAAGTTATAAAATAACATTTCAATTGCTTTCATCAACCATTTTCCTTGTGTTTGAAATCATTCTTTATGAAACATAAGAGGGCATGTGACTTCTCTGCCCAAGGCTATAACAAACGGCTCACCGTCTTACAAATGTATATATATACATATGAAACTATAGGAGATTCCTCCTCAGTCGTTCTACAGTGTTATATGAGCTGCTTAATTACTCCAGCTACTAGTAACCCAGTGGGCACGATCCCACTTGCTAATCATTTACTAGTCAGTGCTCTGCATTTGCTGCACTTGCTGCTAGCTGTCCAATTTAGCATATGTGTGGCATATCAATGATAAAAACGAGCCTACTCTAGAAAGTTTTGATATTAGTGATGGGTCATGCCCCTTTCTGAGCTCAGCTGACTAGCCTGATACAATACAGCTTGCTCACATGAATCTCGAAACTCCTTTGTACAGTCCATGTAACCTTATACCTTGTCTAGGGGACAAAGGGCCTGGCTAATGAGTTCTCTGTGGGAGTCATATAGCTGTGGTCAATGGTCAAATTGAGACCTAAGATAGACCAAACTTCTCACATCATTAGCCACCTCATCCAGTGTAACTCATTGAGGTGTTAATGGAACCACCCCTCCTGTCCCATAGAATATATGGCCAGGATGCTGTTTCTCCACAAATATGTGGAGGTCCGCAAATTTGCAGAGGTCCGTAAATACACTCTTCATATATTTATTGAGGTGTACAAATATATATGGAAATCGTTTTTTAATACTTAAGCATACAAATACGGAGCTCCATATAAATTTGCAGACCTCCGCAAATCTATGGAAGCAAATTTAGTGCCTCTACATGGGTAAAATTCGACACGTGCGACACGGAGACACGGCCCTTTTAAAAAATGACACGTGTGACACGGCCCTTTTAAAAATCGATGGACACAGGCCTTTTTATTAGGCCCTGGTATATGTTATACAGATAAAATTCGACACGGCGACACGGCCCCTTTGCTAAAAATCGACACGGCGACCTGGTCAAATATGTGGGTACCCATATAGAGGCACAATTTACGGACCTCCGCAAATTTGTGGACCTCCACAAGTTTGCAGAGAAACAGGACACTGTTATGGTACCACCAAAGGGATGAGGCTGGCATCCTCCTGTAGATGCTAACATTAGCACTACTAAGGTCCTAATGCCCTCACAGTCAGGGGGCTAGCCAGGATACGCCAGACAAGGTATAGGAGATGGTAACTGCACAGAAAATCTAAATGCCGCAGGCTATCCCAGGTTAATCATAGGGACATTGCTCAGGCATAACCAAGTGATATTCAAGAATTACGGAGGCAAAATAATATATGACTAATGCCTTACTAAAAAGGGCTTACCCTAAAACTCATTGAAATGGTAAAGACTAAGGTGAGTTTGTCAGGACTGACTCAGGTACTGACCAACCTGACGACAATAACTAACCTAGGTTGGTCGTATAGGGATCCAAAAAAAATAATAACTTGGTTAGGCACTATCAGTCTCCGTGAAAACGTGCTGGACACCGGCTATAGCTGGCTAAAAGGACTGGTCTTACTGCCGGTCCAATTGACTGGCTGGATCTTTGGCTACATGTCAGTTTTTACGGCTTGTAAATCGGACCAGGTCTCTAGAGAGAAAAGCATTTTGCATGAATATTCTAGATTGTACATTTTACAATGTTTCAATAGGAATATACAGGAAAGCTGTATTGATTCAATATAAATTCTTGCTTTAAACATTTTTCATGAGATATGAAAAGTGCCCTCGGGCATCCGGGCCTGCAAATTTTAAGCCAGTCCTGCAAAATAATAGATGTCATGCATGGCAAAAAAAAAAATTCACGGAGACTGCAGTGGCTGAGAGATTGATTGTATTGGGAGCCAAAGAATATCAGTGTGGAGACCATCAGTCTACCTAATTAAGGAGCCCCATATAATTAGTAACAAGCACACCGCCAGTGCAGGTATATAAATATTCCCAGTGAGAATAAACAGGAAAAAGGCTTTCTAATTAGCTATACCAGAGTATAGGAGGAGGACAATGGTACAATACCATGGTAGGCAACCTACGCAGTAAGGGGTCGGTTTAATTATCTCACTGACCACCCAAGGATAGGGACTGAGAACTAATTGGTTCCATTGCCTGTTGGTTTTATTCATATACAGATTCCGCATGTGCCTTGTGTATGACAGTATCTGCCTCCTTTAGAAGGTATGTGGCTAATAAGCTGACTCATTGTGCATATACCTGGAGGTTACAGCATAGTGCTTTGTTTGCCCACCACACCTTCAATATATAGCCAGTATTGTATGATGGGGCCACGTCCATCCCGTACAAACCCGAGGTGCATCTGTCCTTATTCCGCATTAGCTAGCTAGATGATCACTGCACAGCGCCATCTTGTCTGGTACCAGTGCTGTTTCCTCTGCTAACTATAGAAGCCTGCTGATAAGCTGAAGCTAGTTTCTGTCATGACCGAAATTTGGTGTTTTAGGGGTCGTAAACCTTTCAAATATAGGCCTCTATTGTGGCTCCTTAGGTCATCTGTTCAGATTGGGGGAGTGGTAAGAACTCTGACCTACCAATCCATGCATCATGGGTTCAGATCCATGTCAATGCTATTATGTTCACACACACTTTTAAAATGTGTTTTGGTAGGTCAAAATTGTGATAGTATACAACTTGCAATTGGTTGTAAAGATCCTTAACACCAGATAGATATTTATAGTGCAATCTAAATGTTTTTTTATTGTTGCATTGGGTTTTAATTGTTAATAATATTACTATTTCTTACCAACTATAAAAAAGGATATGTTGCCTTGGCATGGATTTGAACTTATAACCCCTGATATTGATTGGCCAGTGTCCTAACCACTCCCCCAATCCTAACAGGTGACATGAGAAATATACAAATACAACTGATTCAAAACGCTTTTAGATTACACTATAAATATTTATCTTATGTAAAGGATCTTTACAACCGAATTGTATACTCTCACAATTTTTGACCTACCAAAAATACATGTTAAAATTATGTATGAACAAAGAGGCCTAGACCTGGATTTGAACCCATGACCCATTGATTGGTAGGCCACAGTCCTAACCAGTCCCCCAATCTGAACAGATGACCTAAGGACCCACAACAGAGTGCTATAACTGAAAGGTTTGTGTCCCCTAAAACTCCGATTTTGGACATGTCAGGAACCAGCTTCAGCTAAAGGTCTCACAAGATGTCTGGGGGTGAAATATAAACAGCATCCACTGGATGCTCACTCTCAGACTTATTCGCCTCAGTATGCGGCTTATAGGATCGCACCAAACTCGGGGTGCGGCTTATACGCGAGTTAGGCTTATATGCGAGGTTTTACGGTACTCCCCCTATCTATCTGGGAGGAGGTGACTGTATAAAGCCTGCTCCCCTGCTCCCCTCCCCTGACACCCTGCAGTAGCAGCCTCCAGCACACACCTCCTGCCCCCCCCCCCAACACCACACCTCACACCACACCTAGCACCATGACTGACGAGTACACACCTGAGATGATAGCGTCCTTTGACAAGTTTGACCTTGACAAGTCGGGGTTCATCACTAAGGAGGAGGCCACTCAGGCCATGAGCGTCGTGCCGGACGAGGAGAAGCGGAAGGAGATGATTGAAGTAAGGCTAAAATTAACCATGCATTAATGCATCATGCCCTTGGTCGTTATATTGCATAAATGCAGCCCTGGTGAGTAACTCGCCAGGGCTGCATTCAAGCATCATGCCGACCATATGTGATTGAGACACCTCTGACGGGTTGGCATGATGCACCAGTGCAGCACTGGTGAGTTTCTCGCCAGACCTGCATTGGTGCATCATGACGACCATAGTCTTCTTTTAGCTACATGCCGTCCTTCTAGGGTTATAAGTTGCTGTATACTTATAACTTCTTTTCTATCTGTCTAAAAATCTGCTGGCCATCTTAACCCTTGAATAATGGCATAATACAATAATGAATTATAATCTCATGATAAATGAGGGGTTTGATACCAAGGGTCGGCATACTGCACCAATATAGAGCAGTAGACTCATGCCCAGTGGGTCCGCCATCAAAGATTTCGCTGGGTGCGGTTATCATCACTGATAAGATACACACTGACTGGTACCTTGTCCCTGGGTAACAATTACTTCCCGGGATGAGCTTGTACCCAGCCTATCAGCTCTTATCAGCGCAACCAGCTCCAGTCCGCCCTACCAACTCAACAAAAAACGTTTATTAACCTTCGCAAACGTTTGTACAAGGTTTACAGGATAACGTTTGTCAAAAAACGTTATTTAGCATGTCCATATAGTTCAAAATGCAAACGTTGTCATATAAAACATTGTCTAACCTGTCTAAAAGGTTTTGAGGGTAACGCTTTTCTTGGAAACGTTATTGAACGGTTATTTATGGTTTGGAGAAAAACGTTTGCATTTTAAACGTTATTGGACGTTTCTGTATGGTTTTGGAGAAACATGTTTATATTTAAACCATTATTGGACGTTTCTGCATGGTTTGGACAAAAAAGTTTTATCCCAACACATTATTGAATGTTTCCACACAGTTTCGACAAAAACGTTTGTATAAAGACGTTAATTTAATGTCAATGAACGTTTCCTTTGATTCTAGTACCTGCTACCAGGAGGCAGCACTATCTTTTTGATGAGATTTTTTTGGGTCTTCACCACGTTCTCTATATTAAAACCTGTTAAAATAATAATTATACCGACCTTTTTTCAATCAGTGTAGTTGTAGTATTTTATATCAAATCTGTATTCTAAAGAAGGACATACAGATGAACGATTGCTATACTATAATACTCAGGCTATTGAAGGGAACACCCATGCTGTGGACATTAGTTTTCCATAAAGTAACACAGGTCCAAAGGTTTCCTCATGTTAGCTATTCTACTCCACTTTGGGGACCTAATCAATCAGTCTCTCGTATGCATCTTGATGGGCCATGTGGATAGAAGTGACACTAGTATAGCCACAGGGGAAACATATACCAGTATTGATGATAAACAAAATAATGAATTGAAATTTTCATAAAATCCCAAACTATGCAGAATTAACAGCTAGGTTGGGTGCTGTAATGCCAAGAAATTAAACGTTAATTTGACCATAAAAAGATAGTATTCTGACCTTTATAAAACGTTATTTAAAATGACCATAATGTTACACATCCAAACGTTTTGTCAAAATGTTTATTTACATTATTTGGAGTCAACGTTTTTACGTAAATAAAACGTTAGAAACAAACGTTTGTAATCCTTCAGGAAACGTTTATTGTGGGTCAAAATAACGTCTTTTTGTTGAGTGGGTAGGCCCTATGTAGCATCGGCGAGTTACTCGCCAGGGCTGCATTCACGCATCATGGCAACAGATGTCATCTTATGGTGACATACCGTCTGCATGGGTTATTTTATGTAGCTAATAATCATTCCGTACAATTTCTTTTTTGATTTCTAATTCATGTGGTGGCCATTTCAAAACGTGTAGAAATAACGATACCACTGCCCTGGATGGAGTGGGGAAGGGGGAAGGCGGAGGTTCCCGTGTCGGATGTCGAATTCAGGAACTTAAGATGCATCCTGTCACTTAGAGATGTCCCATATCGCATTTAAACTGATGTCTCGCTGAGAGCAATGTTGCAAGTCAAATTTAAGAAATGCCGGTGTCAAATTTACGGGATCTACAATCATCTCTTTGAAGAATTTAGAAAAAGGCAGAGGGATGCTGAAAAAAAGTCAAAAGAAAAGAGTAAAAGAGGGCCAAAAAACCCTTTGTCACTCCTATTTTGAACTGCTTGTCACTTATTTTTCTATAAAATCTATGATTTCACCATTTCATGGTGTACATTTGCGTTTGTGTCAGCTTTGGAATAACCTGGCCATGATTTATGGACACAATTTTTTTTTCTGGAAGTCCATATGATAATAGTTTAAATTTAACTGCACATACTCTAGTATGCAAATGTGAATTATTAGAGGAACTACCGTTAAAGGTCGGTTATCAGCCTACCTTGCTCATAGGCGGAAAGTGAGTTTGAGAGGAAAGACTTGGCTTCTAATATTTAAGTTTGCAAATTCATTTTTCACTGTATTGCTATATATCAAAACCTTGCCTATAAGGGAAATTGGGGGTTTGGGGTTTAAAATTCGACTTAAAGCAAATATAAACATCAAAAGAAAAAAAATCGGTTTTTAACCGATATTTTCCGGTACACATCAACACACTACATATTCATTTCCTTTAATTTTTATTAGTTATATGTAGAGAATGATCAACATCTTCGCGTATAAGCCAAACCCGGGTGAGCCGCATCACTAACTTGAGACAATCCTATACGCTGAAGCTGGGGAAATCCACAAAATAAATTAATACAGCGCAAATATCTATCCAGTATAGTTATATAACTAACAAATATCACTACATACATACTATAAAATGGCACATTGAGTTTAGCTATCTAGCACCGTATGGTGAACCAGGATCTGATCTATGTCAATCCCATACGTGTGCGACGAAAACAGTTCCGTCAAGGAACTATTCGTGCAATAAACAACCATAAACAACCATAACCATGTAGCCATGATTTGGGGGTTCCTAGTGGCTTTGAGCTGAATTTCCTGAAATAAAATATGCTTAATGACGGTGTGACTTTCCGAAGTCCAATCTTGTCTTAGATGCCAACATGGGTATGCAAGGGGGGTGTACGTGTGCAGACCTTCTTAGGGTTGGGGTATATCGGGTGAAATACCCTTAAGTAGTATAGTATGTATCGGAACGGGACTATGGTTAACTACTGTTTATTACTCAATCGACATGCAGCCAATCAGAGGCCTCCCTTTTGGCGGGAAATTCAAAAGCAGCCAATGAGAGGCCTCCCTTTTGGCGGGAAATTCAAATAGGTCACGTGACCGGAAGTGACCTACTTCCGGTCACGTGACCTTTGGGCGGGAAATTCAAATAGGTCACGTGACCGGAAGTGACCTACTTAAGAGGGTCACGTGACCACCATGTTGGCGGGAAATTCAAATAGGTCACGTGACTGGAAGTGACCTACTTAAGGGGGTCACGTGACTACTAGGTTGGCGCGAATTTCAAATAAGTCACTTGAGATTTTTATGGATAAATAAATTTTAAAAAGAAAAAGCAAGCTGAAAGCTTGCTAAAAAATATTTTTAAAATGTGGCTCTTTTTTTTTAGGGGGGGGAGGGGCACTCTGGGGGGCACTCTTTAAGATGCATGGGGGGGGAGGGGGGGAGGGGGGGGAGGGGGGGAAGGGTTTTTAAGAGTAAGACTCGCTCTCTGCCCTCTCTTTAGAGGGCAGAGAGGCGAGTCTACTGGTTCGTCTACTTACAATGAAGATTGAAATGTATCATGATGCGTTTATGATGATGTGCATCATGATGTGACTATCTTACAACCCTATAAGAAATAAGCAAGGTCTCTCTCCTATACATAGGCGTACTTACACTGGCTATTTGTAAACTAATGAATACGACTTCCTCGTTAAAATTGTCATCTACAACTCTTTCAATTTTAAGGCTTTTGGTTTAGTTTATTCTTTTGTTCAATTTCGGTCCCACCTCAAAAGAGGAATAGGACCTCTGCAACAATTGTCGCTTGCTCATCAGAGCCGGGGTGTAGAAGGCCCCTGCCCTGTCGGGTACGTTCTAATGAGATAGATCGCACTCTGGTACGTTTCGGTTGGTTTGGAGCTCTCGGTCGACTGTCTTATGCACCCGAAAGAACCAGACTTTCGGTGTCTCATGATAAAACTGGCGTGTTATACTAAGTGCTGGATTACTTTCTCATTTTTTTATTGTTCTATCCGATGCTTATTTAATTTTTGCACTGTTAAAAACGGCTAGCTTGTACAAACACGTGTTCTATTTAAGCGTTAAGTGTAGAAAATGAACAGAACAGTGCACTGAAAATAGAGCTACCGACTACATTTCGCCCAGTCACTCAGCGGAGAACAAAAGAACTACTGACGTAGTGTACCCGCTATTCCGACAGTTGGCCCCACCGTTCGAATCTTTATACTTTTCCCGCGTGCGACATGAAGCCCTGGGGTGGGTACTGGCTGTTTGGTTGTAGGTACCGAAACATAAAAAACTACAGCCAGCCCATGCCATGGTGAGACAGCTCTCTTATTCCCCCTTGAGTAGCGTCCGTAGGGCATATGACAAAACCTAGTCCCGTACACTGAGCAGCTTCAGGTCTGAAGTCTCATACAGAAAAATGTGTGGGTGTGTGGGTGTGTGGGTTGCTTTACGCCCTAGTTAACAGCTATGGTCATTTCAAGGGCGGTGATGGTGATCGAATCTATTGCCCTTTTACCGAGACAAGGGTTCTTTTACATCCCACACTACATAGGGGTGTGTGGGTGTGTGGGTCTGTGTGTGTCTGTTCGGTCTGTGTGTGCACGCGTCTTGCACTCCGGAACATGTTCAGACACGTTCGAACCTGCTCGGACGTGCCTGGACAGGTCTCACACGCCTACCGTGTCTGAACATGTTTTCACCTTATAGCTGCTGCCGATGCTGCTACCGCTGCTGCCGATGCTGCTGATGTTAGTAGTCGCGTCGACAAAGAATCGTCATTTGTCACACTTAAGCCTCCAGTTGAATGCGCGACGGGTAGTAAGGCTACCAACGCGACGGCCGGATTGTGCTCTTGCTTAAAGGTGCACCTCAACTCAGTGCGCCTTTAACACCCGTCCCAAATAGGTAAAGTTCCTGACGCAGCATGGCACCTCCCACCAGTAGCCAATCAGCGCGCCGAACGCCGGACACACCCCCACCGTGTGAGCCTCTAAGTAGGTCACACGAACCATACTAAGATGCCGACAGGACCAATTGGTCCGTCCGCGATGGCTGCGAGTGATTGCGCGCCGTCTAAATTCACTGCCGTGATTGGCAGAGGGGGGGGCTGATTACCCCTAGTCGGATGAATTGCGGCGGAACCATAATCAATTTTTCGCTGTTTTAGATAAAAAGAGATCCAGAGCTATCCGCTCGTCCAAGAATTATTTTTCTATCAGCCCGGGATCACCCCCAAATTAAGGCCTAAAGTCCAAAAACCCAAAATTTCTTTCCTATGGGATTTCAAGGCTGAAGCGTTTTTTGTGGCCCCAAGGAGCAGCTCACGGGTTTCGAACCCTGTAAACACCTTGACGCGCTTTCGTCGCCTTAGGCGACGTGGCTAGACGTCTTGACTAAAACTTAGTGAGGGTTCGAACCCGGAACGTCCATATTAGCCGCCTAATTTCTACTAGCCCCGAAAACGAGAGTATCACATCTATATAGGTCACCCATGTTAGCCTTGGTTTAAGTGCGTGCAGAACCGTGTATTGTGCATTTATGCAGCATACAGATATGGAGACACGCTGCTACAGTGTCAAATTGATCGACACTGTATGTAACTGGACATGAAGAAGGATATTTTTACTTAGTTTTCTAAAAAGGGGGTAGTTCTCGGTACTCTTCCAGCAGCAGTGGTAGGGGAGTCGGACAGGTACTTAACCCTATTTATAGGGGTTTGAGATGAACGTGTATTGTCATGAAAAGAGGGTCTTTGTACTTATTGTTATGTAACCCCTTTGCGGGGGTCTGGACGTGGACGTCACGGGGAGTGCTTTTTTAAATTTTTTTTGGACACCACTTTTTTTTTTTGTTTAACCTCATCTATGTTGTTATAGCAACAAGACAAGGGGGATCCGCGAGAAATCGCGAAAAATATGTACAGCGCGAAATAAAGTATGTTTACAGTAGATGGGGGGGGGGGTCCCCATGTCGCATGTCGATTTTTAAGAAATGACCATGTCACATGACACTAAGTGAAAAAAGGCGTTGTCACTAGTGTCACTAAGGGGGAAAATGTAGGGGCACCGTAATTGATACAATCGGACTCTTGGGACCATAGACCCTAGGAATGTTTTTTAAAAATTTGACTACCCGCAAGGCCGGAATTTGAAGGAAGAGTTGGGGCGCTTACTTATACAGTAATTGAGAATTTTTTATTCATGTCACATGTTGATTTTTAAGAATGGTCGTGTCACATGTCACTTAAATGGTCTAATGACACAGATAGCACTAAACCTAAAGACCTACCCCCCGCCCCCTTAGTCTTTCTATACTGAATCCGGGACTTGCCGGCGAGGCCGACAAAGGGCTTACCTAATGAGCTCACAGCTGGACTAGATACCCAATGTTTTGGATTGGAGAAATCAGCAGAGCAATAAAAAAGCGGGGTGGGGCTGGTGTTATTTTCAAGGGTGGCCCCTGTGAGTTGTAAAATTGGTGCTAAATGTGGTAACCAGGAGGATGCTAAGTTTATTGATATTGTCCGTTAATGATACTTAAGGTGGGTGTTGTCTAAAGTTTTAATTGATATTACCAATGTGGCCAATAATGACTTCACAGTTGGGGCCCTCGCCCGCAGGTCCCAGATTCAGGGTATTCTTTGTTTATTGTGTGGCCCCTAAAGAGGGGCCGACTAACTCCTTAGAGTTAGTTAGATGCTGCCGCTGTGCTGTGCAACATCAGCGTAATTAATTACGCCTCATGTTGGGCAGCATGGATCCTCAAAGACCTCAAACACGGCAGGGCCGTGTGTGGCATACGAGGACCAGTGGGAGTGATCCGTTGCAGACAGAATACCGATCCGTGTGAGGTTCTGACTTTCTATAGCTTTTTATATCGCCTTAGATATGGTGTAGTATTTTTCATCTCGCTATAGATTACTTGATATCTAAAGAAACTGCCTCATTCTATCAGAAATACACAACGTTGACTTGTTTTTTTATATTTAATATATTAGAAGCACACTTTGTTGCTTTATATAGCTCATTATTGCGTTAAAATGTTCGCGAGTATCGTGGAAATGTACAAAAATCCTATTGTGGCGCCATCTGACGAAAGAGCGGAGAAGTATACTAGCGCGTTTGTTATTCACATCTTTGACAGGGACTTGGTTGGTTGTTGGGTTGCTTTACGCCCTAATTAACAGCTGAGGTCATTTCAAGGGGGGTGATGGTGATCGAATCTATGGATGACTGAAGGTGGAAAGCACGCCCCTACACTTTTACCGAGGCAATGGAGCTGCTCAAAGGGTGTAGCGAGCTAGACTGGAGGATGTAATAACTAGGCGGCAGAGGGGACAAAAAGACAATCTCGTAGTAGTAGGTCTACTTGGATCTTGAGTAGCCGCCCTTGTGGTTATAATTACCTAGACTAGTTGGCTCTGCCAGCCTGGTCAAGTGAAAATTGGTAAGGAGACTATGAACTAAGCTAAGCTCGGATTTTAAAATGGCCTATAAAAGTATAATAAAACTATAGCACCCTCTTAGATTTAATGATTAGACACTGCCTACTAGGTATACACATTTGTACAAGGGTATCATTGTGTATAAAATGCTCTTTTGGTACATCATCCCGACTCTACACGAGCACCATTTGCAACGACAGATAGTGCTATAGTGAATTTCCCATCTCAAGGCGAGCCCCCGCGCTGGGTGGTGCTTATGCCTCGTAAGAGCTGCATCTCATAAGTATTAGTTACCATCACCTCACACCCGTTTAACAACGGATTCAGGGTCTAATTATGGAGACCCTGGAGTAGGATTAACATTATATCCCAATGTCTGTGGTGGTCATTTATGACATGCAGACTGCACCCTGGAGGTGATAGATCTGACCACAGGCCTGCAATATGGGGCTCCCCTCTGAGAGTATCAAGGTTTGCGTATAGTCTCCTGCAGTTTAATCTGTTATCTCCCCCTTTGTCGGCCTCGCCAAAATCCTGGGAGATTCACTTTAAACCTAAGACCTACCCTTTTTTATTCTTTGTTTATTGTGTGGCCCCTAAAGAGGGGCCGCGGTGTTGATTAATTACACCACATGTTAAGCAGCATAAGATCAAACCTCCCTCAAAAGCGTCAAGGCTCAAAGTCCTGATGGACAGGAGCCCTGTGTTGCTTTCGAGGACGAATGGTTGAGTGATCCGTTGCAGAATACCGATCCGTGAGAGGTTCTGACTTTATATAGCTTTTATATCGCTTTAGATATGGTGTAGTATTTTCATCTTGCTATAGTTTAGTTGATATTTCAAAGTAACCGCCTCATTCTATCAGAAATACACAACATTGACATGTTTTTTATATTCAATATATTAGAAGTGTGCTTTGTTGCTTATTATAGTTCATTATGCGTTTAAAATGTTCGCGAGTATCGTAGAAATGTACAAAAATCCTATTGTGGCGTCATCTGACGAAAAGAGCGGAGAACTATACTAGAGCATGTAATCACCAGGCGGCAGCAGAGTGGTCAAAAGACAATCTCGTAGTAGTAGGTCTACTTGGATGTTGAGTAGCCGCCCTTGTGGTTGTAATTACCTAGACTAGTTGACCCTGCCAGCCTGGTCAAGTGAAATTAGTAAGGAGACCACGCATTAACGCGCTCCACAGTCTTTAGACAGTTAAGACTATAGTACCGTAGATTCTACTGTGTACTCACACTAAACTATTTACAGTGCTACATATTCATACCCGAGTTCTAAGTGGGTTTTTTTTAGAAAAAAAAAGCGATCTACTCACCCCATATTTTTTTTTAGACAAAATCCTATTAGCAGGTAACCTCTGTATAAACCATACTGCAAACATCTTCTACTTCGAGCGTCTGCCTCGTGACTGATAGTGTACAACAAGACGAAGTGGGCAGAGATTAAAAATTGAGGCTCTTTATATAGCTGAGAGAGCGGCTAATCTGGATCTTCTAAGCTTGTTTTCACCTAGAGCCCCACCCTCTTCCAGAGAGGAATCAAATTGCTTTTCACCTGGACCCCTTCCACCCCTGATCCATCAGCATGAAAAGACAGATAACAAGTGTAACGTGCGCTACATGTATATGGGATTATAGCTGGTGAAGAGATAAAGCCAGGTCAACTGTGTATACAAAGTCTACAGGGGGTGATTAACGACAGGTGTGACGCGCCAGCCCGTGGACGGATTATCTTCTAAGCTGACGCTTATTCAACTAGCCAGCCGCCGTCCGCTCCACTCACCGCGGCAAGAGGAGGTGCTTTTTGTTTTACACTTAAGTCGCTTACCACATGGACTCGTCTCTACCTCACAGACAGACACATGCCCCCTGTAGCTTTTTTTGTATACACACTCTAATCTCATAACCTCCTGATCCGTTATACAGGTAAAGGGTATTCTCTTTTAAATAGCTGCCAGTCAGCCTGCGGCAGCTGAAAACGACGGTAAGTAGCTTAGCTCTAGAAGCAAGAAGACGTATATAAGGAGGCTGACACGTGTATAGGCGCCTTATAAGTCGGCAGGGGGTAAATACTAGTGAAAAAGGAAGGCAGGTGTGCAGGTAGCTTTCTAACAGACACGTGTGTGCACTAAGCTGCTTAAGTCTAAACCCACCTGCAGTAGTCAAGTAGCATGTGAAAACTTACTTAACAGATCACTTAATTGAGTAGAGACTCTGTACTGAGAGAGTCTTTTCAGCCGTTTAAGAGGATTATCTAGGACAGGGTACATAAGGAGTGAAACGCCGCTCTCACCCATCACACTTTCTCGACCCGCCCTTCATCATCGTAGCATCGTCCACTCCACGCTCGCTCAGCATGTTATGAGGGTTATTTCTACCTTTACAGCTTCTTTTCTTATCGAAGTGTCGACGCTACAGAGCATCGAAACTCTCCAAATGAGTCCAAGAAAGAAAAAGCAACTCCCACTAGAAGCAGGAAGAGAAACAGTGCCCTATGATGCATGTGAGGTAAAGAAACATTGGAAGGACGTCACCAAGGAGCAATGGATAGAAGCATGCTTCAACTTCATCGGAACGGAAGTAGTTTCATTTGGACAGAGGGAGAAAATTTTGTTGGAGCTATTTTTCTTAGCTCCGTATAGTTGGCCTGACTGTAGTGGTGAAATTCCTTCAGGTTTTTCAGGCTTCGGCATACAAGTTATCTGGTCTTTGAAGGAGCTTCGATATATGCAACGCACTCACGAGGAGATTGTTCAGAAAATGACGGAATTCGAAACAGGAGAAGACACAATATGGTGCGAGGAGACGACATATGCGGACGATGATCTGGAGTACATCATTTGTAGCCCGTTGGAACATTATGTTAAAGACTTTGAGGACATGCTAGCCAGATGACCCCGAAAGAGAGATCCCTTACTGCACAGAAGGAGGCCAAAGCTGTGTTGGAAAAGCTCAAGTTTGGTCAAGGATTCACTCTTCAAAGCAGCTGTGTGAGTGTGATAAAAGGTCTTGTGTTGAAACATCCGGACATGAAGTTTTCGCGTGCTGTCGACACACTTCCTTTGCCTGAACTGATGATGAACATGATCGACCCCATCGTACCAACATGTTTCGACTCTGCCAATTGCCCCATGTATAAAATGGTTTCAAGTTTTGCCCGTGGCCGATGGCTAAACGATCCACTGAAGTCAGAAAACCTCCTTGATTTAATCGACTGACTAAATGTATTTTCTCATACTAGTATTAGTAGCATTAGTAATAGCGGCTACTCGGTCTCGTGCAGCACAAGCAGCAGCATCTGTCAGCAGCATCCGTGACATCGTCAGCAGCAGCAGCAGCAGCTGCACGAGCAGCACAAGCAGTAGCATCTGTCAACAGCATCCGTGACATCGTCAGCAGCTGCAGCAGCTGCACGAGCAGCACAAGCAGCAGCTGCTGCAGCAGCTGCACGAGCAGCACAAGCAGCAGCATCTGTCAGCAGCATCCGTGACATCGTCAGCAGCAGCAGCAGCAGCAGCAGCTGCACGAGTAGCACAAGCAGCAGCATCTGTCAACAGCATCCGTGACATCGTCAGCAACTGCAGCAGCTGCACGAGCAGCACAAGCAGCAGCAGCTGTCAGCAGCTGCAGCAGCTGCACGAGCAGCACAAGCAGCAGCACCGACAGCAGCAGCAACAGCAAATCAGCAGCAGCAACAGCAGCAGCAGCAGCAGCAGCAGCGGCAGTGTGGACCGCTAAATTCGAGATGGTGACATACCTGTTTCTTAGAATCGACATTCGACATGAGGCCTAGTGACATTTGACATGAAGCTTGAAAAACATAGTGACAGGTGACATGAGCAATTCTTAAAATCGAAATGAGATATGAGCATAATTAAGCGACATCGACATGCGCCATGGCTATTTTTTTATTTTTTTTGAAGACAACCGCCATAGCCTCCTCATCCAGACCTCCACTAGTAGTGCTCTATAAGCGCAAGCTTTGCCTTAAGAGAGCTGTGGCTGTGAACCCTCTCCTCCCTCCGTACACACAGGTAAATATCAGAGTCAGCCAATGTCGCCAATACTACTCTCATACAAGGGTCAGGCGCTGCTGGACTATAATAGATGGGTCAAGGACTGTTCTACTGAGGGTCAGGCTAGGCCGGACATTCAATAACGGGCTGGACTTTGGCAAATTTGCTTGAAAGTCTGGCCAGCAAGAGATGCACATCATCATAAACGCATCATGATACATTTCAATCTTCATTGTAAGTAGACGAACCAGTAGACTCGACTCTCTGCCCTCTAAAAGAGAGGGCAGAGAGCGAGTCTTACTCTTAAAAACCCTTCCCCCCCTCCCCCCCTCCCCCCCTCCCCCCCTCCCCCCCATGCATCTTAAAGAGTGCCCCCCAGAGTGCCCCTCCCCCCCCTAAAAAAAAAAGAGCCACATTTTAAAAATATTTTTTAGCAAGGTTTCAGCTTGCTTTTTCTTTTTAAAATTTATTTATCCATAAAAATCTCAAGTGACTTATTTGAAATTCGCGCCAACCTAGTAGTCACGTGACCCCCTTAAGTAGGTCACTTCCAGTCACGTGACCTATTTGAATTTCCCGCCAACATGGTGGTCACGTGACCCTCTTAAGTAGGTCACTTCCGGTCACGTGACCTATTTGAATTTCCCGCCCAAAGGTCACGTGACCGGAAGTAGGTCACTTCCGGTCACGTGACCTATTTGAATTTCCCGCCAAAAGGGAGGCCTCTCATTGGCTGCTTTTGAATTTCCCGCCAAAAGGGAGGCCTGTGATTGGCTGCATGTCGATTGAGTAATAAACAGTAGTTAACCATAGTCCCGTTCCGATACATACTATACTACTCCCTTAGTCTGATTAACCATAATTAGATGTGATGTAGTGGGTGCACGCACGGCCTCTGTCTTACTGTCACCTCATGGCACCCCCACCTCTGTCTGTCTGTGTCTGTGTGTGGGTCTCTGTGTCTGTCTGTGTCTGTCTGTGTCTGCTTTTGTCTCTGCCACTGCCTCCTTGTCTCTATTACTGTCTCTGTCTCTCTTTCTGCTTGTCAGTCTCTGGCTCTTTCTGTCTCTCTGTCTCAATCTGTCCCTGTCTCTCATATTTTTGTCTCTGTCCCTCTTTCTGTCCCTCTGTGTCCTTCTTTCTCTCTCACCTTTGGTATATAAACCCCTGTGCCCCTCTACTCTTGGAAGCAGTCTTGCTGTGTCTTCCTGCCAGCTTTGTTGTTCTGCAGCAGAGATTCCTAGAACTCTGACACACTTTTAGGCCATTTGCTGCTTGAATCCTAGTTGCCCCTGTGTCCATCTCCCTTCTTCCCTCTTGGATCCAGTGGAGATTGACACACAAGTACCGAACCTCTATAGCTATACTCCCTCTGAGGAGTCTAGCTGTGCCGGGGTTCTAACAGGATACGAGAGAGCCAGGGAATAGAGATTTGAGATAAGACAGTATCACTCCTGTAACATTAGACATCATTTGAGTTGAAGCATATTCCATTCATTCGTTCCTGTACGATTCACAAGCTATTTTATGTGCCAACAGTAATAAAAGAGTATTTTCTGACAACCTATTTTCGAATCTGGAGTTTTCTATAGCTGACAGCTATCTTCAATTGCCGGCAGCTACATATATATGGCTGTGTCTCACCAACATGTTTTCGTCTATGACCGGGTGCCGTCTATGACTGGGTGCCATCTATAACCGGGTGTCGTCTATGACCGGCTAAATAAAAAAGTGTTTTTTTGTGTGTTTTTTTATACTGTGATTTGTTAGAGGATCAAAAAGATTTATGGGAATACTGTTCTGGAGAAAAGAAGACAATTCACCTATAGGGGCCCGTACATAGAGGTTTCCTTGCTACCCGGTCATAGATGGCACTCGATCATAGACGGCACCCGATCATAGACGGCACCCGGTCATAGACAAAAACATTGGCCCAAGTTGGTGAGACACAGCCATATATATAGCAAGTAACCCCTTCCTGGGATCCATTTATCTGACATACCCCCGGGGACATACCAAGAACCGACCATGGCCTCAGAAATAGTCTGATTGATGTAATTGTCTGTAATAGGGATATAGTATTGCTGATAGTTGGGTAGGTAGAATCACGTGACCTCATCTAAACCCACACTACATCCCTGAGGGCAGATCTCTCATTAAGGGCAGGGGGAGGCTAACCCCTTAAGGACAGCATGATGCCTTAATGCTTCATGCCCTTGGGCGTCATGATGCATTAATCCAGCCCTGGCGAGTAACTCGCCAGTGCTGCATTCAAGCATCATGCCGACCCTATATGGTGTTGAGAAGGGTCGGCATGATGTACCACGGCAGCACTGGTGAGTTACTCGCCAGGGCTGCGTTGGTGCATCATGACGAAAAATATTATCTTTTGGCGACATTTCTCCTAAAAGAGTTAAGATGGGAATGTGTAAATGGTGATGTGTAAGTGTAATGTCAGGTGTTAGCTGAGGTGAACCCCCACTCACATGTACAAGAAGGGGCGAACCAAGTAACTAGACGCCCACATATTATTCATTATCTTAATGAATACATATTACCACTTACCCTGATTTAAAGGCGGGTCAATTCATTTACCGTATTCGACGTAATAAGCGCACACCCCCTAATAAGCGCACACCCCCCGTTTTTGGCCAATTTTTATACTACAAATAACCAAAAATATTTCAATTTTTGACCCCAATTAAACTCTTAACTTCTAAAAGGTGTCCATAATCGTTTTTTAAGCGCACTGTGCGCTTATTACGTCGAATACGGTATATTGGACCAAAATTGGGAGTTTCATCCTCACTTAGTAGCCCAATGTGTACTGAGCATCACCTGTAAATATATGGGCTCCTTATTCTGAATGCTTTACAAATGCTGCTTCGTTACTAACAGGCAAACAACTATTGCAACCAACTCCTTTAAATATAGACAGGGCACATGATTAGTAGATGTGTGGCTATCCTCCAACTTGTAAAAGCATGAGGACTCCAAAGTCAGTCACTTAAAAAAAGTTATTTCTCATCGCAGCGTGCATCATGAAAATCATGTGTGGGTAAAAAAAATGTCCCTAAGTTTTTACATATTTGATGAAAAATATGTCAAAAATAGAAAAAATATTGGCGAATTTAGATTCAGTTAAAGCTTATGCTGTCAGTAATGCAGTAAGCTAGGAATAAGTTGCATTATAAGAACTTTTGCTGATCAATAAACTCCGGATTACTAATAAAAATTATGTGAAAATTGGAAAGGAAAAAAAGGAAAAAAAAAATTATGAAAAAAACGCCCTCGTCATAATTTTCACTGCTTGGTGATGAGAAACAAATTTTATTGAGTGGCCTTAGGTGTTTTTTGGAAATATCACCAAATTTACATTTTTGATTTAAACATAATGGTATGTCTTAAAAGTAATGATTACAATAATACCTTTGGTAGCCATTCTATCTATGTGCAATTACTTAAAACACCTGTGATACTTTCTTCCTGAACGTTTACACCATTCTGTCTCGCATGAATACAATAACTATAGCCTTCCGTGGTTCGTTATTGTTGAAATGATTTTGGCTTTTGCTCAATTTGATAAGCCTCAGCTTCAACCCATGAAGTATGATGTGCATGTATGTCAATGCTGTAGAATCCTGTCGATGTATGTCTACCGAGTTTATAATTTATATCCAAGTCTTATCCGATTTTGCTTGTTTAATATCGTGGGTTTGGAATGGAAAAACAATCATTTCCATTCAGTGTACATTACAGTGACTGATGTCTGCGGATATATCCATGCAGGATAACGACATAAAAGGGCATGATACTCAATACATAAAACGGTACCTCATCACTGCATGTGGCATAGAAATAAGGGTTTGAGGAGAAAACTTCTATTTAGAAAAAAATTGATGGAAAATTCTCCCTCGTTATATATTTCACTCCTTGGTAAAAATATTGACTTGATAAAAACCTTGTAAAAAGGCACTGTGCTGAATAGAATACTGTATTCGACGTATTGAATAAGAGCCCCCCTTAATAAGCACCCCTCCCCCTTTTCAGATTTTTCCAGAATTTAAAATATTATGTTCCTCCGGGTTTGTCATATCTGTGCAGGTGTTAAGGCCAAACCATTACAAACCTGGTGTGAAGGCATAGGGCTGAGTAGAAGCTTTGTAGGAGCTGCTGAGGTGGACCAGTAGTCTGTTTAATACAGTCATGGGAGGCGCCGACTAAAATAAAGATTTGTGGCCGATTTTTTTTACTGAAAATAAAAACAAATACAATACCAGTTTATTCTCTATATTACAGAAGATGATGGCAGCAGACACCGACAAGGATGGCCAGGTGTCACTAGCTGAGTACAAGGCCATGCTGGTAGCTGCGGAGGTGGCTAAGGCCTAATAGCTCCAGGTGAACAGGATGCAGGAAGGCAAGGTAATTAACCTATAACCCTAGATATGTCAGAAACCCATGAGGCCTATTTCCCATCAGGCTGTGTCTCATGAGTTTGTAACACTTGAAACGTCTTTGACCGGGTGTCGTCTTTGACCTGTGTCGTCTTTGACCGGTGTAGTCTTTGACCAGCAAGTTTTAAAATGGCTGAAATGGGAGCTATGTACACAGAAATGCCGGATAGTTTGTAGTATATAGTGTTAATATATCCATTAACCTTTTGCCCCCATTTCTGTGTACATAGCTCCCATTTCAGCCATTTTAAAACTTGCTGGTCAAAGACTACACCGGTCAAAGACGACACAGGTCAAAGACGACACCCGGTCAAAGACGTTTCAATTGTTACAAACTCATAAGACACGGCCATCAGCTGATTTGGAGGTGCTGTCAACCACTAGATGGTCTAATTGTCAGGTAGTCAACACGGACAGCCACAGCCACCACACTGCACAGAGTGTATGGACTCCACTACCCAATTCTTTTTTGTAATTCTCACGAACCGATCATACAGTTCTATACAGTTTGATCAGGTCAAAACCAAGACCCATTTCTTATATAAATTGTGCATAAATCGGCCGATAAGAGCCCTCAGAGCCTTTTCAAAATATAAGCTGGATTTGCGTGATCGTAAATAAAGTGTGTTTCATAAGGCGTGACCTTAGAAGTGTGAACATAAACGTGTCCTTAAATCGGGTCCTAATTCGGGACATGTTTAAATAGCCTTGGCAATTCTTTTTACCACCTGACCATGGGGTATTAACATGTTTGTAAACTTATACTCCGCTCAGGTGTTTGTCCTATTTTTCTCACTGTAAGTTTATTTTCATTTTCTCCCACAAGGACATTTTACACACTCTGAGTGGAGGTTTTGTAGCCCCTGAGCGGAGTTTTTTTCAAATAACCTCCGGAGGAGGTTTTGTAGGTTCATTCCTTCTTAAAACCATGGCCATGGCGGGATTCGAACCCTGGCACATATAATGCATGCCATTTGAAGGCCATCGCTCTAACCATTAGGCTACAGAGGATGCCTTGTGTTACATAGCATATATCATATACTGGAGATGCAGAGGTGCAGACGTATCCTGTCCTTTCAGCACTGCTACGTTTGCGTTTTATACTGGAAGACAGCCCAGGTTGCCTGGTCCCTTTTGACCCATCTCGGGCTACATGCTGGTTAAATTGAATACCTTAAAACCTCGCGTATAAGCCACGGCTAGTACGCGAGTCAGATCAGCGGTGCGGCTTATAGGATCGGCCCAGGGTCAGGGTGCGGCTTATACGCGAGTTTTTCCTATTATGGTAGAGTACTAAAAGTCACCATAATCAGATCTCTCGTGCGGCTTATAGGATGGGCCCAAACTCGGGGTGCCGCTTATACGCGAGTTAGGCTTATACGCGAGGTTTTACGGTAGGGACAACAAAGACATGTTGCTTGGTGTCTTCATTGTGACAGACTGAGAGTGGGAGGGCATCAGACGGCAGCCATAGCCTATCAAACTAACTGGTGAAATAGGCCTTTTCCCACACTGTATACAGCCCACTTTATACAGTGGATATTTTCAAAATATAAAATCCTTTCTCTATGTGAATCGAACACATAACCTTCTGTTTGAAAGTTCTCTGTCATAGCCATTGGGCCATGGAGCTGTGTGTCAGCACACATGCACACATCATCTTATACTCGAGCCTGTCGTTGGTCAGTAGTAGAGACACTTGATGTAGCAGGTTCGAATCCCACAGCGAATTCCATATCGTTTCTCTCAGAAAAATGTCTCTAATCCATTATTATTATTAACCACAATAGGCCTGTGTCCACTAGCATATATCAGGCCGTTTGTCGTCATACAAAACTTGAATTTGAATACAAATATGAAATATATGTTTTGTCTCCCTGTGGACACAGTTGGACGACAAAATTCTCAAATACAAAAGTGGAATAGCAATATGGGGGTGCCACAAGTGGACGACAAAAGTGAGAATTCAGAAATCTAACATGTTTGATTTTTAGTGCAGAAATTGGGCAATGTGCTCTTTATTCTATTATAATAACTTGTCCATGTTTACCCTGGGCAGTCTGGGCAGCAATTTATAATGCCTAGTGGACACAGTATACCTGTAGTTAAAGCAGAATATATCTACAAAATATATGCCCAGATATGTACATATTGCTGGACGTCAAAACGGATATATATTCCACTTTCCTTGTCGTGTAGTGGACACAGGCCTATTGGTATGTATAACCCCACACTGAAATCCCAGGGCCTCTAAAAACTCATCGCCTGTGATGAGTTTGAGG